>JASTWQ010000116.1:0-574051 GCA_035220615.1 Leptothorax acervorum | reverse complement strand
TTGCATTTTATTACGAGCAACAGTTTTGAAATAATGGCGTTGAATTGCATTTTTAACAGTGAAAGTAAATTCTCACAATCTCGTAAATTTATTTATATTATTGATAAAATGTAAACTTTATGTTAGTTGCTATCGCAGTTCGAAAATATACTTATTCGAGTACTTTTTAACGAACTTTTAAATAATATATTTTTATATCATGCTTTGTTAACTGGCTTTGGGGTAAGTTGACACAAAAGGAATAGGACAAAAGTTGATACGGCATGTTAGAACTCATGGCGTGTACAGCTTGTTCTACTTTTAATTGTTGTCATTAATAAGTGTTATTTACTAGATATGAACAAAAAGATTTTATGTTTAGTATTAATTAAACAAATATGCTATTAATTAAGTTAAATTAACTTTATATATTTATGGTAAACAATAATGTCAACATTTAATTAAATCAAACCATATTTTTCTCGGTGTAGACAATTTACCTCATATTGTGTGCCATTGTACCCCGTTAACGGGGCAAGTTGACTCGCTAGATATCCTCGAAGATAAAACGGATTTCTTCTACAAATTTACTTTCAAACTTTTCAGTATATATATTTTTCTGTTGTCGAAGGATTGTACTTTGGAATTATACTAAAGATAGGCACAAAATGTTGTATAGAAAAGAACAAAAAAATAAAATGTAAAGAGTGTGCCAACTTGTCCCGGTTTCCCCTATATACAGAATATTTTGAGCAGAAAAAACCTGGCGTTGCTAAACAAATATCCATGAAACATTCGCACACACATGCGTATTTGTTCAGCAACGTCAAGTTTTTTTGCGCAATATAGGTATTCTGTTCTTTTAATAAGTATTATAAATAATAAAAGTATAAATATTTGTTTAATAAGTATAAATAATGAAAATAGTTATTTTGACGGGCGCGAAACACTAGGCGATCTTTTTTTACCTTTTTTAAAAAGGTATTTTTATGTTATATCACACATTTTGTAGTATCAAGCGTTTATAAGTAATGTGTTGATTTTATTATGTGATATAGCATAAGACATATAACTATAAACAACTAGTAATATAACAGAATTTTATAGATGTCAGGCGTGGAAAGGGGTAAGGGGAGAGGGGAGAAAAAATAAAAATAGAGAGAGAGAGTTAATTCCTTACTTCCTTAGTTTTCTTTTTTAAAGCAATATCAAGTTATTGCCTATCTTGAAGAAAAATAGTTTTAAATTTATAATCTTTTATTTGTTACGGAAAACTAAATCTATTACCTACATAGTGTTAGTATTTAATTATTTATAATACGAAAGAGAGAAAATTTATTTTTTGCAATGCCTGTCGCGAAAGTTCGATTTTCGATTGCTGTTTAACGTGCGGAAAGTGGCTTATTTCTCAACGATTCAATGTATGCCTTACTTTATTGCACTAGTGCGAAGAAAGCACCTTTATGACTTACTTTACCGCACTAGTGTGTAAAAAATCTCCCTTTTTTCACGATTGATAGTTTTTGTAATTTTGTTTTACGATTTTCGACTGACATAACAAACTTGAACGTAACGAAATTCACGCGAGACAAAACGTCAATTCGTTACAACCGTCATCATTCAAGAAGGATAAAATAGATTTTTTAATCTCAAATCGAACTTTCGCGACAGGCATTACAAAAAATATTGTATGTGGCATGTGCGGAAGACAACGAATTACGTCGCGCGTGAAGTTGCCGCATTAGCCTCAGCTTATGATGCATTCACACTCGTACTCGTGTGAATGCACCATAAGCCTTCGGCTCATGTGGCAACTTCACGCGCAACGTAATTCGTTGGTTTCCACACTTGCCACACAAAATACTATTATTTACCTGATCGTATGGTGACTGCTTATAACTTTTGTCTACAATGACGTGTTAAATAGCTCATACTCAATCAGCTCTGAAGCAGGATCAGTGACCGAGTGTGACCGATTAAAATACAAGCAATTTCAAATTTTATCTCTACAAGAGTTAAAAAAGCAAGTGATATTGAGAGATAGCGTTGAGAGACTGGCCCACCAGGCCCACGGACCTTAACATTTTCTCTTCTATAAAGTCGTGAAATTGGAAAGCATCAAGGTCGTATCAAAGTCTTCTATTACGTGACTTACGTCATATGTCCATGACTAGAAATAAATACGTGAAACTTTGAACTCGAAAGTATCAATGTCGTGTTGAAATCCAAAAATTGAAATCGATAAAAGAGAGGCAGCGGAAACGGATAGAGGTAACAAAGAGAATATAAAAATGGAGCATGGAGATAGAGAAAACAGACAAATTCAAGAATCATCAGAGAGAAGTTACAAGAGAAGGTAAAAGAGATAAGATGGAAAGAGACGAAGAAGGTATATAGACGAAACAGAAAGAAACAGAAGAAAATAGTAGGTAAATGAGCAGTGATGTGATAGGGATAGAGAATGAAAAAGAATAAGAGAGTAACAGTGACTGAAATAAAACAATAATAGCGATATTACTTTAACAAAACCCTTATAGAAATGTAATACTGTAAGTGATTTTTTGGCTAGTGATTAATCATTTAAAAGCACCATTAAAAGTACTGTTAACAGTTCTTTTAATAGTGCTTTTAAGTGATTAATCACTAGCCAAAAAATCACTTACAGTATTACATTTCTATAAGGGAATGATTATACGAATGATTATACGATCAATGCTACTTTAAATTACAGAGGGGAAAAAAGAAGATAATGCTCTAAAAAGGAAAACAGAGAAAGAGAGACATAAAGGATATAGAAACGGTAGAAGATGGGTGCCCCCGAAAGAATAAGCAGAAAGAAAATGGCAAGAGAAAGCGGGAAAACAGGGAGAAGAACAGCATAAGAAAGAGAGATATGAACTTTAAAATTTCTGATTTAACATCAAAACTAAAAATAATGAAAAAATTAATAATATGCGATTAATTAAATGTTGATGCGATTGATGTGTTTAAACAAAATATTATTTTTTATATTCTTTGAGAATAATAAGACGAAAGACGTGAAAAATAGATTGCAAACTGAAGGGTACATGGTCTGCGCGACCATACAATCTTGAAAAATGGATCCACTATTATATCTCACTTATTGTTAGTTCAAGAAAGTTCAAGAGCGTTAATTAAAATGGTACATTTTGTACAGTCGTTATATTTCTTTCTTACATATACGGTTTCTGCCGCGTATGCAGTTACATATTATGTCAGTGGGAAATGTTCATATACGTACAGTTCTTTACGTCGAATATGACTGCACACCTACGCTGCAAACTTTTGCGCGAAAGGATCGCGCTTAACTCGTTCGAAGTTCACGAGATTTGATTCCGTTCTCGAACTGTGTTTCCAGAGCTCGCGACAAGTGAATTTATATGCACGTTCGAATCTGTAAATATTGTAAAATAACCACATAAAAACATTTTTATTAAAAATTTCGTCAACCGAGACTCCTGTTTATGGGATGGGTGTTTATTCTTTATTTCTTTCGAAACCTTGTTTTGCACTCATCCTCGTTCCTATTGCGAACAATTTTTGAAGGCCGATTGCTTCATAACTAAATGGTTCAAATCCGGTTCGAACAACCAAAAAATGTTCGCGACGTGACAACGGGAACGAGGTCGAGCGCAAGAAACTCTATCAACGACTAGAAAAAAAGACATTACCATCTAGGTATATGTTTATTTCATGTTTTAGTTTAACTTTTAAGCGCATTTAAAAATTGAATAAAGATTTAAATTTAAATATTAGTAGAGTATTTAAATATTAATAGAGTAGGTATAGGTAGAGGAGACCGGGGTAAAAAGTTACAGCTATAAAAAGTAGTTTATTAAACTGTTTAAAGAAACGCTACATGGCGATAAACACTCGCGGCAACGTCGACTACCGTGCCTCACACGCCAATCGCGCCAACGATATCACCAGACTACTTTTTATAGCTGTAACTTTTTACCTCTGTCACTTTTTACCCCGGTCTCTCCTATTCAGAAGAGTTAAAATTGGAAAAAATAATATTTATATGGATTAGTATATTATTATGTTTTCATATGTTTGATAATGATTTATATAAATTAAAATTAAAGATATTTCATATATTATCTTATATTATATTATATTATGTTGTTTACATTATGAAGAAAATGTATGTAGAAACTGAAAGTTATTTAAAGTCGCAAAGTAAAGATTAAATAAGTAAGTAAATGAACATATATAATTAATTACATGCGCGAGTATGTATATCCATGTTATTATAGAAATATGTATATAAGTAATGCTCGAGAATAAATGGCGCGCGCTTTGTAGTATTCTAGTTGATTAAAAAGTGAATGACATACATTTTTTATAAAATTTGTTGGTTGTTTACAGGATTCCTGGTAGAACATACAATAGCATCATGATGGGAAGTGGGAAGTAAAAGTGGGTAAAAGTAAAAGTAAAACATATTTACTGTTTAAATTGAGAATTTTAATCGACGTAACTGGCAATCAAGATATACGCGTTTTAAGATTTGAAATTTATTATAAACTAATAAATTTTTCAAATCCTTTTCGTGTATTTCCAAGTACACGAATTTCCAACCTACTAATCTGCGTGCCAACCAATTTGTCAGACTTTAAAACACAGTTTCGTTGGAGAATTGAAATCCCCTACCCCCCTGATTGAAGAGTAGGGGATTTTAATTCTCCAACGAAACTGTGTTTTAAAGTCTGACAAATTGGTTGGCACGCAGATTAGTAGGTTGGAAATTCGTGTACTTGGAAATACACGAAAAGGATTTGAAAAATTTATTAGTTTATAATAAATTTCAAATCTTAAAACGCGTATATCTTGATTGCCAGTTACGTCGATTAAAATTCTCAATTTGGTTAATAATCACTAGCGAAATTAATGTGTTACTTATTCTTTATATTTATTGTTGTTAACTTTTATCTTGTTATAGTCGCAAGTATTTTGTATTTCGCAAGTTGTTTTTTTCACAAATCTTTGAAAGTTTTATGAAATGTATTATAAAATACAAGTATCTACAAGTATCTACTTGTTTACTTATACAAGTGTCTTAAACATACTAATTAGTCTGATTCAACGCAATCAATATCAATCATAATTAATAAAATATCTGTTATACTGTTAATTTCTGCATTTTTGGGCAAAATCCTAAAATAAAAATTATATTATGTTTTGTTTATCTATATTTTAATTATATACTAATGTAAAATAATGTGAATTGCAAAATCAATATAACATACGTTTTGACTAATTTTTTGTGCACTTATATAATATATATATTATATAAAGTTTTACTATATATTATATAGAGTAAATATACATTTATATTTATATGTGAAATTGGTGGTTATATTACATAAGCAACACAAATAAGAATTAAAAATATTTATACTTTTCGATAATAAATAAGATTTTTAAATTTTATTTAGTTTTTAAAATACTTCTGTTAATAAACATTTTTTTCAAAATTTTAAAATTTTTTTATTACCAAATAAAAGGTTATTTTTTTACGAATTTAACCATATATGATAGTTATTTTACGAAAAACCATTTTCGAGAAATAATTACAAACGCCTCTGTACCTACACACGTTATACGTGCCCATGCGCTCGATTCTTCACGCAACACGTTTCGTTCGCATCTTCTCGTAATAGAAGATGATAAATACGATAGCAAATACATTTGGAGGTCATTCCATGTAATCATGGAAGTTTTTATCGCGTGTTCTAGACATAACATTTTAATCATTAGGTAATAGATATGAAAGTCAAATGTAAATATTAATGTAAATTAAATCGCGCATGCATGCGCGAAATGACGCACAAGCGGCAAATCAAACATGTATATTTCTAATTTAAGACATCAGATGAATTGTATAGTATAATAATATTAGTACTATGTGTTATTATACAGAATTATACAATATACATGTTATATCCATTGCACAATTGTATATTTAATTATTAGATACTGCAATATGGATATCATAAGTCAATATAAAAATTGTAAATAATGAATAATAAATTGTATAGATGAACACATATATGTTTAAAATATTGTTGCGCTTTGCCGGTCGATGTAGCAGCTCTCCGTTCTCACACTCACTTACGCACTTCATAGCCGAGACTCGCGAAAATAACGAAACACCGCCCGCCCGAGGAACGTTTTAACGGTTCGATCGAGATCGAATTTTCGAGCAATCTGACGGTTGTTTTTTATCAACAACTCGTCGTTGCGCTCGTTGTTAGAGACACTTCGTATACCGGGCGACACTCTCGGGCTCAGCGCGGGCGCAACACCATAATTAGTAGATAATTATGCTTAAAAAAGTAACACTTTATTACATGTACCTACATTTATTATATTTATTATATGTACATTATATTACTTATGGCATTCAAATAAATATTTTATCTCTCTTTAACAAGCATATTATATATTTATAAATGAATTATAAAATAAATGTTTGTGTATGTATGTTTACATTAAAGTTGTGACAATAATTATTTAATACATTTATTGTTTTAAATGACAATTGTACATTACACGGAGAAAAATAATTCTACTGTCTTAGCAAAATCGTCATTGCTGTTGCATATTCGTATATGACAGCAACAAAATTTAGTTAATGGAACTAATTTTACAAATTATTTGTCATTAGAGCAAAATCTGTTTTGTTGTGAGAATAGAAAAAATTTGCTAAGTGTATTTGTCTTTAGAATCACGTTAATTTGCTATTAAAGCAAAATAATGTATTCTTAGCAAATACATTTGCTATCGGAGCAAAACTAACTACTCGCTAGCCTCTGTCGCCAGTTTCGCTTCACTGAGCAAAGAAAGAAGACAAAAGAGGACAATAAGCATATCGCGCAGATTCTTTTGCATCTATGGCCGCACATACGCACGCTATGTCCATAAAGAAGTGTGATCTGATGTTAGTTCGTGCTCGGTTATCATATCCTTTGTGCTGTATTAACAATATAATTTTGTTACATAAGCAAAATTATATTTCTACTATATTATATGAGCAATATAATTTCTTCTGACATTCCCCAACTATCTAATAGCAGATCTCGAGAATCATTATTACTACACATTAATAGAACAGACAAATATCACTTGAAAGCATGCGCAAGAGTCTGTTCTAATTAATCTGCGTGTATTTGTAGCAATAATAATTCGATGTCTGCTAGATAGTTAGGGAATGTCAAAAGAAATTATATTGCTCATATAGTAGAAATATAATTTTGCTCATGTAGCAAAATTATATTGTTAATACAGCAAAAAAATATGACAACAGAGCAAAAACTAATTTGTTCTTATAGCAAAATAATTCGTAGATTCAGCAAAATTATATCCAGCAAATAGCGATTAGTACTCTTAACTAATCGTTTTGCTGTCCATATAATAACGGACAGATTTTGCTACAACAGCATAAAATCTGCTATGCTAGCAAATTATTTTTTTTCGTGTGAGATTCTTGTACGTAAGTAGGTACTAATTAGAGGATATTATTTCAACGCCAAAGTTAATAAAATCTGTTATGTACTGCATTTGTGCAATTTCGGGCAAAATCCTGAAATCAAAATTATGTAAAATTTTGTCTTTATATTTGAATTACATACTATTAATGTAAAATAATGGTACTTGCAAAATACAGCATTATTACGTTCTTACTTATTTTTTTGTGCTTTATAAGTAAATATCTTATGCATTTCTTAATCTTCTGACAATGAATACATACCATAATCAACCAAGTCTTTTATGCAGTCTAATGCTTTGTCGGGCAAATGTCTGAAATGAAAATGATAATTTCATCATAGACCTATAAATAATAAATGTCGGAAAAATGTCTGAAAAAATTATATTTTTATTATAGACATAGAAATAGTAATCAAGTAAGACATAGAAATAGTATTCAATATCTATTATCAATATAATATGTATTTACAATAAATTGTCCTGCGGATTATAGTCATACTTATATTTTAAAAATACATTGTGTATATTATAATTAAATTTTTTTGCGTGGTTTACATACCTTCCTATTTTAGAAATGGGCAACCAAAATGACGGTATACTTTTATTTTTATAATTTCGTCTTTGCGCATCAATTATTAACGAAGCCGCTTCTTGCGGTAGAAGTTCTCTCATTAATTGTGGAAACCTATATGGGTAAATAAAATTGAATTATTTGCCACAAACAACCGCTATAAATATCTTATTAATCAAATAACGTTATTGTTGTCGGTATAAAAGATCTATTAAAATATGAAACGGGAATTTTCGAAATACGCAACGACGGTATAGATGCATTACTCCGATGCAATCGATTCACTCTCGGCGAGCAGAGAGACGCGGATTCGCCGATTCGCTTGCGTTAAATGAGACTAAAAACTTCTTAAATCCGCGATATTCGTTTGATTCGAATTTTCGTCTGGAAACATTTTTTGGAAACATTTGGATTAGTATACGGGCCGTATTGACCTCCGTCGCGGGGAGGCAGGAGCCTTAGCAAAATAATACGAAGAAGAAGAAGACTGGAGCGAGTGGAGCGACTTTTGGAAAGAGCGGGAGGGAGGGAGTGTGTACGCCGCGTCGAGCGTCTCGCGAGGCGCGGGTCTACCAGGAAAATTAAGCCCAAAAAACGTAAACAATCTCGGCGACATAAATGGCAGTAGAGCAACACTTTTTAAGCTCCGTTTAATTTCTCCCTACAAAATAATAGGAAATGGAAACTGAATGCAGGACCGTGTAGAGATGTGCGATTTTGCGCGATATATCGCTAGCACAGCGATTTTTTTTTTCTTGAATCACGAATCACGATGCGACATGCAATTGGATTTTTAATTGCAAAATCGCATGCGACATAAAATCGGGCCTATAATATAAAATCACGCTTGCGATTTAAAATTGCAAATACAACTCGAAATTGCGCTTACAATAAAGTATTTTATTCATTAAATATTTATCTCAAACAGATTAGTTAAACCATATATCTAGTGTTAAAAATAATTGTATTTAATAATCGGAACCAAACATGCATTTATAACATGTATCTAAATTATTTTGTTTTACCATTTTCTTATATAAATATTTAATGAATAAATACTTAATTATTATAAGTGCGATTTTGAGCTATATTTGCGATTTTAATGATTTTATATTGCGGGCGCGATTTTATATTGCATGCTAGCGATATATCGCAAAATCGCACATCTCTCGAGTCTCGTTACACTCGCTACCGGCTACCGGCTGAAAGTGCTGAAACGGCTCACTGGCGGCATATATGTTCTGTGCTGGCGGCCGCGGGGCCACACTCCATAGCCGCTACAGGCTACACATGTTGACATGTGCGTGCGGGATGCTGGATGCGGGTTATGTTCTCGCACGTGTCATTAAAGAATATGATATATCTTGCATATACAAAATTCCATCAATTATATTGAATTGATATTATTAATTTCTTGCAAATTAATTTTTTGTGACAGAAGGAAAATAATTTCGTAAGTTCCTAATCTCTTCTAAAAAAAGTATTGAATACAATTTCTTTTAGAGAATGTTTTAGGTTGTCTCAATTTTTGTGTTTCGTTTATAGATTATAACAATGGCAACGTCGTTAGCGACACAACTCATAAAATTGAGAACTCCGCAGACAAACTTGCTGTTGCAGGATAAAAAGCGTCCTAGCTTGCTATTTGACCCAAAGGAGGCTGCGAATTTGGACAGGGACACCGTGCTGAGTATAGGTTAGTATATTTCTGTTTTATTTATTAACAAGTTAAATTTTATACGTTTTTGTAAAAATTATAGTTAATAGTATTTATTTCTTGTTTACTAATTTATCTTTTTATTCTGTTTTATGTGGCTCCGATTATTTTAATAACCATAAGTTATGCTTCTAGATTGCAAGAAGAGAATACTTGTAATATATAAATACAATACTTGTAAAGAAATGTTTTTTTATTGTTTCTGATTATACTTTTTTATCTGTTCTCAGGTCTGAGTGGTCTGGAAGAATTACAGAAGCTCTCAATGGTATTTGATGAATTTCAAACTACGTTGTTCGCTCAGAGCTCTGTAAACTTCGAAAGAGCTGTTCAGGATGCTACGGTAAATAAGAAACTGGATGCGGAGATCGCGAAATTTTTGTTATTTGCAAGTCCGTACTTTTTACTGAATGCCTGCCACAAAGCTCTGGAATGGCTTGTATTCAGATATTACATTCATCAATACAATCGAGAGCAGTTTATTCTTATGATCCTGCCATACCATGAGACTCGCATGTTTGTTAGGTATGTATTATTGAAACTCCGTATTTTTTATATTTAAAGTTGCGGATTTAAACATCAATATTTGGCGAAATATATATTGTAGATAAGTTATATGTAAATTTAAGAATATGACTAAATTTATATTATTACACACTATAATTGTTCTCATGAAATGTGCGTTCTGGACGCAGGTTACCAGATTCAAGTCTCATAGTTCTTTATTTACAACCTTTAACTCTCCAATATCTTATAAAATTAAGGCATACATGGAATGAAAGTCAAGGTAGAACTGGTACCTGTTGACTACTAGTTAATTGCTTTCGTACATAATTCTTAATGTGACAAAAGACGCAAAATTACATTAAAATTGAAGAACTATATTAGAAGTTTCATTAGATATTAGGTTGAAAACTGAAAATATTTAAATCTCAGCTTAATAAAAAAAATTTTTTTTACTTATCCATAATACTTTCTTATAGAATTGTCATCAATACATATCTGTCTTTAATGCAATTAATTAAAAATTTACAATTTTGCCTTTTAAGAGCCCTGCAACTGATAGACTTGGCAAACGAGAGCGATAAGTGGCATTGGTTGGCATCTGTGCAAAAACGTGGTTTAACACTGCCTTCTGGAATTCTCATTAAACATTTGATCTCGGATAAAGGACTTCTGAAGACGCTATGTACTCACGTGATATTTGCCACGAAGACTTATTCCGACCAGGCATCTTGCCTGACAATCTTGTATGCCTTTTACACTACTTCAGTATTAGGTCTGATTGAACTAGGATCCATCACCGAGGTTCATGTGAACTATCTATTGCCGACCCTTCTTCATGGCTTGAAAAGTCCCATTCTTGATTTTGCTGCCAGTAGCTATATGATCATTGCAAAACTGATAACGAAGGTAAGTTACCTTTATCTTGATATTTGTCTATTTTTTAAATATTTCTATCTTGAATGAACAATATTGATTTTGCAATAATTATAAAAATGTAATTTTTCTATTCTGCAATTTTTTTGTACCATATAAATCAATTTGTAAAAATATTGAAATTATGTAAGTTTGGCGTTTCTTGATATTACGATAAATTTATAGGTGAAATTGAACGACGACACTATGGAGAAGTTATTGTTGATGACGTTCAAAAAGGCGCACTTGAAGCAGGAAGCTGTCACTTTTCTGTTCTATTTCTATCAATCTCCGATTAATCGATTGACCGTTGTACCGCAAAGTTTGGTCCTCCAATTGTCTGAACTACCTTGGTTTATTGAGACAGTCGCCAACGTTAATTTATCGGATATTAACGTGTCACGATTTATTGTGCCTTTTCTTCAAGCAGCTTGCCAGCTTATCGCCGAGAGATCTGAAGACACCAGCAGTGTACAGAACATGATTGGCAACATGCTGGGACACATTAAATTCGATAACGACGCGGTGGATGCCATTTTATCTGGTGTACTAACATGCGAATTCTTCAAGGATGAAACATCTAAGCTCGCGAAAGACTTTCTAGCGAGATTTTATCAGAGTTTTGAGCGCAGCTACCCGGAGAATTTCGATCGGTATCTGAAGAAATTGATGAAGCGGGGCGAGAGTGACGAAAAGTCTAAACAGGCGTTACATTTTCTTACTTTGCGGCCTTTCGGTACCAAGAACACGCATGAATTCGTCGAGATCCTGGACAAACTAATGCACATGAGCGCCGCGCAACGAGTAGTCGCTCTCCAAGTCCTCGCCAAGAACAACGTGAACGTGCCCGAGAGCTTTCGTGGTATAATGACGAGTACTCTTCAGGCTAGATTCTACGACAACGACGTGAACGTTGTGAAGGCCCTGTTGTCTTTCCCCACCAAGAGATTGATTAGCTTATTACCCACAGACATTCTGGTAAATGAATTATTGGTTCTGTTATCAATGTGTCACACAGCATCGAGGAAAGTGTTAGCTAAGCCAGCTCTGAAGATACTCTTAGAGCTTTGCGAGGAAAGTGATGATACCAGTGTCTTTATCACGGCTTTACCATACTTGTTTCCGGCCACGAATGATGATGTAGAAATTGCTATGGAGGTTCTTCGCTCAAACTTCGCTAAAAATAATATGTATATGCAGCACGTGATACAAGATATCAACAAATCCAAATTGAATGCCGAAGCAGTGTCTTCTGCCGCTTTTCACAACATCTTAAACTATGAGCTGCTACCGCCCACGGAGAGTATACTGAATTCCATGCGGCAACAAATCTCGCACAGTGACGCGGCGTCTCTGTTCTTCAACATGATCCTACTAGGATCGGTCTGTAGGGTACCCGTGGGCTCGATGCCGGTCAAAATTGCACGGGATGTCATCGAGATGGCCACGGAGATGATCAAGACGTATCCACGCGTCAAATTACTGCACGACTGCAACAATATCACCGGCGACAATATTCAAATGGCTCTGAAGCTCACATCTGAGGGAATCTTACCTCTTCAAGTGGGTACTTACGTCCTTGAAATGGTGCACAGGCGGCTGAACATTAAGTTTGAGTCAAAACTCGATTTCGACAATAACGCGGAGCGAAGCAATCTGATCTTGCGGCTCCTCGAAATTTTCATTGAGGGCATGGGCAACCGACACTGGCGGAAGCACTACTCTAGATGTCTACAAATCTTTTTCCAGCTGCATTTTGCCACAGTGAAGGATCTCATCTGCTTTCTCGCGCAGTTCTACGCAAAACCCGTCAAGACGCAAACGTCTTATCATTGTTTGCAGATTTCTTTACTGCTGCTAAATCAGTGTAAATCCGTCCAATGGGCATTCCAAGATCAGGACTTTGTAACCAATTTGCTGCTTTCGTTGACGAGACGGAACAACGAATGCAGAAGAGTGGCGGTGGACATTCTAAAAAAACTAACGCAGACCTTTAGTCTCAACGCAGAACCGTTTTTCGTGTTACTACAAAAATTGGCGCCAAAGAGCGGGGAGATCTGCAATGACCCTGACCATCTTGCATTGAGCTTCTATTTCTTGCTCTCTCCAGATCCACATGTGTCTCATCAAATAAAGGAATACAAAAAGTTGCAACAGGCTCAGAAATTAATATTTAACGTAGTGACGCAGCAGAACGAAGCACCAAAGATTCCTCTGGATCGAAGATCACAGCTCCTTGATATTCTGGTGACCGTCAACAGCACCGAAATCCTTCAGCAACTGGCTCCGATGGGTCTTCAGCTTTTACAAAAACTGACGGAAGATCCAAAAAATCGGTCGGCCGGTAACGCTTTACGAAATATACTGGAACGTTTTACCATAGACACAGTTGACGCCTTGAAGGATGAACAAGTGTGGTTGCTCTTCAAGACATGCATCCTGGTGTATGAACTCTGCGCGGTTTTGGATTCCGGCGATCAAACATCGCCGAGCATTATCGTACTGAAAAGGATCAGTGCAATCTTCGATATGCTATCTCATGATTTCCAGGTGAACATCCTATCCAAAGTGCTGGACGTGATGATCGATTGCGAGATGGTCGACGTGATCTCCGTCGCGGGCAAGACAATCCGTTCTATGTCCATGGATGCAACGATCCTGATCTCGGAATTGGAGGCCATGAAGCGGAAAAAACGGCAGAGTCAAATCCAACTGGCGCACCCGGCGATGGTCCACAGCCGGGCGTGGAAGCGCGGCGTCGTCCTGCTGGAGTTCGCGGAGCGCGCCGACAACATCAAACGCGAGGAATTACTTTATAATATACTGTTCGACTTGTTGAAGGTTTGTCTGAGTCTAGAGGAACAGAGTCCAGTTGAGTACACGAATCAGTTGCTTCTCTCGACGATCTCTCGGATGATGAAGAAGAAGTTGCCAGTGCGCGATACTGATTTGAATATTATCGTCAAATGCATCAGGACGTCGCACAATCCGCAGACGCATTATCATGCGTTGCAGGTGCTGGTCGAATTCCTGAAGTATCTGGACGTGCGTCGCGCTCTCAGTAATCTTATGGAGATTTTCACGTTTATGGGCAACACGATGGTACGCCAGGACGACGCTTACTCCATTCAAATTATCTCTAAGACTTTGGAGACGATGGTGCCGATTATAAACGCGGCTGACAATGCGACACAGGCCTGTGAGCTGCTTGGAACCTTTATTCGCTCGTTGCCTGACATTCCCGAGCACAGGCGGATGCCGCTCTTCATCAAGTTGCTGCAGCTTCTCGACAATCATCTGCATTTGTATTATTTGCTGACTTTCGAGACCCACGTGATGAAGATCGCCAGCCAGAAGACCGATAATTCCACGCAGTGGTTGGATTTCGCTTTACAGGTGTCTCAGGAATTTCCGCCGCGTCGGTTGCTTGAGGTCAGTTCTTGAAGATCATTTTGACCTAACATTTCGATTTAACAAAATGATAATTTTCGATGAAATTTTAGTAACAGAATATTTTAATAATGTAATTTTCTTCTCAAATATAATTATATTATTTTGATTATATCCAGAGATATAAAAACTTTCCCGATTTTTGCTTTAGATTTGCACCAAGGTGATCAAGTTCATCAAGATCTTGCCGATCGATATCGAAGAAGAGCAGGGCAGAAAGGAGGCGATAAAGTACAAGTACATCTACGATATGACCAAGTTTACGCCGAAAAGCTTTCGGCGCTACAAGATAACGGCTGTGCAATTTCTCAGTAACCTCTTGTCGTCCGAAGATTTCATCAATCGTGTGGCCGTGCTGAGCCAGAACGAAACAGATAATATGAACCAGTACTGCGATCATTTGGCGATCGAGCTGATTCTGCTGATTCAGACCACTTCGAAGACCGCCGATCAGCATCAGAATAAGCCGAGTGCCAAGTACTGGAAGGTGTTACTGCATCATTTGTACGACGTGCTGGATCTGGTGAATAATCTGTTGCCGAATACCCTGTTCTTGCAGACCATCAAGAATCTACTAAAGCATGAGTTACTACCGGTGAAGAAGAAAGCTCTAGAACTGCTGAACACAAGACTGCTTCAGAAGAAATTTGGCGAAGATGTTCACAGTGATCTTCTGAGTTTGATCGAACCTTTGGCAGATTTCTTAGAAGTGAAGGTTGAAAACCAGGAACAAGAGATCATACAACAAACAGTGTTAATATCTTTGAAACTGCTGGCGAAGTTGCTGGCCACTAATCGCCCTGCTGTTTTTAAACCGGTACGCATATTTATTACGCATATTAAATAAATTGTTATCTGTTATTGGTATTTTTTAAACAAAAATTTTTTTGGTAATTTTTTTAATAATTTTTAGAAAAATTAACTTATTTTAATATTATTATTAAATATAACATACTTACTATGTTATTATACTTAATAATGATAATATAGTACTATACTATAATACTATATAGTATTATTATTATTATTTAATATTATGTATATTGATGATGATCCACAGATTTTGGATACAACGACGGAATTGTTGCAATCGAAAAATGGCCCAGTATTAGCCAGTGCAGCGTTGTGCGTAGCAGAATTATGCAGTTCAATGCGAACTCATGCTTTGTACTCGCTAAATAAATTTGTGCCGGCAATTTTGAAGTTGCTAAAAACTTATTGCTATCAGAATGTGCCAGATGTAATAGTCATCAGCATCGTAAGTGCTCTGCAGAAGATAGTGGAGTCTCTGGGAAATTTCTTATCGCTCTACTTGGACCAACTCTTGTCTGAATTGACGATGCTGAGCTCGCAGTACAGCAACACGGAGCATCCTAAGGTACTCGTGATATTACCTCAGCCAAAAATTATGATGCGGGATCTCATTTCAGATTCTATTGCAGAAATTTCATTGGTTCCTTTTGAAGCTTAATCGCTCTTCGTTTATGTTTTTGCAGGCCGGTATAGTTATTTCGCGTCTAAAAGCAACGACGCAGAAATTATCCAGTTGCATACCTCTGCGAGTGTTGCTGCCAGCTGTTAACGAAACTTATGAGATGCTATTTAACAAGAAATCTTACAAATGTATACCGTCATTGATGAGCGTGCTAGCCGAGTCTTTTGACAGCGTACAGCCAACGGAACTGAAAGTAGAGGTTGACAACCTCGCCAACTTCTTCCTCGAGGCTCTTCAATTCCGCGAAAGAATCGAGGATAGTATGAAAACGGATAATGACGCGAAAGTTACCTTAAAAGACATTGTTGCGGTCGAGGAAAGCGCCAGTAAGGCATTGGTGTCATTGCTCTTGAAGTTGAGCGAAGTAACATTTAGGCCGTTATATGATAAGCTCTATGCATGGGCAGCGAATGATACGCAATACAAGCAGCGAAATATAACGTTCTACAGGTATGAACAACATCAGGTTAACTTCCACTATGCATTAACTTATAGGTCTGTTTCAAAAGTTATAGTTCCTGCCGCAATCGTGCAATAATTAAATGTTTAAGTTAATCAGTAATTATATCAATATCACATGTTATATTAAGCGACAACAATAATAATAAAATTAAGTGTTTCTTGGTTTTAACTAATTGACATGAATATCAATTGAATTTTAACTTCGTAGGTCAGTTACAAATAATTTAGAAGCTTCAAAAATACATGGTTATTTTTTTAACACGATATAAATTTAAAAAATTATTTTTAGACCGCAAAAAGACAGCAAATCAATGAAAAATGATATATCTCGTGTTCATCAATTCTTGCAAAGACGCAACTTTTATTCCTCTCTTTTTTTTTAGATTATCGGCGAATATAGCAGAGTGCTTGAAGTCCCTGTTCGTTTTGTTTGCTGGGCTCTTTTTGAAGCATGCGGCGTCGCTGCTGAGCAGCAACAATACATTTGTAACCGACACTCCGCAAGAGTTGACGCTTCCTGATGAATCAAGCAGAATTGAGTTGATAGAGGCGATTCTGCTGACGCTTCACCGGGTATTCGGTTACGATGTGCATAACTTCGTCAGTCAGGACCGATTCGAGATTCTCATGCAACCGATAGTAGATCAGTTGGAAAACACAATGGGCACGAGGGAAGAATACGAAAATCGAGCTAACCGGCTCATCGTACCTTGCATAGCTTCCTTCGCCAGCGCCATTTCCGACGATTCACTGCACAAACAACTGGTCTATCAGACGTTGCTGAAGACGAGGCACGCAAAGCCTTACGTCAGGAGTACCGCTTTGAACGCATTGGTAAGATCGAATATAATTACCCTAGTTTAATTTAGATAATAAAGTTATTGTGCAGTAGAGGTTTTATTTTTATTGCTTTAATATATGGCAAAATATACATGTGTACTTTACGGTACACCCTGTATATGTATATAATTAACTATTATTATGTACATGTAACACAAGTAAAATATAATGAAGAATTAATGTTTTACTAAAAAAGTTATGCTTATATACTTGCACTTGATCATAAATTACGAAGGAATTAAACTGGTGCACTGTTGTTTGTATTTCGAGCACTTTTATTTTTTATTACTTTCTGACAATTATTTGTTATTGTGATATAGGTGGAAATTGCGAGGAAACTTGGCGAAGATTTTATGCCATTGTTGCCGGAAACCGTGCCATTCCTAGCGGAGATGTTGGAGGACGAGGACGAAGTTACTGAAAAATGTGCGCAGAACGCTGTTCGAACTCTAGAAGAGATTTTAGGAGAACCTTTGCAGAAATATTTTTAAACCTTTTCAGATATGAATTAGTCTGTAAATATAAATATGTAAATATAGCTAGGGGTTTTACAATAAAACTTTTCTTACAAATAACGCACGATAGTACTTCAAAGAAATTTAAGTATCTAAATTTTTATTTTAATTTTACTTTTGATTTTTATTTATGTAAAATTATTATGACATATAGAAACAATAACAAAATTAAAAAGAATAAGAGTAATCCTGTGAATAAATGACAATTTGACAGAGCAATTTCTCTTTTTCTTTTTTTTAGTGTTTAAAGATTCGTGAATAACGGTTTAAAACTGTGTAGGAAGTATTTTAAAAGCTGACACGTTGAAAAACCAGGTTTAAAATGAAGCTTTGACAACGCTGCTACGAAAACGTTAATTTATTTTTAACTTATCTACAATCTTGGACGAAGTATAGAATATATTATTTCCTTACATTATAATACATAGTAACGTAAATATGCATATGTGAGACGTAATAGGCTCGCAAGTTATATGGCGTCGAACCAACACAGTCCGTTTATACTTAAAATGTTTTCATGAGACACTGGGCCTTGTTTTGGTAGCGTATTTTGTTCTAAGCACAGCTATTCTTAAACATTATTTTTGGAAATAAATTTTGGCAAATGCGGTATATTTAAGGGATGCATTTGCTGTCAACTGTGAAATGGAAATTAATCAGATACGCTTAACAGTAAACGTGCGAGAAATAAAATGCAGGATTTTGACTGTATTTCCCGCATGTTTTTTAATGTCAAGCATAGCATCGTCCGACTCCGAATTTTATTTCTCCGAATTAATGCGAATGTATGAGGAAAAGATCACGTAATTCAAACAGTCACGTTTCTGCGCCATGTGCACGGCATGCGGCAGGATGCACGCACACGACTCTGAATGTTGCGAAAAGACGTGTCCCTCTTCGAGCTTCTTCGAGCGCCAGCTCTTCAGCTAATTGCACGGGATCATCGCGAGAACTTCGGAGTCCTTCGGAGATCGATCCTGCGGCGGCTTCGCGATGACCCCCGAACTCCACGTGGACATCGGTGACATTTCGTCGATACCGGTGGCCATGTGCGTGATTAGTCCGGGCCCCTGGAGTCACACGTTGGGCACGTCAGGTGGGCCCCGAAGGGCCATCTCTTCGCCCTGCGTCGTGGCCGAAAGCTTTCTGAAACAGAAAAAAAAAGATTTGTTTATGCATTGCCTTTCACGCCGCTGTATTTCGTTAAATTAACTTTCTGCTTCCAATATCTTGTAATATTCCGACAGAAATTGAAGCGATAATGTTAAGAATAATAAAGGAGATATATATTGGAATTTTTTTCCATTACGTAATAATTTTACGTGTTAAGCGTTTCATGAGCAGTTTTTGCAATTAATAATAAAAATTTAATATTTTACTTTCTTTAAATGAATTTATTTCTCTTATTTTATTTTATATTATTTCTTTTTACTTATACATATACATATGTATGTAAATTATCCCTTTCTAAAAAAGGCCCTGGAAAGTATATTGTTGTATCTTTTCCGTGATGCCAATTGGTTCTCTCATTGCGCTTACTTCGTAAGCACCTGTCATCGTATATTTTGAAGTTTTGTGTATTAAGGGGTTACAGTGTAATGTAGGTACTTAATAGTGTAATGTAATAATAGTAATAATATTTTTAGTTTTTCATTTAAATGACGTTCGTATCGCGTTTGCTTAAATTGGCAGCACTCATTTTTCCTCACTTTACTCGATCCACTCACGCCACGTGTAAAAGAGTTACTTTGGAATAATAAATAAAAATCACTTCCTGTGCTAATTATTATTTAACAAAAAAAAATTCGCACGCTACATTGTCCTGAATTGAAGTCTATTGTTGTGTCTTTTCCGTAATGCCGATTGGTTCTCTCATTGCACTTACTTCGTGACGTGGAAATGAGCAATTAATAAGTAAAATTATGTTATTTATAATATCCAACATATTTATAGATTTATACCTAACATATTATGTTGCAGTATAAATATGTTGCATATAAATAAAAATAACAATCTTATTAGTTATTAACAGCTCATTTCCACCAATCTGCATATGAAAAATCCGATGTCTAGATATAAATTAGGATTAAAGATATTTCATGTACCTATAATGTCTTATATTATGTTAATTACATTTAAAGAGAATGTATGTAGAAACTGGAAGCCATTCAAAGCCTCAAAGTAAGAATTAAATAAATAATTAATATACATATATAATTAATTACATGCGCGAGTATGTATATATGTTATTAAAAATATATAATGCTCGAGAAAATAAATAACGCGCGCTTTGTAGTATTCTAGTTAATTAAAAAGTGAATGATATACATTTTTTATACATATTGTTGGCTGTTTACAGGATCCCAGGTAGAACATACCTACTCATAATGGCATCATGACGACGAGTCGGGTGGGAATAAAAGTAAAACATATTTACTGTTATATAAACTTTTATCTTGTTATACATAGTAGCAAGTATTTTGTATTTCGCAAGTTGTTTTATCATAAATCTTTGAAAGTTTTATGAAATACAACTACAAGTCTTATACATACCTACTAATTAGTCTGATTCAACGCCACCAATATCAATCATAATTAATAAAATATCTGTTGTTATATTTCTGCATTTTCGGGCAAAATCCTAAAATAAAAATTATATTATGTTTTGTTTATCTATATTTTAATTATATACTAATGTAAAATAATGTGAATTGCAAAATCAATATAACGTTTTGACTAATTTTTTTGTGCACTTATATAATATATATTATATAAAGTTTTACTATATTATATAGAGGAAAGTCCCCTATTATGAGATAGGCTCCTAATATGCGATAGCGAGGTTTCTGCTAAACTAATAGGCCCTATCAGTTGGTTCCACCATGAACTTATTGCCCTTGAGGTAAAACCTATTTAGTGTAAAATTCATTGTTTGATCGTGCGTGTAGTCGTTGCAGAGAAAGAAATTGTGAAATTGGATGTTGTCAAGTGCCGTGGATATGAGACTTTAAACCTTGTTTATTATATAATAAATAAATATTTGGCAATGAGTTCTGCATGCAGCGATAGAGTAAGATCGTATTAATAGGAAAATACGGGATATGTTGAGTTGCTCAATTGTAGAGATTAGATTTGGTGCTCGCAAAACCGCAAGGCGTGGGGCTCGTAACATGAAATACTCAGGGTACTCCTGGGTTGCTGGAGTATGAAAGTTATTGTACAGTAATAAAATAAGAGAAAATACTATATTAACGTTGAGGGAAGGTTTATACGAAATTATAAGTGTGTGCTGACCTTGATTTGAGGGGGAAGGGTGAAGGGGGCAGATTAGGTACAATATTAGGTATAAGTGTGTTTACGATTGTTGCAAATGTGCTTCTTCATTACATTTGTTTTTCAAAAATTTTAAATAAAGTTTTCTAATTACAATATAATGTATTTTGCATTTTATTAGCGATTTCCCGGGGTCTCTCATATTAAGAGCACACTTTTTCGATTTTGCCGAAAGCTCATTTTTTACATTTTTCTAATTTTCTGAAAAATCAATATTTAAATTAAATTTTACATTTTAGCATCTTAAAGCTTATTAAATTCCCTTCAAAATGACCTATTATATTTTTCAATTCTGCCCATAGACTTTCGGCAATGACACAAAATAGATGTGGTATCTCATAATCGGGGACTTTCCTCTATATAGAGTAAATAAACATTTATATTTAAATGTAAAATTGGTGGTGTTATATACATACCTACTAATTAGTCTTATTCAACGCCACCAATATCAATCATTAATAAAATATTGTTGTTATATTTCTGCATTTTTGGGCAAAATCCTAAAATAAAAATTATATTATATTTTGTTTATCTATATTTTAATTATATACTAATGTAAAATAATGTGAATTGCAAAATCAATATAACGTTTTGACTAATTGTTTGTGCACTTATATAATATATATTATATAAAGTTTTACTATATTATATATATAGAGTAAATAAACATTTATATTTATATGTAAAATTGGTGGTGTTATATCACATAAGTACACAAATAAGAATTGATATACTTTTCGACAATAAAAACTTTTAAATTTTATAGTACCTTATATTACTTTTTAATCTTCTGGATAGACACCTGAATCGATAAAGTCTAATATACACTTTAATGCTTTGTCGGGTAAAAGTCTGAAATAAAAATTATAATTTTATGATGGACACAAAAATAATAAATGTTAAAAAAATATCTGAAGTGAAAATTATATTGTATTGTAGACACATAAAAATAGTAATCATAATACAACAGTATTCGGTATGAATAATATATTAACAGAGAATTGTTCTGGGACTTATTATATCGTATATTTAAAAATTATACATTGTGTGTATTATGATTAAATTTTTATTCACGTGGTTTATATACCTTCCTATTTTAACAAGGGACAAATAATATGATGGTATGCTTCTATTTTCATAATTTTGTCTTTGCGCATCAATTATTAACGAAGCGGCTTCCTGCGGTAAATGTCCTTTTGCTATCATTGGAAATCTATAGGTGAATAATCGAATCACTGCCACTATTATACGGCATAAATATCTTATTAAATAATTGTCGATGTAGACTTACTACAATAAAAAATGCTATTAATATTAAATTTGTTTAATATTATTATAATTAAAATATGATATGCCAATGTGTAAAAGAAATAAACTGCGCGTATGATAAAAATTGCAATACATCTGTTATGATAGTGTATCGTTGTAAACTTACCTAATTTTTGGCTTTTTAACTATTCCGGTAAGTACCAAACTCGGATAAATAGTAGTGAATTTGATAGAGGATTTTCCATTACTGAATGCACGTAATTCCTCAGACATAGCTTCCATAATTGCTGCGATACGTATCAATATGTTAGAAAAATAAACTTTATAATTATATGTACATTGTTACGCTATCGGCGTGTTATTAAAAATGATCTCATTTTAGTTTAATTTCTCATTTTAATTTATTAAATGTCTCTTTTTTTTGCGTATACAGTCACCTGCGGCTATTTTTACTCCCTAATTAAAAGTCATTGTTATTAATTACATATTGCATCTTTTAGATTGTTCTATCATTTATGAGTATTTGAGGACAATATGTATATTGTATATAGATTTACTCAAAAATTTCCGAAAAGAGCAAGGAGAAACCAAAAAAATATTTAAAAAACAAAATGAGGACATTAAAATTATTGTGCTGTGAGCTTTATTTTTCGACACTGGGATGTTTAAGTAGCCCTAGGTGCCGAGAACGGGCACCTGCAGGGGTTACTGTGTGTGTCGCGCGCGCGCAAATATGTATTTTATTATATTTTTATCTTTATTCACACAATTTGTATTCATTCATATAATATTGCATTATTCATATAATATTATAATCATTAAATAAAGAATGAATTACTTACTTTTAACTGCAAATTTTGAAGGGCAGTAAATCGTCCCATAAGGAGCGCTAATAAGTCCTGCTAATGATGAAAGTGCCACAATATGACCGTGATTCTTTTCGATCATACTTGGTAAGAACGCTTTCAGTGTCTGAAAGCAATCATTTGTGTGAACAGCGGTTTGAAAACTTGATTATATACAATTCGTCCAAATCGTACGGTATAACATTTCAATTACGAGCAGCAAGCTTATATTTATATATGTATTTGTTTTATAAAATAATAGCAGTTGCGTGAATGGTCATTTTCTATATCTCATCTCGCAGCTTCGGCATACATATGCCTCAGAGAGAGGTATATTACTTACCCAATAATGCGCTGTCACATTGATGTCTATGATCCGTTCAATTTCATCGAGACTGTGATTCAGGAATGATTTACTAAATCCTATGCCGGCATTGTTGACCAAGATAGTAACGTCACCTATTTCTTTTTTCACTTTCTCGGCTACCCGGAAAACTTCTTCCCTATCTGCTACATTACATCTGTAAAACGCGATCAAATTTATAATTTCATAGACGTTTTATATGTATTCGTACACATGTAAATTCTATTTGAGTAGTTTTTCCACTCCATCGAGCCTTGTAAAAAATAGCAGCAATTTACCGATACGCATATACAGAGTCTCTTCCCATTCTCTTAATGTCGTTCATTGTCTCGTTGTTTGCTTCCTCATTGATGTCCCAACATACCACTGTTGCTCCTAAAGATGCATAGCCAATCGCTAATTCTTTTCCGATACCATGACCTACACCTGTTATCTGTAATAATATATAAAATATACTTTAAATTACAATTATTAAAAGTTACAATTTACAAACTTTTAAAGTTTAAAATATTATTGGTGTTAAATTTTTTTGTTATATTGTATGATGCTCTTTGAAAAGAAGTAACGAATTTGCTTAATGAAATACGTATATGAAAACAAATGTGTTATCAAATAAAAAAGTTTAGTTCAGAGTCCGAAAAACAAGTTTCCTGTTTACTTACGCGGAATTTCAAGGTTTGTTCGTGTCGCATGCCCCAACACATATTCCTACTCACTCCAACGCGCTCCAATACGACTCGTAGGAACATGTTATTGGGCATGCGACGAGAAAAAACCTTCAGATAATACTTATTTATAGTAATAAAAGAAGGTAGATGAGATAGATAGAAAAATCTGAAACGTTCTAAAATAATTTTGATGAAGCAAATAAACAATTGACATTTATATTTCACAATCATAATTTTTTAAACTCAATAAATTTTATAATATAACAGTATAATTTTCGATAACCTTCTCACATAATAAAAATAATTTATCTTCTACGTTTTTTTATATAACAGTGCCTATATTAAGAATTTCATACGCACCAAAACAATTTCACCTGCTACGCTCTTTTTCTTCGTTGGTACGATGAATCTATATACATCTTCGCAAATATAATATAGAACTTTCAACATCAGCAATAATATCTCTGCCAGAAGGAGCAAGATATTATATGTTTTTATCATGACTATCTAAAAAAGTAGTAATTTTATAATAAAAACTTTTAGTATCGGTTGATATAAAAATATGTGTTAATTACATTTGTCTTTTTTTCGTTGGATGATATATTTTCAATTATACGTTTGTAGTTATGGAATTATATATGTATTTTAATTATTTTTAATGCTTTAGCATATTATTTGTATATTATATGAGACAGTTAAAACAAGAGAGACTAACAAGTAAAAAATGATTATTTTAATTTTTACACATTGAAACTTCTAGAAAAGCTTTATGATTAACAAATTAAAAGACATTTTTATAGAAATAAAGGAAATAGATAGATATAGAAAGATAAATGGATTGAGAGAATTAGACATATTTTTATGTAAAAATATTTTCACGAAAAAGTATAAATTTTGGGAGTATGTAACTGCGTAATATTATCGTGAGAAAAGTTTTTTATAATTTCCTGTTATGAAGAAATATATAGCGAGCTCTTGTATCTTTCTTGAAAAAGGATATATTTAAATTTATTATATTTATTTACACGTTAAAAACTGACAATAAGTTAAATACACAGTGTGTGTAAGTATTTACTATTTACGAAAGAAATAGAATTTGTTTTATATACCTGATAGTCGATACTGTTCATAATGCGAATTTTAAACTTCTTTTCAATCTTTAGGTGTTTCTCTGACGAAGAATCAGTGATGACTATCCGCATCAGAAAACAAGTATTATATATTGCATGCTTTTTCTTGAACACATAATGAGGTTAACGTGAGAAAATGTGGTGGGGTAAAATATGTACCGTCATGTATATTTCGCTTAAATATACATAAAATATTAATCGAGTGTTTTTCTTGTTAAGATATTAATATTCAAAATGTTATAGTTATAATTTGGTACTCAGATATTTTGCATTTTTTAATGTCACAACGACACAGTTAAAGCGAAGCTGTTCGGATTCGCGTTAACAAGTGGAAGAATACGAGACAGAAGCTGGAATTATTTGATACATCGGTATATCAATGATTTAATATTCACATAACTTTGCTAACAACAAAACCGCGATCTCTGTTGTAATATATAGATTGTTATCAAAGTTTTGTAAATATTAAATTAAATTAAATTGTATTTATATATCGATTTATTAAGCAACACTAACTTTTCTCTCGTATTTTTCTTGTTGTTGCGACGCGTTTCCGTATTATTAATTTTTATTTTACAATATATCTAAAAGTGGTTCAAAATAAAACGTCTACAATAAGACGTTTCAAAGATGTCATAAATCGGGTCATAAGACGTCTTAAAGACGTCATAATAATGTTTTTCTGATATTTTTATAAGATGTCTTATAAAAAAGTATAAAACGTCTAGACGTCTAGACGTTTAATTATGTTCTCTGAGGTATTTACGTCTTGAAATTATCCAAGCAGAAAATTAGATTTATCATAGACTTAGCTTTTTGTGCATTCAATAGACTGAGCATTCTTATTGGAGAGTTGTAGGCAAGATCTAAAAGGACAGAGATACACAGAAAGAAAACAAATATTCTTGATTTTAAAATATCTTTAGTTTTAACGTGGAAATTTTGAAATAAGATTATATTGCGTTAAACAAAGAAAATTAGCGTTAAACGAAGAATTATATAGTTGAACCAAGAAAAAAAAGTTGAAATAACACGTTAAAATTTTTATAAGAAGATTACTTATAGTGATCTTGCGTATATATGAAACAATATAATCTTATAAGAATTTTAACGTGTTATTTCAACTTTTTTTTTCTTGGTTTAACTATATAATTCTTCGTTCAACGCTAATTTTCTTCGTTTAACGTATTATAATTTTATTTCAAGATTTCCACGTTAAAACTAAATATTTTAAAATCAAGAATATTTTTTTTTTCTGTGTATACTGTATGTACATATTTACTGATGAGATGCTTTTTGAGAAAGAAAAAGACAGAAAAGAAGTGATCACGTGGTTATTGAGTTCACGTGACTCGTTATATCTTGTTGCGGAAATAGTATAATATTATTATAAAAGAATATATCATATGTTCTTCTTTTTGTCCTATTTTGTAAATATAGCAATGACCAACCATTTTTATAAATAAAAATATTACATTTGTGTACAGTATAATATTAAACTCTTTTCTTTTCATATACTGCGTTGCAGTTTATGAGTACAAAACAAAGGCAATATTATAAATGTATATTTATTTCTCTCTGAGATAGCAAGGGAAAAATTAATACAAGGTCAATTACGTAACTGCAATCCAGGTTGTGCGTACGTTATAATACGGCAGAAAGACAAACGTAGCAAGCGGGAGATATTGCAATTAAATTGCGTGAGACAAGTAGTGAACAAAATAGTACGTTTTATAATAGAGTTAAAATGTATAATGCCTTATCGGTAGAGATAAAGTGGTATGAAAGAATTGATTAATTTAAGCGAGAATTAAAAGAATATTTAAAAAAACATTACAGTTATGTGTATATATTATGTTAAAGAATTTTTATATCAAGCATATATACGTACATTACACGTATATACGAGTTTAATATAATAAAAATTATTTACTATAAGAATTTAATGTAATGATTTCATGTGATATTTTATTGTAATATTGCAAAAAGTAACATTTATATGTATCTAAATGCATCATTTTATTTATTACCTGAAAAAAACAAAAAACTTTTTCATAGATAAAGAAAAAGAAACGTTTTTAAAAATATTTATTGAGTGGGCATTTTAACTCGTAAAAAAACGTTTCTGAAACGAATATGTGCTACCTGGGAAATAGCTGAGAAAGCTAATAAAGATCATTCATTCATTTATTCATTCATTCTCTACATCAAATACATAATATATATATGTATATAACATAAAAATAATTATGATAATAAGGTTGAAGATGATAATTATATCAACTAGTATTTGACGTCGAATATTTATCAGCGCATCGATGTCGAATTGACATTGATTTGACTAATCATTTTTGACTGGGTGCGTTAACTTTTATTTTGTTATAATGCGATCATAGGATAAATTAATAAACTTTACGAGCAATGTGTCTCGTAATATCTGTAAATTGATCTATTATATATTTTATAATTGATTTGATGTAGTAATCATGAAGCCACATCAAGAAATACCATATCTCACGGTACAACTCGTGTCTGCAAGTGTACGCATGATAACGGTAAAATAAATTAGATATTTATACCGCAAAACGCTTTTGAACCGAGATTTGATTACCTTAATATAATGGCTGGACTACGATTGAATTATCTATGAACGTTACAAGCGCATGGTAAAACGGGTTTGACTGCAGATATATCTAAATCGCGTCGAACTGACTGCAAATATTGACAATTTTAATTTTAGCACGAGTAAAGGAGAGAAACTATGGATGTATCCAGTACTACAACCGCTTACTGACTACATGATGAGCAGTGAGCGCTTATATATAGTGATTGGCTGTTCGTGAGCTCCCGATTAGCGGTTTTCACTCATGATACTGGATGAGATAAATGTTCCGTCTTATAAGTTATAGCAGAGAGAAGGATCTCTGGTTCGAGCAACGACCGGCCAAAGTTAAGTCTGTGCCATAAACGACCCAGTTAGTGCACGGCATTAGTATTTACCGGCGTAAGTAAATGTTGTTTTTTTTTGTTTTTTCACTATATTTCTAATAGTTTTGGCTAATTAAAGCATTTCTGTGCCAACCAACAACCTGGCTCTCATTTAGCCCGCTCTTCTACTCTTGGATTCCCAACAGAGCCTACACATCGATTTTAAAGCATTTCTATTATTAGTAGAGTATTATTTACAAAATGGCGGAAAGAAACGCCAAACAAATAAGATACTATTTGCGTGAGCGTCAGTCGCATGTATACGATGACGCTTCGGAAGATGAAGAAGACGGAGAAGAGATCAACGAGCACGTGCTGGACGATCAGAATGCGGATAAGGATCTTGACTTCGATTCTGGTGCGCGGCAGGTTGAAGAAATGGACAACGATGAATCAGAGCCACAAGCCGAGCCGCAACATGAACAACAGGGTAGAACGTCAGGGCGTCGCCGTTCTATTTTGCGGGGAAAGAATAACTTCAAGTGGTCCGTGAAAGCACCTGAATCTCGAGGACAGCGCTCGTTAAAAGTATATTTACCATCTACGAAAGATAACATCATGATGAGGAGTCGGGTGGGAGTAAAAGTAAAACATTATACAATACATATATTTACTGTTATATAAATTTTTATCTTGTTATAGTCGCAAGTATTTTGTTTTTTGCAAGTTGTTTTATCACAAATCTTTGAAAGTTTTATGAAGTACAACTATGTACAAGAGTCTTATACATACTAATTAGCCTGATTCAACGCCATCAATATCAATCATAATTAATAAAATATCTGATGTTATACTTTTTTCAGCATTTTCGAGCAAAATCCTAAAATTAAAATAATATTATGTTTTATTTATCTATATTTTAATTGTATACTAATGTAAAATAATGTGAATTGCAAAATCGATAGTATGTTTTGACTAATTTTTTGTGCACTTATATAATATACTCGTATTATATGAAGTTTTACTATATTATATAGAGTAAATAAACATTTATATTCATATATAAAATTGGTGATGTTATATCACATAAGTACACAAATAAGAATTGATATACTTTTCGACAATAAAAACTTTTAAATTTTATAGTACCTTATATTACTTTTTAATCTTCTGGATAGACACCTGAATCGATAAAGTCTAATATACACTTAAATGCTTTGTCGGGTAAAAGTCTGAAATGAAAATTATAATTTTATGATAGACAAAAAAATAATAAATGTCAAAAAAATATCTGAAGTAAAAATTATATTGTATTGTAGACACATAAAAGTAGTAATCATAATACAACAGTATTCGGTATGAATAATATATTAACAGAGAATCGTTCCGGGACTTATTACATATATCGTATATTTAAAAATTATACATTGTGTGTATTATGATTAAACTTTCATTCACGTGGTTTACATACCTTGCTATTTTAACAAGGTGCAAATAATATGATGGTATGCTTCTATTTTCATAATTTTGTCTTTGCGCATCAATTATTAACGAAGCCGCTTCCTGCGGTAAATGTCCTTTTACCATCATTGGAAATCTATAGGTGAATAATCGAATCACTGCCATTATTATACGGCATAAATATCTTATTAAATAATTGTCGATGTATTAAAAAGATGTACTGCAATAAAATATGTTATAAACATTAAATTATTTAATATTAGATATTACATTACAATTAAAATTTGATATGCCAATGTGTAAAAGATAAATGGACTGCGCGCGCGCGCGCGTGTGTGTGTGCGTGTGTACTGTGTGTTTGATATTGCAATACATCTGTTTTGATAATGTATCGTTGTAACTTACCTAATTTTTGGCTTTTTAACCATTCCAGTAAGTATTAAACCCGGATAAATAGTAGTGAATTTGATAGAGGATTTTCCATTACTGAGTGCACGTAATTCCTCAGACATAGCTTCCATTATTGCTGCGATACGTATATCAATATGTTAGAAAAATATACTTTACAATTATATGTACATTTTTATGCTATCGGCGTGTTATTAACCCGAGAACGGGCGTCTTTTTGCATAAACTGGGTCTATATTTACAATTAAAAGTCATTGTTATTAATTACATATTGCTTATTTTGGATTGTTCTATAATTTATCAGTATATTTGAGGATAATATGTATATAGATTTACTCGCAACATTTTCCGAAGAAAGTAAGGAGAAACCAAAAAAAGTTACATCTCGTTTACCTTCAACAAATGATTAGTCTTTTTATACAGTACGTTAAAAAAAATTTAATTTTTGGAAGCAAATGGGGTTTTTTGTGAGTCAGGAAATTTCTACTTGGTCTTTTTCCGAAAGATTAACTTTTTTAAGATTTACTTTTTTAGATTAATTAACTTTTGTCTTTAAATGTTAATCGGAATTACAATGAAACAGGCGCGTTCCTAACATTCTGGCGTTTAAATTTAAAAAAACATGTTAAAAAATATCGATTTTTTGAAGAAAGTAAGGAGAAACAAAAAAAATATTTTAAAAACAAAAGAAAAACATTAAAATTACTGTGATGTGAGCTTTATTTTTTCGACGCTGAGGTGTTTAACCCTAGAACACCATACTTCCAAAAAGTCCCGATTTCACCGCACTAGGTGTATGTACGATACCCAGTGTACTTTCAATTATCAATAACTTTTCAAAAAATTGATATTTCTCAACATGTTTTTTTAAAATTTAAACGCCAGAATGTTAGGAACGCGCCTGTTTCATTGTAATTCCGATTAACATTTAAAGACAAAAGTTAATTTCGGAAAAAGACCAAGTAGAAATTTCCTGACTCGCAAAAAAGCGCCATTTGCTCCCAAAAATTAAATTTTTTTTAACGTCGTACTGTATAAAGACTAATCATTTGTTGAAAATAAATATTGTCTTTTTAGGAAGAAAAAAAGAAATAAAAATTTTTTAAACAAATATATTGTTTTGACGTGACAAAAGTTGACTATGACGCAAAAGAACTCACACCACACATGGGCGTAGCATACTCAACATTGTTTTTAACGGCGTGTCATACATCTATTAAATGGCAGATAAGGCTGCGCAGCATAAGGAGTCGTAGAGGAAGAACGAAAGTTTATTTATCTTACCACTTCGATTCCCTAACTATTACTATATAGAAACGGCAGGCATTTTAATAACAAACGTGGGTGTGCTACACCCAGTATGGTGTTCTAGGGTTAAGTAGCCCCAGGTGCCGAGAACGGGTACCTGGGGCTACTGCACGCGCGCGCGTACCTAATATATGTATATATTTTAACAAATATATGCATCTTTATTCACACAATTTATATTCGTTCATATATAATATTGCATTATTCATATAATATTATAATTATAAAATATAGGGTGAATTACCTTTAACCGCGAATTTTGAAGGGCAGTAAATCGTCCCATAAGGAGCGCCAAAAAGTCCTGCTACTGATGAAAGTGCCACAATATGACCGTGATTCTTTTCGATCATACTTGGTAAGAATGCTTTCAATGTCTGAAAGCAATCCTTTGTGAACAGCGGTTTGAAAACTTAATTATACAAATTCGTTATATATGTGTTTGTTTTATAAAATAATATAGCAGAGTTACGTTAATGGTTATTTTCGCAGCTTTGGCATACATATTCCTCAGAAAGAGGTATATTACTTACCCAATAATACGCTGTCACATTGACGTCTATGACCCGTTCAATTTCATCGAGACTGTGATTCAGGAATGATTTACTAAATCCTATGCCGGCATTGTTGACCAAGATAGTAACGTCACCAATTTCTTTTTTCACTTTCTCGGCTACCCGGAAGACTTCTTCCCTATCTGCTACATTACATCTGTAAAACGCGACCAAATTGATAATTTCATAGACATTTTATATGTATTCGTACACATGTACCTAAATTCTATTTGAGTAGTTTTTCCACTCCATCGAGCCTTGTAAAAAATAGCAGCAATTTACCGATACGCATATACAGAGTCTCTTCCCATTCTCTTAATGTCGTTCATTGTTTCGTTGTTTGTTTCCTCATTGATGTCCCAACATACCACTGTTGCTCCTAACAATGCATAGCCAATCGCTAATTCTTTTCCAATACCATGACCTGCACCTGTTATCTGTGATAATTATATATATATACCTATATATAATTTTATAATATAGGTAACAGTATAAGTTTCGATAATCTTCTTATATAATAAAAATAATTTATCTTCGTATGTTTCTCTTTATATATATAACAGTGCCTATATTAAGAATTTCATACAAACCAAAACAATTTCACCTGCTACGCTCTTTTTTTTCGTTGGTACGATCAATCTATATACATTTTCGCAAATATAATATAGAACTTTCAACATCAGCAATAATATCTCTGCCAGAAGAAGCAAGATATTATATGTTTTTATCATGACTGTCTGAAAAATTAGTGATTTTTTAATAAGAACATTTATTAGAGCGAGTTTTTCAATAGTCGTTTAAACTGAAGTTTAGCTAAACTCACTTTTTATCTTTTTCTAAAAGGAATAGTTAGAAAGATACGAAGAGTGAGTTAAGCTAAGATTAAAATTAAGCGACTATCGAAAAATTGGTCCTTAGTATCGGTTAATATAAAAATATGTTAATTACATTTATCTTTTTTTTCATTGGATGATATATTTTCAATTATATGCTTGTAATTATGTAGTTATGTATTTTAATTATTAATAAGTAATATTTATTTCGCCAGTGATAATTAACAAGAATTTTTTTAATCGACTTTAACTGGCAATATTCAATCATCTTTCCGAAATGAACGTTGAAAAACTGCGAGCCGACCAGATTTGTCAGATTCACACAGCACGTTTTCAGATCAAGTCGAGACGATGAATTCGACCATGGATTTTGGTCAATTTAAATAGTTTTTAATTTATATTGCGAAAAATATTACCCCAGCCAGGGTTTTAATTTATATTGCGAAAAATATTACCCTAGCTGGGGTAATATTTTTCGCAATATAAATTAAAAACTATTTAAATTGACCAAAATCCATGGTCGAATTCATCGTCTCGACTTGATCTGAAAACGTGCTGTGTGAATCTGACAAATCTGGTCGGCTCGCAGTTTTTCAACGTTCATTTCGGAAAGATGATTGAATATTGCCAGTTAAAGTCGATTTAAAAAATTCTTGTTTTAATTATTGTTAATGCTTTAGCATATTATTTGTATATATAAGACAATTGAAACAAGAGAGATCAAGGACTAAAGTAAAATTTAGTGATTATTTTTTACTTTTACACATTGAAACTTCTAGAGAAGTTTTATGAAATTTAACAAATTAAAATATGTTTATAGAAAAATAAAGAAGATAGATAAATATAGATAGATAGATTGAGAGAATTTGACATGTTTTTATGTAAAAGTATTTCCACCAAAAAAGTGTAAATTTTGCGGGGAATTTACGTAACATTATTGTGAGAAAAGTTTTTATAATTTCCTTTTATGAAGACATATGGCAAGCTCAATTATCTCTCATCTCTTGAAAAAGGATATATCTATTTAAATTTATTATTTTTATTTGTTACAAAAAACACGATGAGTTAATTACACAGTGTATATATACTCCGTTCCACGAGATACCATGCATACTTGGTTCTGCGCATAGACGGGCAAAGTAGGGGTAAAATTCCTAGAACGCCGACGTACCGCAAATACGCAAATAAACATATAATACGTAAATACGTAAATAAACATTCTGTGGGCGGAGACCTACGTGAAACGGACGAGTTTTCGAACTAAGTATGGTCTCTCGTGGAACGGAGTATAAGTATTTATTATAAGTGTGTATAAAAGAAATAGAATTTGTTTTATATACCTGCAGATAGTCGTTACTGTTCATAATGCGAATTTTAAACTCCTTTTTAATCTCTAGGTGTTTCTCTAACGAAGAATCAGTGATGACTATCCGCAGCAGAAAACAAGTATTTTTTGGGCGTTTTCTTAAATGAAGAACGAAGTTGATATACCGGTTCTATAACCGGTGTAAGTGAGAATGGTGGGGTTAAATAAGTACTGTTATGTATATTTCATTAAAAATTAAAATTAAAATATTAAGGTGGTATCTTCGCGTCAACCTCGACCAAAAGTTTCGTTCCATGCAAAGCTTCTTTTGTTAACTGTTCTTGTCACGCCGATGGGAGTAAACTTTTTGCTAGAACTGTCCGCGCTGTGCACCAACACACAAAACAGATTACGTATGCAGACCATACATGCTGTCAGATATGCGATATATCGATATATTGACATCTTATGTATCTAATAATACCGAAAATGTCATGCTTCTCAAGGCGATATCTTAAAAACTAGATGGTAAATCACTCTCTATTTTCTTTCAGAATATTCGTATAATCCCTCTCTAGCATTCTCTCGTTTTTTATTCAATTCCTAAATGTAGTTTTGACGGTAGAATTAAAAACGTGTCGTTGATTCACGTTTTGTACATGGATTACATGTAAATCATGCCAATTCCAAATGTAAATATCTCGGCTTAGGGATGGTAAATCTCATTTAACGCACAGATGTTTAGATAACATCTAATAATGTGTATAACGCTAAGTTTTGTCAAGAATTTTCTTGAAAAAACAATTCCGTGATGGTACCACCTTAACCGGTTTAAGTGAGAATGGTATAAGGTAAAATAAGTACTGTTATGTATATTTCACTGGAAATTAAAATATTAAGTAAGGTGGTACCTTAAATATTTTCACGAAAAAGTATAAATTTTGGGAGTATATAACTACGTAACATTATCGTGAGAAAATTTTTTATAATTTCCTTTTATGAAGAAATATATATAGCGAGCTCTTGTCTTTTTCTTGAAAAAGGATATATTTAAATTTATTATATCTATTTACACGTTAAAAATTGACAGTGAATTAAATACACAGTGTGTGTAAGTATTTATTATATTTACGAAAGAAATAGAATTTGTTTTATATACCTGATAGTCGATACTGTTCATAATGCGAATTTTAAACTCCTTTTCAATCTTTAGGTGTTTCTCTGACGAAGAATCAGTGATGACTATCCGCATCAGAAAACAAGTATTACATCTTGCATGCTTTTTCTTGAATAAATAATGAGGTTTAAGTGAGAAAATGGTGGTGGGGTAAAATATGCACCGTCATGTATATATCGCTGAAATATACATAAAATATTAATCGAGAGTGTTTTTCTTGTTAAGATATTAATATTCGAAATGTTATAGCTATACTCAGATATATTGCATTTTTTAATGTCACAACGACACAGTAAAAGCGAAGCTGTGCGGATTCGCGTTAACAAGTGGAAGAATATGAGACAGAAGCTGGAATTATTTGATACATCGGTATACCAATGATTAAATAATCACATAGCTTGACTAACAACAAAACCGTGATCCCTCTGTTGTAGTATATAGATTGTTATCAAAGTTATGTAAATATTAAATAAAATTAAATTTTATTTATAGGTATATCAATTTATTAAGCAATACTAACTTTTTTCTTGTATTTTTCTTCTTGCTGAGTTTCTGTGTTATTAATTTTTGTTTTACAATATATATCTAAAAATGGTTCAAAATAAAAAGTCTACAAGACGCTTCAAAGATGTCATAAATCGGGTCATAAGACGTCTTAAAGACGTCATAATAATGTTTTTCTGATATTTTTATAAGACGTCTTACAAAAAACGTCTTTTTTAGACATCTTTTTACGACAAACAAAGTTTAAGATATGTTTTTTAGACGTTTTATGTTCTCTGGGATATTTACGTCTTGAAATTATATCCAAGCAGAAAATGAGACTTAGGTTTTTTGTGAATTCAAATAGACTGAGCATTCTCATTGAAGAGCTGTAGGCAAGATCTAAAAGGACAGAGATATATTTACTGATTGTGAGGTGCTTTTTGAGAGGAAAGAAGACAGAGTAGAAGTAATCACGTGGTTATTTGGTTCACATGACTCGTTATATCTTGTTGCAGAAAAAGTGTAATATTATTATGAAAGGATCATATATCATATGTTCTTCTCCTTGTCCTATTTTGTAAATGACCAACCATTTTTACAAATAAAAATATTATATTTGTGTACAGTAAAATATTAAACTCTTTCCTTTTCATATTGTGTTGCACGCGTTGCAGTTTATGAGTATAAAACAGAGGCAATATTATAAATGTATTATATTTATTTCTCTCTGAGATAGCAAGGGGAAAATTAGGTAATACAAGGTCAATCACGTAACTGCAATCCAGTTTGTGCGTGATACGCAGAAAGATAAATGTGGGAGAAATTGCAATTAAATTGCGTGGGACAAGTAGTGAACAAAATAGTACGTTTCACAATGGAATTAAAGTGTATAATGCCTTACCAGTAGAGATAAAGTGGTGTGAAAGAATTGATTAATTTAAGCGAGAATTGAAAGAATTAATATTTAAAAAACATATAGTTATGTGTGTATAATATGTTAAAGAATTTTTGTTTAGATATCAAGCATAATATATACGTACGTACATATATTACGAGTTTAATATAATAAAAATTATTTACCATAAGAATTTAATGTAATGATTTTATGTGATATTTTATTGTAATATTGCAAAAAATAACATTTATATGTACGTATAAAATGCATTATTTTATTAATTATCTAAAAAAACAAACAACTTTTTCATAGATAAAAACAAAGAAACGTTTTTTTTTTAATATTTATTGAGTGAACATTTTAACTCATAAAAAACGTTTCTAGAAACCATTTATGAAACGTTTTAAACAAATATTTTTGAAACGTTTCTGAAACGAATGTGCTACCTGGGAAATAGCTGAGAAAGCTAACAAAGATAATTTATTCATTCATTTATTCTTTACATCAAATACATATAATATATAACATAAAAATAATTATGATATAAGGTCGAAGATGATAATTAATCAACCAGTATTTGACGTTGAATATTTATCAGCGTATTGATGTCAAATTGAATTTGATTAATTTGACTAACCAATAATCATTTCTGACTGACAATGAGTATGTAAACTTTTATTTTGTTATAATGCAATCATAGGATAAATTAATCAACTTTACGCGCAATGTGTCTCGTAGTATCTGTAATTGATTTATTATACAATATTTTTTTTATAATTGTATAATTTGATGCAGTAATCATGAAGCCACATCAAAAAATACAATCGTGTCTCACGGTACAACTCGTGCTTGTAAGTTTACGCACGATAACGGTAAAATAAACCAGATATTTCTACCGCAAACCGCTTAATTGAACCAAGATTTGATTACCTTAATATTATGGTTGGACTGTGGCTGAATTATCTATGAACGTTACAAGCGCATAATAAAACGGGTTTAACTAATATTTAAATCGCGTCGAACTGACTGCAAATATTGACAATTTTAATTTTAGCACGAGAAAAGGAGAGAAACTATATATATGGGTATATTCAGTAGTACAACCGTTCACTGACTGAGCAGTGAGCGTATTTAAGTTTAGGTATATTGTTCGTGAGCTCTCGATTAGTACGGTTTTCATTCATGATACTGATAAATGTTCCGTCTTATGTATATATAGTACTTGACACACAAGAGTAAAAGATTACGTAAAATATGTTATCTTTTTCTAGCAAATTCACTTGGCAACAATTTTTCAAAAATAACTGACATGAGAATGAGATTGTAAGAATGATATTAAGTTTATAAAAGTAGAAAAATGGCCTCATACGATCTCTTTTAAAACTTAAAACGTTTTTCTTTCAGGCTGTGTTCGGGGAGCGCGCTATAAGCGCTATTGTGTATTTCACTCTTACCTTTATCGCTCATTAGACGTAAAAAAGGAATAGAATGACATAATACAGATGATAGCGCGCTCCCCGAACACAGCCTCAGCAAAACTACAAAAGAGTTATTTGTAGTAAATAATAGGAGAAAATTAAAATCTGCAGCTGCCCATTTATAGAACTACAACCAGCGTACTTCAAAAAGTTAGTCATAGGAGATAAAAAGAAAACTAATATTCGATCGAGATTCTTAAAAAAAATCATAAGTATTCGAAAATTTTATCGTACTTTTTTACAAGTTTATTTTTTAATAATAATAATCCTACTATGTTTTTTCGGACGTTGTTCAAGTTTTGTAGTTTATTAATACTTCATTTTATTTTGTTAAGTTTATACTTATTTTATAATACTTTGATTGTCATATTCTTTCTACTTTTAAATGTATACAAGTTTAATAAAAACATAACTATTGATGCAAGAACAATGACACAACTCAGAAAACCACTCTCAAGGGGTGTTGGAAGTCTTGAGATGGAGGATTCTATTCAGAATCATATATACCAGACCTCTTCAAGAAACAGTATATGTTTTATTATAACAAAATATCGTAATTGTAATTGCGTTAGTTATCTCACAATTTAGAAAAATTAAATTAAAATTTTTTTTCTTCTCTCCTAAAAATTGTGAATTCTTGAGTTATCGCACAGGTTGCGATATGTTCATAATAAAATTTATTTCTGCAATATGTAAGTTTAAGTGATTTCAACGCACATTTTTGAATTCGAGACGCATATATAAGTATGTCAATTATGGAGATCTGTGTTATTTTAAAGCAGTTTAGGGATATACCGTGAGCGTAAAGTGAGCGACTTAAAATTGTTACGCTCCAAAAATAGCTGCAACCGCTCACTGTGAGTAAGTGTATTTTTAGAGAGCCGTCGCATCCATGCATGCATGCAGTACATACATGTATTGTACACTGCGCTCACTGGGGCTCGATTTTTTAAATTTATTCGAAAGAGAAACGTATGCGCAAATTCTGCTTTTACAGAAAAGTTGCGTTTGGCTCTTATATATGGCACTTACTATTATAGCCAATCAACTATAATTATTGCAACTTTTCTGTAAAAGCAGAATTTGCGCGTACGTTTCTTTTTCGAATAAATTCAAGAATCGAGTCCCTGCGCGCGCATGAGCGACTGTAGTATTGAATGCACGCAATTTCATATGTCATGTAGTTATGTACATGTACATATTTTCTCCTTTGCGTGGTCAAAAAGGTTGTCCGACTTTTTTTTCTAATTTTTGGAACGCACTCTGTCATGTGAAAGTTGATGGTCCCTGCTCACGGCCATAACCTAAAGTTTTGCAGTGACATATTATCGGAGCAGATGGACAATCTATACAAGGTGTCGGAATAGTTTAAAATACCAAAAGAAGTATAAGCACGTGTATTTTGACGCAAGGAACAAAGCCAGTCATAAAGAGGAAAAAAGAGAAGAGGAATATGAGCAGAGAATGGTAAGTAAAATGACCAGTGACCAATATTAGAAAAGAAATGTAAGAAATAATAATATACCCATATAAATATTTATATACCTATATAAATAACTTTAGACAAACAATTTTTATTAACAATTATCAATATTACAATAAAAAAATGCATAATTATGACAAAAAATATATAATTAAAATAAATAAATACAATATTATAGCATATAATAAGTAATAACTATTGCAATAATTGTTATGCACTTGAAGCAAAAGAAATGACATTGTATGCAGAATTATTTTAAAGAATTCTAGTATATTATACATATGAGGCACATCATATATAGTTTCATGAGGAGAAGCGATGAGATTAAGCAAAAATGTTATGCAAGAAATTGTTGGTGCATTCCCTGGTATAGATGAGGCAATGAGCTATGCAGAAGTTATGAAGTAAATTTGCCATTTTTATATTTCTTATTTTTGTAAAACATTAATAGGATAATCTACCTTTCTAGTAAACTAAAATTGTAGATACATCTGAGATCTTCTATTCTCTATTTCCTTTTTTTTTTATTTTAATTCCTTTACATGCTGGTTCTAGGCTTGTAAAAGGAATGAACTTCTCTGTTGTGGTGTTTGATACTGCACCTACTGGGCACACATTGAGGCTACTATCGTTTCCGCAAGTGGTTGAAAAAGGATTGGGAAAACTAATGCGTTTAAAAATGAAGATTGGTCCCTTTATCACACAAGTTAGAATTAATCCATGCTATTTTGAGTATTTTTCCTAAAATTAATACATATTAGGTATATCAAGTGTCCTCCCCGAACTATTTAAATTGAAAAAAGATTGTTCTTTTATACATAAGTTTGTTGTTGGGATTAACGGATTTCAATATAGATACATTCTCCAATAAGATGGAGGAAATGCTTGGTGTCATTCGACAAGTTAACAAACAGTTCAGAAATCCCGATCAGACAACGTTTATATGTGTTTACATAGCAGAATTTTTGTCGCTTTATGAGACAGAACAATTACCATGTTTAATTTATCTTTCAAGAATTTTATCTTCTACTTGTTTTTATTTGCATTTTGACGTAATAAATAAAAAATTTAATACGTTTTAAGAATTATTTAGCATTTCCTCCTGGAGGAAATAATACAACGTTAACATAAATACAACGTTAATTACCTGCTCTAGATATTTATGGAGGAAATGCTAAATAATTCTTAGAACGTATTAAATTTTTTATTTATTACGTCAAAATGCAAATAAAAAGAAGTAAAAGATAAAATTCTTGAAAGATAAATTAAACATGGTAATTATTTAGCTCTTCAGTCATAATCATAAATACAACGTTAATTACCTGCTCTAGATATTTATCTTGAATTTTATGCCTTGCAAGACACAGTCTTGTAAAGTCGTTCTGTCTCATAAAGCGACAAAAATTCTGCTATGTAAACACATATAAACGTTGTCTGATCGGGATTTCTGAACTGTTTGTTAACTTGTCGAATGACACCAAGCATTTCCTCCATCTTATTGGAGAATGTATCTATATTGAAATCCGTTAATCCCAACAACAAACTTATCTATAAAAGAACAATCTTTTTTCAATTTAAATAATTCGGGGAGGACACTTGATATACCTAATATGTATTAATTTTAGGAAAAATACTCAAAATAGCATGGATTAATTCTAACTTGTGTGATAAAGGGACCAATCTTCATTTTTAAACGCATTAGTTTTCCCAATCCTTTTTCAACCACTTGCGGAAACGATAGTAGCCTCAATGTGTGCCCAGTAGGTGCAGTATCAAACACCACAACAGAGAAGTTCATTCCTTTTACAAGCCTAGAACCAGCATGTAAAGGAATTAAAATAAAAAAAAAAAGGAAATAGAGAATAGAAGATCTCAGATGTATCTACAATTTTAGTTTACTAGAAAGGTAGATTATCCTATTAATGTTTTACAAAAATAAGAAATATAAAAATGGCAAATTTACTTCATAACTTCTGCATAGCTCATTGCCTCATCTATACCAGGGAATGCACCAACAATTTCTTGCATAACATTTTTGCTTAATCTCATCGCTTCTCCTCATGAAACTATATATGATGTGCCTCATACGTATAATATACTAGAATTCTTTAAAATAATTCTGCATACAATGTCATTTCTTTTGCTTCAAGTGCATAACAATTATTGCAATAGTTATTACTTATTATATGCTATAATATTGTATTTATTTATTTTAATTATATATTTTTTGTCATAATTATGCATTTTTTTATTGTAATATTGATAATTGTTAATAAAAATTGTTTGTCTAAAGTTATTTATATAGGTATATAAATATTTATATGGGTATATTATTATTTCTTACATTTCTTTTCTAATATTGGTCACTGGTCATTTTACTTACCATTCTCTGCTGATATTCCTCTTCTCTTTTTTCCTCTTTATGACTGGCTTTGTTCCTTGCGTCAAAATACACGTGCTTATACTTCTTTTGGTATTTTAAACTATTCCGACACCTTGTATAGATTGTCCATCTGCTCCGATAATATGTCACTGCGAAACTTTAGGTTATGGCCGTGAGCAGGGACCATCAACTTTTACATGACAGAGTGCGTTCCAAAAATTAGAAAAAAAAGTCGGACAACCTTTTTGACCACGTAGTTATGTACCATACATATTTTCTCCTTTTCGTGCATATTCGTATATTCCCACTGATTCCTTCCATCTTTAGGTCCAGCTGAGGCTGGTTCCCCCACCCCCTCAACGCTTTCTCAATGAAGAAAAAAAAATTACGATCGGAACAGTTCGGAAATGTTCGGAAACTGTCGGAAATGATCGGAATGACGATTGTTTTTCCTAACCCTCGTTACAATCAATCGAATTACTTTAGTAGTTACTCCAATTACGCGATTTAAAGAGAGTTTATACCGAAGAAATTGATATTTTGTTGAAAAGATTGATATTTGTACGTGCGAGTACGTGGAAGAAGTAAAAACTAACTTGTGGAGGCATTATAACCTAAAAAGCCACGTATGTATGATATTAATATAATAATGTAACACAATCATGTCTGATTTAAAAATAATTCGTCTTTATATGTCCACTATTTGATGTTCTACCTATGTAATTATTTTCAGGCAGATATTTAGTTTTCGACGTTTTTATCCTAATGAGAAGATACATTGAGATTTTACGCACGAAAGCTGGACTAGTAAACAACTAGTAAAAACCAATTTGAGGAAAGATTACAATTTAGAGATTTAAGGTACAATAATATAATGTAATATCTTTTTGATATTATGTAAGAATAATTCTTTATACGTTAATAATTCGATATATAATATTATTTTCAGCGCTATTTAGCTTATGTAATATTTTTCATTCTGACAAACAGATTCACGATATTGTATTTACGAATACTAAACAAGTAGATTCAAGAAAAAATTGCGACCCAAAAGCTGAAGGTATAATAATATAATTTTGTCTTTTATTTAAAAATAATTTATCTTTAGGTACCTATAACGCTCTCAATTATTTTCAGGCAGATATTTAGTTTGCGTAGTATTTTTGTTCTAAATAAAAAAATATCTCAACATGGTTTGCGAGAAATGCGAAAAGAAATTGGGTAAAGTTATCACTCCAGATCCCTGGAAGACGGGCGCAAGGAACACAACGGAGAGCGGAGGTCGAAAGGTCGGTGAGAACAAAGCTCTTTCAGCGGGAAAGGCACGATTCAATCCGTATACCACGAAATTCGAGATCTGCAGAATATGCAGGCAGAAGGTTCACCAAGTAGGATCCCATTATTGTCAGTCCTGCGCGTACAAGAAAGGTATATGCGCTATGTGTGGTAAAAAACTGTTGAGTACAAAGAATTATAAGCAGTCGGCTACGTAATAATTCTAATAATGATGTGGACATATTTGAAACTAATAGTTTATCATGAACATATATTATAAGTTTACCAAACGTTCAAATAGATTTATGAATAAATAATTTAATGATATATAAAATAAATATTGAAATTATCATAGAAGACATTAACATATAAGATGTATTATTATACAATATAAATAGAGTAAAGCTATCATGTATTTTTCGTTAATCATTAGTATCTATATAGTACGTTAATTTAATGCAAAAATCGTACAAGTTTCAAGGGTTATCAAGTATAAAAAATTATCTTAACATAAGATTAAATGTAAAAGGAAATTCTCTTCACATAAATGTATTTCATTTGTTATATGACAGTTTATGATAAAAATAATAATCAAAAATAAAAGAAAAAATTAAGAATAGTGTGCATATAAGAAACTGATGCGTATATATTTCGTATAAAATGTTTACACATATGCATATCATGTCTTTTTATAATTTCTTTCGTGAGACCTATACAGGCATACGTACAGGTTAATAAAAATTATTAACACGAACATATAAAACAAAGTAATATTTTGTAACTGTGATATTAATAATATTAATTTCAACTGCTAAACTGTTCTACTAATTTATTTTTCCAGTCCTGTTTCATACAATATATTCCACTGTCCCCTTTGTAATTTCTTTTTATCAGTGAGACTATTTAGTATAGAATTGACTATATTAAGTTTGATTAGATTTTGAGTTTGAGTCTACATATTTTTAATGTAATGCGAGTTGTTCTCGAAGCACAATATAATCGTAACAAACAAAAATAATCTTTATCTCTTTATAGACCAAGAGCTGGCGACATAAAATTCGAGATGCCTCGGTCCACGAAATATCTTACCTGGAAAAGGGTTCGATTGCTACCGGCAAAGCGAAAGCCCGACCGTCAGAAGGCGCGCTGGAAGCTATATGCGTGGGCGGGCGATCAAACGTGTAAATTTTCCGACAAAAAAAACTGTCGATCGGCACGGCTGAAAATTTGCATACGTATCGAGGAGTATGAGAAAAAGCAGGGAAAAAATTGTCAGAAGAGTAAGTAGAAGCTAAAGGGTTGTCAGAAGCTGCCAAAGTTGCGAAAAATTTCGGAAAATTTACATATTAAGAAGAACTTCTGACAATTTGCATTTGTATTGCTTACGTATAGAATAAACTAAGTGCAAAGTGTCAGAAGGCAAAGTGGAAGCGATCGGGAGAAAATCGGGTGCAAAGTGCGAGAGCGTCTTTCGGCGCGCGGCGCAGTGCGATCGCTTTTCTCTTGATTTTCACACCGTACATATTTCATAGCACTTCTGACAATTTATCTCAATATTCATAAAGGACTAAGGAACTATTATTAAAATGTCAGAAGTCAATTGAGAAGATATACATTTTTATAAGACATTTAAAAAAATAAATTTTATTTGTAACAAAGTACATTTTGAAAAAATCAATCGGTTTCATATTCCGTATCTTGCACACTCTCTTCAAATTCAGGGTCTTTATCGCTATCATATTCGGACTCCTCGTCATCAACTGAAAATAATAAATAGTTAAATAAATTAAATAAATCATGTATACAATCAAGAGTCGCGAATTGAAAATTACCTTCCGAATCCTCATTATCCAAAATCATATCTTTTACTGATGGTGGCAACTGTAGGCCTTCAAACCATAGAAAGTCATATTTATTTTCAGTGTATGTCCATCCTGAAGTATCGAGCTCGAATTCGATTGGATCCGATAATGTTGCATTATTCCACAAGTGTGCAATATAGTGTGCTCTTCTCATTTGCTGTAGAAGCTCGGTGTAGCAAGGTGGCAAGCAGGAAGCGTCGAAGTTTTTAAATTTTTTTTTAAAAAAGCTTCGTCAGTATTTTTAATTTTTAGTCCAGTCGAGATAGACAGAAAAAGTCGCTGAAATGGAAAAAAGTCCTGGACGCAATTTTCTTTTTTGTATGTTTCGGAGGGTCATGGGTAGTCTAAATTCGGATTTTCGGGATTCTAACCCTGTAGCGTTAGCCGCCATTTTGATTAGAAGGGTGATTTTGTTTTTATTAAATATCTCGTTTATTTTCAACTTTACAGTGAAAGTGGTAATAACCAAACTTGTAGAAAATTAAATTCTCTACAATTTTGATCCTTATCTTTTTTCACCTAGGGTCGATATTTTCGAACTTAAACGCAAAAGTGGGGGGTGAAATTTTTTTATTGCATTATTTCGTTTATTTTCAACTTTAGCGCATAAACTATAATAAACAAAGTTGTAGGGAATGAAATTCTGTACAAAGTTGGTCCTCATCCTTTTTTCCCTAGGGTTGATATTTTCAAACTTAATCGCAAAAGCGGGGGGAAATTTTAGTTTTTTACAATACCACGCATGAATCCTTGGCTTAAAGTTGTAAATCGGAATTATGCAGTTTTTAAAAGATGTTTTTCATTATACCAAGTAAATTTAAGTTTAAAATAATCGAGATATATTGTAAAAAAACTAAAATTTCCCCCCGCTCTTGCGATTAAGTTTGAAAATATCAACCCTAGGGAAAAAAGGATAAGGACCAACTTTGTACAGAATTTCATTCCCTACAACTTTGTTTATTATAGTTTATGCGCTAAAGTTGAAAATAAACGAAATAATGCAATAAAAAAATTTCACCCCCCACTTTTGCGTTTAAGTTCGAAAATATCGACCCTAGGTGAAAAAAGATAAGGATCAAAATTGTAGAGAATTTAATTTTCTACAAGTTTGGTTATTACCACTTTCACTGTAAAGTTGAAAATAAACAAGATATTTAATAAAAACAAAATCACCCTTCTAATCAAAATGGCGGCTAACGCTACAGGGTTAGAATCCCGAAAATCCGAATTTAGACTACCCATGACCCTCCGAAACATACAAAAAAAGAAAATTGCGTCCAGGACTTTTTTCCATTTCAGCGACTTTTTCTGTCTATCTCGACTGGACTAAAAATTAAAAATACTGACGAAGCTTTTTTAAAAAAAAATTTAAAAACTTCGACGCTTCCTGCTTGCCACCTTGCTACACCGAGCTTCTACAGCAAATGAGAAGAGCACACTATATTGCACACTTGTGGAATAATGCAACATTATCGGATCCAATCGAATTCGAGCTCGATACTTCAGGATGGACATACACTGAAAATAAATATGACTTTCTATGGTTTGAAGGCCTACAGTTGCCACCATCAGTAAAAGATATGATTTTGGATAATGAGGATTCGGAAGGTAATTTTCAATTCGCGACTCTTGATTGTATACATGATTTATTTAATTTATTTAACTATTTATTATTTTCAGTTGATGACGAGGAGTCCGAATATGATAGCGATAAAGACCCTGAATTTGAAGAGAGTGTGCAAGATACGGAATATGAAACCGATTGATTTTTTCAAAATGTACTTTGTTACAAATAAAATTTATTTTTTTAAATGTCTTATAAAAATGTATATCTTCTCAATTGACTTCTGACATTTTAATAATAGTTCCTTTAGTCCTTTATGAATATTGAGATAAATTGTCAGAAGTGCTATGAAATATGTACGGTGTGAAAATCAAGAGAAAAGCGATCGCACTGCGCCGCGCGCCGAAAGACGCTCTCGCACTTTGCACCCGATTTTCTCCCGATCGCTTCCACTTTGCCTTCTGACACTTTGCACTTAGTTTATTCTATACGTAAGCAATACAAATGCAAATTGTCAGAAGTTCTTCTTAATATGTAAATTTTCCGAAATTTTTCGCAACTTTGGCAGCTTCTGACAACCCTTTAGCTTCTACTTACTCTTCTGACAATTTTTTCCCTGCTTTTTCTCATACTCCTCGATACGTATGCAAATTTTCAGCCGTGCCGATCGACAGTTTTTTTTGTCGGAAAATTTACACGTTTGATCGCCCGCCCACGCATATAGCTTCCAGCGCGCCTTCTGACGGTCGGGCTTTCGCTTTGCCGGTAGCAATCGAACCTTTTCCAGGTAAGATATTTCGTGGACCGAGGCATCTCGAATTTTATGTAGCCAGCAAAAATAATCTTTATCTCTTTACGAGAATCTATCACATAAAAAAATATATATTTTTGCAATATCAATATGTCTAAAAATATACACTTTTATTCATTAAAACTTTATACATTCGTGACTAACAAATTATAGACAATAACGTATGTTACCACAACATGTTAGTCTTGAAATAAATTATATTACATTTAACGTACATGGAAAGACACGGAATGACTGACTTTTCCATCAGCTAACAATAACACATTTCACTTGCCTTTAATAATACGAGTAGTACATTCGCACACGGTGAAACATTTTGCATCTTGATGTCATCCTGCGCGTTATAGCAAATCCAATATACTTTAAAATTCCTGTTGCCGGTGGACATCAGATAACAATAAAAAGACACGATGCGATACCATGAAAAAACTTTCTGATCGCGCAACAGGAAACACACGCTCTTCTTCATATACATCGTTGAAATTAAGATTTTCAACGTGCCCAATATTTTTCTTGAGCATCAATGTATTTGAAGCGAATAGTACAATTATGCGTACGATTTTATTAATTACATTTACTTTGTATCTCATACGGACAATACTCATATGCGTGGACAATTAGATGTAAAATTACGAACTACGCAAATGTTAGTACATTAATAAACAAAGTCATTATATATAAAGTCCCAGATTTAGAGATTATTTCGCTTACACGCTACGCGATCTATTATTACACGGCCTATTATTTAATTACGAACGTCTTAGCGACGAAATTATTTGTATCTCATAATGGACGACGTATGAGATACCTCTATTTAAGTAAAATAAAATGTTCAGACTGTGAACAATAAGATAGTAATTTTTTTATCTTCATAGAATAACCGCGAAATAGTTGAGAATTGAAAGAAATTGTAGATGAAAAAAATACAATATCGCATCTTTGCTTTAAATGTAGTCATCTCATTCTAAATCGCTTAATATGCATAATATAAAAATGATATTCAACCTGGAAGAATGGAATAACCACATTTAGCATTAAATGTGCGACAAGAGTACGGACAACTAAAAAATAAAAAAGGAGAAAGCTATTATACGTAAAATACATAGAAAATTATTGCCAGTTTTTAGATAAATTAGGATTATGTATTTGTTCATTATGTATGTATACATATATTATGTATGTATGTATATATTCTGCTAGCACACAGATTCTAATAATATTCTATTAAAAATTATTTTGATTAGAAACGAGGAGGATAAAAGTTATAATGAAAAATGCACGATCTTTCACATGCGCTAAAAGTTTGCTAGCCGTCGCATGTAAAACACTGGCCTACATTTATATACGATATAGTTATTTGGGAAAAAGTATGCACAATTATCGCATTTACAGCTATTATTTATTCGTATGATGATGATCGGTCGGATATAACGCACACGGTAAATCCGTGAATCTTACATGCACATTTACAGTTCAATTCTACCGCAAGATAATCTCCTCTAATCATAATTACTCTTTATGGCACGTAGTTTCTCAGCACTACTAATTATCTCGTATGATACATCTCGTATTTATTATCGGCATAATTGATGTCTTTTCAATTAATCCTTTGGGCTTATTTTTGCTAGAATCAATTTCAAAACATCAGGATCCACGCCAAAGTGCATGAGATTCCAAGTCATCTAAAATGTATAATGTAAATATGATATTGATAAATATACCTAGAACAATCTTATTGCGTCATTTAAATTTCAGCAGCGCAACAGCACTTATATCGATATCGATTCTTTTGGCTCCAAGATACTAAAATAAATTACTTATCGAAAATTAGAAGACAAATTAAACGCAGTTTGATAAGAATCAGAGAAATAATTTTGAATGAAGACATATTCAGACGAAGATATTCCTCCATCTGAAGGCTAAAACTTCTCAGTAAAGCCATCAAAGAAATTTTCCTGGATGTATAATGTATGCACATATTTTATGATATATACCGTGCGTGAAACACATATTACTTCAAGAAATGCATCAACACATACGTGACATAAAGTTAATCATATTCTCTCTTTTCAGACTTACGTACGTTTTCGCTTTCCATCTGCGATCATTTATTGAGGTCAAACTGAATTGAAGACTGGAAAAGGAATTAGCCAAGTGTCGAAAACAAAAAAAGAGTTGGAAATTGATACAAGAAAATATACATCATATGTAAAAATATCGTATATTCTTAAATTATTATTGCGACACTTGGCCTTGTTTTTACTCGAAATCTTCAAATCGGTTATCTTAGAAAGGACGTTATACAAAAGTTCTTGGTTTTCTGTTAACTCGAAGAGCATTTGTTAACATTAATATAATTGCTTTTCTATTTATAATCGCTACAATCGTTATTCGTCTTCGTAAAGAAACGTCGCATACGAAGAAACCTCATTTCCGACATTTTTTTAATAAAACGTCTCCTAAGTTGAGTGATACACAGTTCGATTATTTCCGTTCGTGTTCTTAAAGAAACCGAGGATTCTAATTCGTATCGTCCCTGGACGAGAGCACGATGTTCGTCACGGTTTGCGGTTGACTGGGAACAGGACTCCAGCGATTTTGATCTTTGTCAGCCTTGAAGATCCAGTGTTCAAACTTCTTATTTTCCGATTGCTTGACCTCTGATCCTGGGTGCGCGTCCAAGATCTGGGCTCTCTTGCCCGTCGCGGACTTGTACTCTGAAACGTAGACGACCTGCTTGTCCGTCCGGTCCTCCTTCGGGCTCCTCGTGATGTCCGATCGCCTCGGCGGCACCGGCGGTTTCTTGCCGGATGTAGGTTTGCCGTTCGATGTCACCTTGATCTCGTGCCGCGTCAGTTTCCTCGACTCGCCGTTAGTCCCCGTCGTTACTTCTTCGTTCTCGCTGTCGGTCTCGCGACCGCCTTCCTTGTTGGGCGACACCTTGATCTCTGTAATGTAGGTCATCTTTTGGACAGCGTTCGGCGGCATAGGCGTGTTAGGCAAGGGTGGACGGCCCTCCGTGTCCTGCGGATTGTTGTAATCCATCGATTCTCGGACCAGACCGCTGTCCTCGCTGTTCTCGCCGCTCGACACGCTGACGCTGCTGATGTTATGACGGTCCTCCTTAGGCGAGGATGGGCTCTTGCTGTTCGCCGTTACGCTCAAGCCAAACTCGTACTCGTCCTCTTCCTCCTCGTCGTCCTCGTCGCGGCTGGAGACGTTAATAATGCGTCTAGCGAGGTGCGTGTCGGCGAACATAGAGTCGGTCGGCGATTTCGTTTTGATCGGCGAGTACCTGTTGCGCTGCTGGCTGTCCCCACCTCGCTGTTCGAACTTCGTCCGATGCGCGTGGAACGTGGAGAAGGTACCGCCGTTCGTACCCTCCGCATTCTCTTCCCTGTCTTGAGATTTGTCGCAGTTGACCGATGATTCCGATTTAGATGCGTGTACTCGCAGATGCGTTGGTGTCGTTTGTTCTGTTTCTCTTTCCGCGTTCTCTCTCGTACCCGTCCTGTTATCCTCTGAATACGATCGCACGGTCACACGATGCTGGTTGTCGACGTGCTTCTTACGTTTGCAGTCGGCGCTATGTTGGCCGCACCTATCCTCGCAACCGCGACAGCCTCTATCAACGGTCACTTTTAAGATAGGTTCTTCTACAACCGCCTGTCTGCCGGCGTAAAGCGACGCGTCGTTAACCGGCGACCTATCTTCTTTCCACTCGTCCAACCGTGTCAGATTGACTTTTGTCGTTGGCTCCGGAGACGTCGGTGAGCCGCTCGCGTGGAGCTCGAAGTAGCGCAGGGCGCGACTGAAGTCCCCCGACTTCTCAGACATGGAAGTATTATCCGGTTCGTTTCCGGTCTCCTCCTCGCGCTTGATCTCCTGAGAGGATCGTCTCTCGTCAGCCAACTGGAAGTCCAATTCCACCTCCTTCGGGGTCGGACTCTTCACTACCTCGCCGTCGTTCACGATTCTGGCCAGGGAATTGTCCTCATCCGGATTGAACATCCGTTCGGTGCGAATAAACTCCTCGGTCAATCGCTTGCTCAACGGCAAGTTGTATAACTCGATGCTGGTGATCTCCTGATCTGGATCGTCGGGTTTCTTCTGCTCGGACACGTCGTCCGCCGTCGTCATTGCAGTGACATCTTCCTTCATCTTGATCTCCACAGCGGACTTGGAGCGCTCCAAAGTGCCGTTGCTCTTCTTCCTCGCACGCGTCTTTTCTTCCGCTTCGGTGGCAGCTTCGCTCCAGATCACGTCCTCCAGAGTGCCCCACTCGTTCGACTTTTTCAGCTTCCGTCGATCAAACGTGTCGATCTGATCCGCGAGCTTCGTAAGATCCTCCGTGGACTCGTTGATGTCCTCGGGTGGCAGCGGCGCCTTACGCTTCTTCGCCCCGGTGTCGGCGCTCATGTCGAGACTCTGCGCTCTCTCCAGAGTCCCCGCGGTCTTGCTCTCGTACTTGGACAGATCGCCCAGGCTGGCTGCTTTCCTGTACATGTCGTTCTCGTCCTCGTCGTTGTCCGCCTCCGGCACGGGCGTGCGGTGAATGGTGATGTCTGCCGAATTCAACTCGATTGTAAAACTGTTCTGCATCTCGTTGTCGGTGTCCGACTCGGAGTTCCGCCTGTTCATTGGCTGATTCTCCAGACGGTGCCTACGGGCGTCCGCGGCAGCGTCCGTGTTCTCACGCGCCTTATTTACATAATCACACAACGACTCCGTGTAATCGGCGATACTGTCGATGGTGTCTATGGCGTCTTTCCTTGCGGACGGCAACGCGGTGTCGTTGATGGTACTCTTCGGCGGCGCCGGTGCTTTCCGCTTGTTCTTCTGAGGACTTTTGGCGCCGTCGGAATCGGACGAGCTGGTCTTCTGCATGTTCAACGGCTCAGAACTGCTCTTTCGATTTCTGCGAGCCGCCATAGCCGCGTTGTGCACCTCCGTCGGCACCTCCGACGGTATGTTGAGCTCCCCGTCGGCATTCCTGTCGCCTTTGTCCGGCACGTCGACGCTTTCAACGGTGATCCTCATCGGAACGACGCTGTGGTCCGCGCGTTGCTGAAGACGTTCGTTGCAGAGCTTTGTCTCGTCGGCGTTGCTCAGATCCGCGGATTGCCTGTTCACCAGCAGTTTCTCCGCGTCTATCTTGCGTGAGTGCCTTCTCTCCAGATTCGTATTGTGCTCATTCTGATTCTCGATGCGGTGCACGGTGCCGTCCAGCGCCGGCAGCACCTTGATGCCGAACTTGTGATGGTGATTGTTCTTCGCCTCGTCGTGACGCCTCTCGAGACTCTGCCCGCTGCCCGGAGTTGATTTCGAGGACTTCAGGGTCGAGTTCATCGAGTAATTCGAGCCCACGGACTCGTTCGGATCGGCTATGAAGAGCCGTTTCGCGACGCTCTTGTGACCCCGCGATAACTCCGGGATTGACTGGCTTCTGTAAAGAGGATGGCAAATTCTCGTCGAATTTGGACCCACGCTCTTCTTCAGCAACGTCGCTGGCTTAGAGCCGCTACCACCGCTCTCCACTTCCAGCTCTACGTCGTACGGCGAGGCGTAGCTCAGGATCGTCAACGCGTCCTCGTATACCATGTTGCGGAAGCTGATTTTCACGCTGGAGATACGGTCGCCTGCAATGAAAAAAAAAAGAGGAGTGACGAGTCGCTCTGGTAACGCGACGCAGAATGTAATTGTTGGAAAAATTATTTCGCTTTTTACTTTGTAACGTAAAAAGGAAAGCCCACTTTACAACAAACTATTTAATCGCACATTGTGAAATTGCAATTTCAAATATCACACGCGAATTAGGATCACGCATTCCTGATCATGGAGGTAACGATTGAAAGTGCGTTAAATTACCAGAAGAAAACGAAATCTCAAGCATCCCATCCGTGATATCGTACACGGACGGAAAATTAGCTCTGCCTCCAAGTAATTGTCGGATAAAGACACTTTTCGTTGTAAATTACGCTTTTAACTCAAGATTGAAAATTTGTTGAGCCGTTACCTTTGCCAAACTGGGCCATTCGGCATCATAGTACGGCGATACTCCACTTACGCCAGCAAGTGCACTTTAATGAGAGCTTGATACTTCATTTTAATCGTCTCACGACACGCATTATCAAATGCTCGAGCACAGCGGTAACAGTGCTTTCACTGTGGAATGTAGGTATGTGGGTGATTCTCAGATCCGCAGACGGCTCTCGTCGAGAGAGAGAGATATGGCCATCCGTTAATTGAGGTATTGAATTATAATTCGTTCGCTTATAATCATGGCGAGGCCATCGCCTCGCTTTTTCTCAGCAGAAATCGTGTTACATTTCAATCTCGGTACGGTAAGCGAAGAGAAAATTCTCACTACGTCGTCGACATCGTGTGCAACGATAACGAGATTAAGCGTGAAAATCTAATCGCAAGAGGAGATAGATGTGTACATATATATATTTTTTCTTTTGTAAAACTATAAATGTAAAACTATAAATATATATTTTAATTAATTTAAAACTATAAATAGCGAACACATCGAGAACTTTAAAACTATAAAATATATTTTAAAACTATATCTGGAACTATGTACATAGTCGTGCCATAAATACTGTTTCAAAGAAAAATAGATTTATTTCATAATTAAAATAAAAAGCAGCATAAAATGTATACAGATTTTATTGAATCTGATATGAAAATATAATCATAACTATTATTAAAAATGTCCATCTTTTGCGTGCGCAAATTTCTTCAAACTCTCGTGGCGCGCAAAACGACAATAAGCATTGACGCTGCCTTATTCACCAAATCAATTCACCGAATCCTCTAAAATTTAGACGAAAAGACTTTTTCTAATTACGGAAATATCGAGGCTTCAAAGGCTGATGAAGGCGGCAGCGTCGAGATTCTGTAAGTGTTGCGAGAATTTGAAGTTCGACCGTTTGAGGAAATTCACAATATTCACATGTAGGTAAACATCTTTTAAAAATAATTATGATTATTCTTATATTATGATTAATCGGTTCAATAAAAAAATACACACATTTTATTTGCCGCTTTTTATTTTAATTACGAAATAAAACTATTTTTCTCAGGAACAGAATTTATGATACGACGATGTATAGGTACTCTTGGAATAGAGAGTGAAAGAAATTTTTGCGAAATTTTTTTCAACACACGTTGCCGGTAAATGTTGAAACGCGCGCGGAGACGTTCGCAAAATTATTGCAAGATATAGAGAAGCGCTTCGATTGACAGTACTGACCAGGGTGTATCCGTCCGGATTCGGATGCGGGTCCGCGATGCAGCAGGTCCTTGACGAAGATGCCCTCCCTCATGTTGCCGCAAACGTTGAAACCCAGGCCGGTGAAGTCACGGCTACGCAAACTGACCAGACTGACCCTGGTGGCCTTGGGCTGTAGCAAGAAAACAGTCGGGTTGATTGTTACACGGGCGATGAAAACACCACTACTCTCAGTCTCACCACGGGAGTCGCATTATTGCATGTGGGTTGTGCTCGCCGATCACCGTGTATGTGTATGTATGTATGTGTGTGTGTGTGAGAGATATGATAGATTCGTTGAGTCCGCTATTCCCGAGCGCGATTCGACCGAGAGACGATCAATGAACGGGAACCTTGCCGATGACAAGCTAATAACGCAGGGACAAGTGGATGAAGGAGAGATACGTCATATTCTTATGAAAGAGAAGTCGTATCCATTGACGATGTTATTACGTCCGGCTGTGTCATGTACATACGTATACAATATCCAGCTGGGATATAAATTGCGGCTGATAGATATCCGAATTTTCGGATCCTGTCGTAAATAAAAACATGACGCGAGACCCGTTCGGACCGGACATTTATTCCAGCTATTATCCATCTTCGTTGGCACAACGTGTTTTCTGCCAATTTATATCTCTTCTCATATTTTTATTTTCAGATTTATCTTCATAAACATTTTAATAAGCACGATGCATGATATTCTGATGATAAAATTGAAATATGTTCGAAAGATGCTGTGTTCCTATATGTTCAGGCTTTCCGTCAAAATTCTGGAAATTACTCTTAATCCAATCTTTTCTCTACAAAAAGGATGTTTCGAAGTTAAGTAATATGCAGTTGGTGATATAAATTACAATAAATACAAATTTTCGGATTCTGCTTTAATAAAAATGTGACGTTTGTGTGTTGGACCTTTAGCTCATTGTCAGATTATTCATCTTTGTTGACAATATGCATTTCTATTGACAAAGTTACATTTCTTCTAACTTTTCTTTCAATTTTGTCTTCATAAATATTTTAATAAGCACGCGATCCCCATGTTATATTTCAATGATAAAAATCAAATACACTCCTGAAAATTGTTCTGAATTCAACAATTCCTCCGCAAGGAGGATATTTCTAACAAGTCAGATTAGATCATGGAGATTTATAAATGTTACATACCCGCCTTCATTCACCTCATCCTGCAATTACTACGTCCCTATTATCGCGTGACTAAACAAGGACTATTATCGTGACGCTTTAAAGTTCAATCGCGGAATTTATTGCCACCTGGCGCGGTAATTCAATCGTTCAAGCCGGTAATATTCAATTAAAACTGCACACTGACAATGAGATATCATTCACATTTATGTATTTGTACAGAGCAAACCTGTATTGTCTTAAAGCGGAAAAAATCAATCTCAATCTCAAAGATATTGAGCTACCGAGTTCTTCATTATGCAATACCGCACTTTAGTTAACAAGCTAAATCTAAATAATTCAACGATTTACCAAGTTAATCGGTATCTCCATCTGTCTTTTTTAAATCCCTCTGAATACCGAGAATAAATTTAATGCTTTTCCAATTAATTTCTCAATTACTTTATTATATAAAAAAAGAAATAAAACAGACTGCTGTTAAGTAAGATCGACTACCGATCATGAATGACAATTAAAGTGACATTCCTGTATTTGCAAAAAAAAAAAAAAAAAAACCAAAATAGGGAGCACTTACTCCAACGCAGGAGTCGTCGAGGGTTCGGCGTTTGTCATTGCGGACCGCCGAGCCGAGGCCCAGGGACGACCAGGGTGTGGACCATCGCGTGGAGTCTTTCGCGGGTGTGTCCCCGGGTACAGCCGATGACGGTATCTCCGTGACGCGGCCGACCGGCGCAGGCGTGGCGTCCTTGAAGCAAGGATTATCGAAGGCGTACGCATCCTCGGCGATCTCGGGATCTGTCACCAGCACCAAGTGTTTACCTGCGGAAAATAGACGGTAACGTTTCGTAATTCGATCAGGGACCAGTTACGGGGACAATTATCTACTTCCTTAACGTCTATCTTCGAGTACGGGATATCTTCATCTGTATTTCAAAAAGGCCCTAATAATTTCTAATATCTCTCTCCCTTTTAAATCTCTCTCGGTATGTCGGGGGGAATTTGAAAACAAAAGGACATACGCGAAACCGTCCAATAAGTCATCATAAAGCTCGTTTATTGCTCGTCACACCCCGCGGCTGTAAGTCGCGTAAGTTCCGCTCGTCGCAGCATTTGCGCCGCGACATTTACGCGGATACGTCGCGGCACGCGAGTAGAATCGTAATCGCGACATGACTCATTAGCATTGTTACTTATAAAACGTACAGGCGGCGATCGCGCATCATCTCCGGACACGCGCGCGCGTTCATCCAAATACGGTGTAGCCGGTGTATCAACAGGAAGGAAGCGCATTCCTCGAAACCGCCCGTGTCCCGCTACGTATATCCGACATCTATCCACCTGACCTGACCGTATCCAGACATAGGATATATGATACATTTATAGTGTCGGACGGCTGCGCACGCGGCTATCTCTCTCTTTTGTCCCTCTCGCGCTCGCAGTTCTTATTTTACTTTATTTGCATTTTATTTCTTTCTTTTTTTGACTATTTTATGTGAATTATTATAGTTTACACAAAAAAAGGAATATTCTTGATTTGAAAATATTCTTATTTTTAACGTGGAAATCTTGAAATATGATTATATTGCGTTATTATATTAAACGATTATATTAAACGAAGAAAACTCGCTTGAAAATGAAGCGTTTATATAGTTCAACCAAGAAAAAAATGTTGAAATAAAACGTTGAAATTCTTATAAAAAGATTATTAGTTGTTTCGTATATAAGCACTATTTTATGTGCATTATTATAGTTTACACAGAAAAAAAGAATATTCTTGATTTGAAAATATTCTTAGTTTCAACGTGGAAATTTTGAAATATGATTATATCGCGTTATTATTATGTTAAACGATTATATTAAATGAAGAAAACTTGCTTGTGAAAATAAAGCGTTTATATAGTTCAACCAAGAAAAAAATGTTGAAATAAAACGTTGAAATTCTTATAAAAAAATTATTAGTTGTTTCGTATATAAGCAAGATTATCGATAATCTTGCACCAAGTTTTCTTCGTTTAATATAATCGTTTAATTAATAGAATAACGTAATATAATCTTATTTCAAGATTTCCACGTTGAAACTAAAGATATTTTCAAATCAAGAATATTCTTTTTTCTGTTATATACTGTCCATTTTTCTTTTTGTAATAATTCCTTACGCTTTAGGGGACGTAGTCCCAGACCAGAGCGTCTAATAAATGACAATTAAATTCGATTCGGTTCTCTCTCTCTCGTCTTCCTCCTCCCTACGCGATCATTCTGTCCGTTTATACGCGGTGTGGTAATTCTTAACTTAATTTAATTCCCAAGAGAAATCCCTCGTTATTTTTCCCTTTCAATTAGATACAGTCGCAAGAGAGCGGCGAATAGTGCCGTATCCGCGCCACGTGCAAAGACATCCTCGTTCGGGATTTAAACGCAGACATTTATCACGGGCGATATATTCCAAGCGCGAATTTATGCGCAAGTAAAAAGGTTTATTTCTTTCCTTCTTGTTTTTTTTTTTTTACTCAATCGCGCGCCCGCACGCGCAATGTTGCGCAAAGGATGTCCCGGATTTTTCCCCGGCGACACGACGCACGGACGGGCGCGGCATTCCTCGAGTCCGCGCGCTTTCGCCGCGCGCGTTTGCGCTGCACCTACGCATATTTGTTTATTTATCAGCGTCCGCGTGTTTCGCGCATACACGCGCGCACGCAGGAGTTGCGTGTTGTACATACACGATAGTATCAGTTTCTCTCTTTTTCTCCCCCTCTCTCTTTCTCTCTCTCTTTCTCTCTCTCTCTCTCTCTCTCTCTCTCTCTCTCTCTCTCTCTCTCTCTCTCTTTTTCTTTCCCCCTCGTTTCCTCTGTATTGCGTAATAACGCACAATGAGGCGAGTAATCGTGCCCGGTATGCACAATCGAAGCGACGGACGCCGCGACCTGGAAGGCTGCGCGGAGGATCGACCGAAGGGGGAAAGGAAAGAAAAAAAAAAAAGGAAAGAGAAGGAAAGCTCTTGTTAGAGAGGAGCCGGCATAAGAATTTACGGCGCGTGCCGACCGACGCGTCGTATATTTCTCGCCGAGGTAAATCCCGCCGAGTAAATGAAATACTTGAGGTCCCGCGCGCGCGCGCGCGCGTCGCACCAGGCTCGCGTTTTCTCGATGCAGATGCACCTGGGGCGAGGGGGGTGGAGAGGGGAAAGGGGGCATCGATATGCCTACCGTAAAACGTCGCGCATACTTTCGCATTGCCGATGCGCGATACCGCGAAACGGCTCAGCTTGCTGGATAGAATTTTTCAGAGAGAGGAAGAGAAAGGGAGAAAGAGAAAGAAAGGAGAGGGAGGCACACGTGTCGTTTTGCACGCGACAGGAGTAAAACGGGCGAAATATTTTGGCGAAATTAGCGGAGATATTTTCTTCAAAGCTACATCGGTTTCCTATTTCGGGGAATTCCCAGTTTCCGGGAAAATTGATAATAATAAGAATATAATTTGGGGTAACGAAGTACTTTCTGATGAAATAAAATTAATTTAATTTTATGTCAGCTTCCTGCCCCATTTATTCATTGTCAGTAAAGTTAACATGGTTAATTATTTATGTTAATTAAGTTAATTATTTCTATAATTTTATATTAATTAGCTATTAATAGGACAAACATGTTTCTTTCTTCTACTCAATTACCGTAGTTCTTCTCGCAATTACTGACAATAAAATGCAGTAGCCTCGAATACGTAATGTTTGACATGTTACGTAGCCCATTGAGCGGCCGATATACGCGATTCAGCAATGTGTCAGCATACCAAACAAGCATTCTGTTTTCCATATTCATGGCTTGAATGACAGAATTGAATTCCGCTAATAATACCGCGAACGGCTGGCGTACTTTCAATAAAATTGAGCAAATTTAGTAAAGAAAACTGAGAATACATAAACAAATCAGCATAAATGGCATCTTAATTAATTTTCACAAAACTGATCAAAACGATATAAAGACTGCATACAGAGATACGATTTTTCTAATTCCCGCGAATCTCAATCATTGTTTTACGCAAAATTAAGATCTAATGAAGAAGATATATTTATTGGAGAATAAAAGAAAAATTATTTCTTGCACAGAAAAAAGGAACATTCTTGATTTGAAAATATCTTTAGTTTTAACGTGGAAATTTTGAAATAAGATTAGATTGCGTTATTATATTAAACGATTATATTAAACGAAGAAAACTTGCTTGAATGAAGCATTTATATAATTCAACCAAGAAAAAAATGTTGAAATAAAACGTTGAAATTCTTATAAAAATAATATTATAATTGTTTCATATATAAGCAAGATTATCGATAATTCTTATAAGAATTTCAACTCTTTATTTCAACATTTTTTTCTTGGTTGAACTATATAAATTGCTTCATTCCAGAAAGCTTGCTTCATTTTCTAGCAAGTTTTCTTCATTTAATATAATCGTTTAATATATAATAACATAATATAATTTTATTTCAAGATTTCCACGTTGAAACTAAAGATATTTTCAAATCAAGAATGTTCTTCTTTTCTGTGCGCATTTCTATATTTTCGCTCGTGTCTTATTCCGATGATATCCTTCATAGAGACGCAACTCGCCCACTTTTACGCAGGAGGCCGACGATGCTTCCTGCGTAAAATCGACGTTTCATCGAAAACGAGGCGTGCGGCAATAGCGAGGTAACGTCAACAGCTGTAACGGGGTTACGGCGTCGCATTGTTTTTGCGGCGTGCATAAAACGCGCTCGCGGCGATACGACACGGTCGAGGGATACGAATGGCCATAATGGCGCTGTCGCAGCGACTATTTTCCCTCTGTCTTTCTTCCTCTCGGTTCAGGCCGGGGATTTCTTATCGGGACACCATCGCCCACCGTGATTGTGAAGCTACGCCTCTGCGAGGGACGCCAATGGGCGCATACCATGGACGCCAAGGTGAGCTAGCTCGCTCTCTCTCACCCTGCGTGCTGCGTCTTCCTCTCCTCCTCCTCTTCTTCTTCTTCTTCTTCTTCTTCTTCTTCTTCTTCTTCTTCTTCTTCTTCTTCTTTTTCTTCTTCTTCTTCTTCTTCGCCGTGAGCTTCGAATCGCGATCCACACACCCTACCATTATTTCCGACCGCGTTACTCTTATCGAGATCTGACTGATCTGCTTCTCGTTTCGTCTCGGAAGCCCTTCTCGGCGGGACGCCGACATAATCTCGGCCGCGGGTGACACTTCTTTTGGAAGGAAAACGTTTTGTTACGGTGAGTAGTGCAATGAACACCTCTGGGATAACAAGAAAATGCTCGATAGTTGGCCTCGCCGCGAGAAAAGTTCGATGAAGTTTGCACGACGAGATATATTTGATATTTATAATATTTAATCAATATGTAAAATTATTTTTTTATTATATTAACTTAAGTGGATTGTTTTACGATTACCGTTGCCGAATTAATTTATCGAATTCTCTTAATTACCTCGGGACGAGTTGCGAAGAATATGATGAGATATGCGGAATTTTAAGAGTTGGAGATACCATTGTTGCTTGCGGATCTTCTCAGCGATTAAAACGCGCTTTACTTATGTGTAAATATTTAATGTGCTAGTTTCGTGACCCACCGCCGTTTACAGGCAACAGTATGACGTGATGATGTCGAGCGTCGTGAAGATAATGGCCTTTTGCGAAAGGGAGCCCCGGAACGTCTCTTAAGTGGAGAGGCTCGCGGAATCTCGGTCGCACACGTTTCTTCAATAATTTTCTTTTTTTTTTTTTTCAAATTCGCCACGAAGGCAAATAATCGACAAAAACGTCGCGAACTCGATTCGATGCAAAACAACCATATAGACATGCTTGCTGAGACGTTGTCCTTGTCTAATTGTGTAATTGGTGCACAGAAAAAAAGAATATTCTTGATTTGAAAATATCTTTAGTTTCAACGTGGAAATCTTGAAATAAGATTATATCGCGTTATTATATTAAACGATTATGTTAAACGAAGAAAAGTTGCTTGAATAAAACATTTATATAGTTCAATCAAGAAAAAAAAATGTTGAAATAAAGAGAAATAAAGAAATAAGCAAGATTATTATAATCCTGCTTATACTATACGAAACAACTACAATCTTCTTATAAGAATTTCAACGTTTTATTTCAACATTTTTTTCTTGGTTGAACTATATATGTAAACGCTTCATTCAAGCAAGTTTTCTTCGTTTAACGTAATATAATCTTATTTCAAGATTTCCACGTTGAAACTAAAAGATATTTTCAAATAAAAAATATTCTTTTTTTCTGTGTGGGGAGAAGGAAAGGTGGAGAGACAAGGAAACAATCTCAGCAAGCATATATCTCCGTCCTTTAGATCTTGCCTACAGCTCTTCAATGACAATGTTCAGTCTATTATATACGTCTATGAAAACAACAGATTCTGATTGTCGACAATTTCGATCTTATTATCGTAATTTCGTCAATTCGACGCGATTCTGCAACGTAAATTTTAGCTAGTTTATTCTCACGGAAAAAACAAAATGAAGTTGGTTCAATTAAACGCGACGTCACGGGCTGCCACAAACATATTATAAGCAGTTAATTCAATTGGATATTATTTGAACGAAAACATCAGATAGTTGTGTTTTAATAATCCAAATATATGGATCAAATAATATCCAATTGATTAACTGTTTATGCTTGTGGCAGCCCGTAACGTAGATGTTTAATTGAAGCAACTGCATTTTTTTTCTGTGTATTCGGCAGACACGTAATGCAAAACACGTACAGGCGCGACAGATTTTTGCGCAAATAGATCGTCTCGGCTCTCAAGGCCAACAATAAAGTGCAGGAAGATAAGCGAAGAAACGTTTAAGAGAACTGAATTTATGTCATAACCGCTGGTGTTAAACAACCATAAAGCCGGTTACTTCGAACGAGGTTCAATCAAAGTGGGTGACTGGGTGCGTAGTGTGCGATGGGTGTAGTCAAGCTTATTTTCAAATTAAAATTATCTATGTGGATTATACTAACAATGAATCAGTTAAAGTGTCCTATATTTCGTATATGAATCGCTCTCTTTTTCTCATCGATAAACGCCGCGCTATTGACCTTGAACGGGTGTCGCGGTGATGCGATATCTTCCGCAAATAAATAATCAATTCGTGCGGTATGATAATTACGGACATTACGTCTTCGAGAAGTGTCCGTGTAGTCGTAGAGCCGGACATAATTTTGCGCCGGCATGAATCATGCGAACTGCGACTACTCCGGGAACGCGTCCTTGCCGATGCGAAATGGTGCAGATTTAAGACATTCGCGCATTCAAAAACAGGACTTTGTTTTCGGAATGACTTTAAACATTTAAAAACGCTCTTTTTTTTCCTCTTCCGTTAGACCGCTGCGATTGTCGCGGCCTGGATTACGGAAAACAGGCTTCTCTCTCCGTTATTTTCGCTCAAGAAAATTTTCTGGAGAGATTCCCCCGCGTAATCGATTGAACGAGGTACGATTTTTATCCGAGGAAAGAAAAGAAAAGTTCGACGGCGCGCTCGAAGGAATAAGGAACGGCGCGAATACTCTTGTTAGCCTTGCGCAACCTTCCGTGAATTACGGAGAAGAAACCTCGAGCGAGACGCGCCCCGGAGGCCCCGGAGCAGCAGCACGCGCATGCAAGCAATTCCGTCCATACTCCAGTGATCTGGTATTTAGGTACGGACCTGCTGTGCCGCATCGCATGGCATCGCATCGCATCGCATCACGGCACGGCCGGTTCGCCATTCTTCAAGGTCACGTCGCATCGGCCGAGGTCGCCGGCGCGGCGCAGAAAAAGGCGGTTCGCCATACTTAAATATCGGCTCGGTACGTGACGATCATCGACTTCACCTCGTTCCACCAGCGCGGTGGTCCAAAGATGGATGTAAGCGTAGCGGGGATCCGATCGAAGACGGGGATCATCAATTGATGCGGCACCCGTTGCATGGCTTGACCCGAGCGGAGATCCAGAATGGACGCAAGCCGTAAAATAAAACAGTTCAGAAACAAGAAACGTCACGTCCTCTCTCGCGAACGATATAAAGATTTTGATGAATTATAAATTTACATTTAATATTTCCGAAAAGATTATTATATGAACCTAAAGATTTATATCCCAAATTTCTCTCCAATATTTCTGACCTCCTTCTGCTTTTCTATAAATCAACGAATGACGGAACGAAATCGATATAGAAATGTATTTAAATAATTTATATTACTGTAAATTAATAAATGTGAGTCTTATTCGGCCTGACTGGCAGTAATTTATTCTTAAAAGAACAAGAACAACGTTTCGATCCTTACTTTGGGTCCTTATCAAGTTATTGACAATGATAAATCATTGCGCGTCAAATTACAAAAAAAAAAAAGAGACGCGTATGTCTCCTCAATAAGTACTCTTTCTAACTGTTCGTCGATTCACGCAATTTTAATTATGACAGTAATATTGTAATTTGACGCTCAATGATTTATCATTGTCAATAACTTGATAAGGACCCAAAGTAAGGGTCGAAACGTTGTTCTTGTTCTATTAAGAATAAATTACTGCCAGTCAGGCCGAATAAGACTCACATTTATTAATTTGTTCACTGGCGAATAATTATTTTATTGTTTACTGTAAATTGTATATCTATGGATAGAGCAATTTCCTAAATGTGTGCTTATTAATCTTATTATGATTGCTCCCTTCATCTTTTTACGGTCGATGTCTCTTAAATAAGATCATGTGGATTAATGTTGTATACTCTCTGATTCAATGATCGTACTCGAAGGTCGTTTGAGTAGCTCTGTATGATAGTGCAGGAATGCTGATGATAAGTAATATCGTCGATTCATCGTCGATCATCACTCATCGTCGTCCGTAGGTCGGACTTGATCTCTTGGCCTATTCGATCCAATTCTTCACGGTAGATATAATGACGGTGTCGCTTTGACAGCGGTAAACATGTCAAAATGAGTTGCAGAATCGAAGTATTTTGCATCAAAGTCCCCTACGCGCGCGTGTACAACTGTAAAACTGCTAGCTTATTGCATTTTTTTTTCATATATTACGCCTGTAAAAAAAATGTATGCGAAATTTTTCTCACGCAACTCAACTTCTTGCGACCCCGAATCGAACTACATCCTAGATAACTAGCAGTTTTTACCTGAAATCGAAATTACGTTATTCTGAATATCGTAAGGTAAGTAGATATTACGTGCATTTGTCGCTTCGTATCGGTGTTTTTTTTATTAAGCGCACCGCAATTTCGCAGTCACTTCGAAAACGACTTACTGATGATTTACTATTACGGCTAACGGTTACGTCGATCGACAATCAAACGGTTCTAAGAGGAACGCCTTTTTTAGAATCAATTCCACCGTGGCGATTTCGCTGGCAGGATAAATAAAGATAATGAGTCGGTCATGGAACGTGTAATCGATGCTACGCGTGGCAGTCTTTTATATAGACTGCACATATAGATAAATACATTTCATAGATTAGAAATTATTCGACGTTATGAACTGATTCTTGTCTAATCTGGATTGCATTCGTTTTATCACGATGCTAGCATTAATTGATCCACCTCGTTATGAGCCAATTAATATCACCGTATCACAGATAAATCTCCAGAACCTTGTTCCAGGACTCATTATCCTTTAAAAATATTAATGGTGATGAATAAGCCAATTCTCTTAAGACAGACAATTGAATCATATTATATAAATGTAGATCTTTCTTTGCATGTTCATATGTGAAAAATATGAAAAAAAGGCACACATATATAGAGAAGGACTGTGAGGTTCTTCCTAAAATTGACACTTTTCAATTTTTATTAAAGTGAGTAACAAAAATTTATTTGCAAGGCAAGCAAAAACATTTAAATCATTGTAAAATCTCCAATGAAGTTATCTCGAAAGGATTAAAGCGAATTGACTCGTGATGATGGTACAACAGTAACGAGTCGTGGATCGTGGACTGTCGTGGACTCGACTGCGGTCCAACGTTGTAAATGTGGCTCGGCTCGCTAAGTTCTTTCTCTTTCTCTCACACCGTTTCTTACTAGAGACACGGTGGTGCATTCGATAATGCACCGGTTCGGCCGCTACTATCCACATTATACAAGGCAACATACTCGGATTCCTGAGGACAGCGGGGGAAAGGAGCTATGCAAGGTATCAGGGATCAGAGGAAGGGGGGGCCCCCCTGAGGTAACTCTACGGCGGAAGAGAAGGGAGACGGGGATCGCGGCGCGGCTGCACGTCGTGGTAGGGGAATGACAACAGCCGTGATTATGCAGAAATGCGAGGCGTGGCGTTCGTAAAAGGAAAAAAAAAAAAAAAAAAGGAGACGCCTTAACCGAAGTCCGTATATTCGTGTCGCGGCCGCGACGACGATTGAAACGCGGCGCGTTGAGGGCCGCATCAGGACGGAGTCCAAATGTTCTCTCGCCTGACGCCTCCGCCAGCTCCGCGGAGAGAACGTGTCTTGGGAAGACGCGGAGGACGTTCATTCGTCTTGGGAAGACGCGAGACGCGGCGACGTCGGCGATCGAGGGAGCATTATAACGGGAGAGACTCGCGTTTTCTCACCCACTTTCCAGGGACGTCGCGCGGTCTGACGCGGAATCGCCGCGGTTTGTTCCGCTTCGCGGCCGAATCGGGAATGCGGTGGGTTCGTTGCGCCCGCGCCGCGCTTATTCCCGCGTGGACGCGCACGTGACGCGCAAGGGATAATAAGCGTGAGCTCGAGTCGATATCGTGAGAAATTGGTGAAATAAGCGGCGCTTAACGCTACCCTTCTCGCCCCCATGCTATCGGAGTCCCCGAGTCGCGACGCAACGCTATTTACGCTATGCAACGGTACATGAGAGAATAGTTCGTTTATCTGTATTCTATATTACATGCTTGGTCGCGTATCGACGACCGCTCGTCGCTTCACGCCTATTGCTTTGTGCCGTTCATTGATTGATCATACATTAAAATTCTTATTTATTGTACGAATATCCCTATCTCACTTTTGTGCTGCGATATTAATAATTAGTCATATCTCTGTATTAACAGCTCGCCAGTCTCGCCTTAGTAGTAGATGCTGCCGAGGATAGGAGAAAAATTTTAACTGTCAAAGAGAGATTTAGATTTTAAAACACCTGGCAAGATGTATCAAAGAAATAAGAAGCAACATAGCGCAACTACTATAGCAGAGACAGGAGAAGGAATTGGATGAAAATTGTTTAGATAAGAAAGACGAATAAGATAAGGAAGGGAAATAAAGCTAAAAGGATTTAAGAAATTGTAGAGTATGGAAAAAGAGGCTAGGGGATCGATCATGTATCTTTTTCCCTATAAGAGAAACGTGAAAAGTGAAAAGTTTCATGTAACTATTTCTCTCTATTGGTGTTGAATAGAAAGAGATAGTCATTAGTCATATGAAACTTTTCACTTTTCACGTTTTCGCCTTGATACATCATCGACCCCCAGAACAGCAATATAATAGCGAGATAATGTAGTAGCTATAATAGCATGGAATTTGACAGCGTCTCGATCGTAATGATAAAAGGTACAACGCTTTGCTATGGCATTTTCCTATCTCGCGCTCTTGTATGATTATGATCACGATCCAATATACGCACTGTTAAATATTAAAGGATGAAATTTAAACCAATACCTTGAGTTAAATAACATTTTTAGTCACGTGTGTCAAAATTTAATATTTTAATACAAAATAGTATTATTTTAATTCCATTAGTTTAGTTAAATTAACATTGTTTTTTTTTTAGTTAGTTTAACGACATATTGAGTAGGAGCAGTAGCGACCTATATACACAGAGAGAACGGTTTCTTTGAATTTAGTAATCCTATTTATTTGATTAAAATTTGTTTCATTGAAACAGCATATACTTAGACGAAATAATATTTTTTTGAATGAAAAATTTTTGTTTTTATTCAAGAAAACCCTATTATTTGACGGAAAAAACACTATTATTTCAAGTAATATCAATGAAATAATATATTATTTGGTTATCACCGCGAGTGATAAGCTTTTCACCACTAGATGGTTTCTCAAATGCAAAATTCAACCAGAGACAGTATATAAGTCCCCATGGCAAAAGCGTTTATCACTCGCAGTTTTACACATCATTGGAATCCCGAATCCGTATAAAAAAATAAATAAATGAGTCGCTTATGACTCGGGTGTGTGCGGTCGGCCGACCGCCACATAAATAAATAAATAAATAATAAATAATTATATTTAAGTAAAGTAAGCTAATTACTTGTGTGAAGCAATACATTTCTTTTAATATGTCTTTCGTTTCAAACAATTTTTTGTTTAAGACAAAGATATATATTCTTTGAAACAATCGATCAAACAATCGTTCTTATTGATCGAAACATTAGTTTGTTTGGACCATTCCAATCATCAAATTTGTTTGGATGCAATAAAATTTATTAAATTCAAAGAAACCGTTCTCTCTGTGTAGAAATGATTAAAAATGACTCAAATTGAGTATAATTTGACACTACAAATTTAACAGTGTAATATAATACTGTAAGTTCGAAATAGTTTTTGTAAACTATTCCAAAGCCAAAAAGTACGAAATAAATAAATATCTACCTATCTATCTATAATTCTATATTAACAGCGGTATTTTACATTTCGCTACGTCTCGATCGTGATGATAAGAGGCACAACGCCTTGCTATGGCATTTCCCTATCTCGCGCTCTCGAGAGCTTATTGTCGCATGTCGTAGTCACATGTCGCCGCAGCCACCATCAGGCTTATAACGCGCGCGATAACGTGCCATTATCATCGTTATTTACACCGTACGCGCGTCGCGGCGAAATGTACATACAAACATAAGTACCGCGTGCCTTCGAGGCAACCGTACCGTCGACGGCGGTTCGTTGTCGCCGTTAACGATCGGAACGCCGCGGCCGCATTGGAATCCCGGTGGCATTGATAATAAAATATCAAACGACGACACCTGAGTTACGTCTTCATGTGACCAGCGAGCGATCGACCGCGTTCTCTCTCGCTGCGATTTAGCACGGAACTGGATTATAATATCCCTGGCGAATTAATCCGAAAGTTCTGTCAAATTGGAGCAACACGCTCCTCCTATTCATTATTCATTGCGTATTCTCGCTGGATTTGTCTCTGCGAAAATACGTCGATCTCATCGCAAGTCCCGAGTCCCGGAGGAACGTCGGAAATACTTTTGACGCGTCAATTGTCGATTTTTCCTTTGCATTCAAGGCCGCGCTCAGTTACCTCTGTCCTCGTTTACAGCTCTGTAATGACATGTTAATCTCCGGTATCACATGCGCGCGACGCAGATAGCCGACTGTTAAGCATTATAATACTTCCAATTTGCTGAACACGAAACTCGTGTTGCCACGTGCACGTAGAAAATCAAATTACATGATGAGAAAGCGCGAGCGCGAGCGGAGATGCGTGACTCGTAAATCACGCTTCGAAATGTGAAGAAGAAATGCCGCGCGGAAAAGTAGGAGACTTTCATAAACGAGGCGATACCTCCCAACCCACGGTTGGTCTCGTCAATTCAAACCGGAGCAGAGCACCGGGTAGACTGGTGGAGCGACGTGGGATTGCTTTTCATTATGTAATTTCGTGCGGCCGTGTGCCTACGAACACGTATCGATCTCGGCGGAAGATAAAAAGACTATCCCTTGCGTTCTTTCACGTGTCATAATCCGTTTCAATCGAGGAGGAATAAATGGGATCGGTTGTATGAGCGCTGGAGTAGAAGTACGATGCCGGCTTATTAAAAAATATATTTATTATGTCTTCCTCTGAGAAGATATAACACGTACGAATCCCCCCCCCCCCTGTTTCAGATGTATCAGAGTGAAAGAAAATTGTTTCGCAATTTGCTTGGATGTCCGCTGAATATCCGCATTTATTAATGACATGCAGTTGTCCAATGACGAGAGAGGGATTGATCAATGCGGAAGAGATATCGCATGAAAAGAATGGTTTTGTTGAAGTATCTGAAAATTTAGTTAGGTGCAGATCTTAAAATAATTTTGTGGAACCATCAAAATAATTATAATAAAAGTTTAAGCTGGGGTGGGGGGGTTGCTAGAATGTTAACTTTTTGCAGCATTATTATTATGCTTGAACGTTCTACGTAATTTTTTTTATGATCCAACAAAATTATTTGGAGATCTACATTTATCTAAATTTTTAGACGCTTCAACACAAAATCGCTCTTTCTATACAGTAATTTGTTGCAAAGCGTGTATGTTGCGAAGAAAGTCATCTTCAATAATGCTTTTTGCTTCAGTATTGTTGAATTTAATGAAAATTCAACAATATAGGAACATTAATTAATGAAAATACTTTTTTCCAAACCTTGGAAGCAAAATTCGCAATATTGAAACGGCTATCGATTCAGGCGTTAATTATTATTATTATATGTTGTATTATACATATAAAATACAATTACAATATAAAATCTAAAATATACGTACGTTTTATGTTTACAATAACAATATACATTGTTACATTTAAAACATTCATTTAATTTCAAAAAACTCGAGCAGAACATTTGAAACATTTTCACTATTCACATTCTATAAATATTTATACTTTTGACGTGTAAATATTCAAAGTATTTCAGGTGTTTTGCTCAATTGCAATAAAATAAAAACTGAAAAAACTTTAGAAGATCATTGGGTAGAGCAATGAGAACATTACATTTCTGATTTGAATCTTTATAGATTTTTCGATTACAATTTATGAACTTTTTGAAAAATCGAACTGGGTAACCAATTAGATTTCAGTTTTCTATGTGAGAAATATTGTATTGTCTGTTACCTAATATAATATAGAAATATATGTCACACATAATATGCAATTTAATAAAGCATAAATAACATGTAAGTAAATACACTTCCCGTGTTAAATTTCGAACAATTATTTCTTGTTAACAGAATCGAAGAATAAATAGGCTCCATAACTCGAAGATGTTTCCGCACCTTTATGTACAATTTTAGACTTCATCGATGAGTAAATACGAGTACCTATGCTAAGAGGAACGCGTTTACTATTATTATGTAAGAGGTATGCGTGTCAAGTGACAGTAGGTTGTCAGCCGCCAGTTTTATCTTTTACTGCATCGTCTACAATTGGTAGTCTTCGCGTATTGCCCTACTTTAGATATGAGCTCGGATACACGCTATTTGTCGTAATTTTACGTGTGCTTTTATTTTTCTCAAATTTTAATAGAAATTTATCATGCAAATTTATCATGCAATCAAAGAAATTTATCGTGCATTGCCGTTTTTCATGTGTCTTTCATTAGTCAGAATCGTTATGAAATTTGTAAATTTAGCTGATGAGAACTTTTAATTAGTCGAGTAACTTTTACTGTTAATTAGACGTTAATTAGACATATCATTCTTTGAATAATTTACAGTACTTAACAGATCATGTGATATACGAATAAATTTCTCTTCGCCATTTTTTATTTTATTCTTTATCAGTGTCAAAGGAAAAATTTATCGAGAAAGAAACAGAAAGAAAAAAAGAGAAAAAACGACACAAAACGTAAATGAATGCCGCGGTAAACGAAAAGTTGGACGAAGTACCGCTCCACGGAATTGATCCGTGCAGAACTGAGGTGAATCGATCAACATTCCCACTACGGTCATTCTCCTCGGAAAAATGCGCGTCGGTATAGTTGCGAAAATCACGGAACACCCGGTGTAAGGCGGACCGTACGTGTTCGCCGAACTCCGTTCTGCAAAGTCGAGTCGCGAAACCCGTTCGACGATATCTCGCTCATACGCGGGCAGATAAAGCGGCGGCTCTTAATGCGGTCCTGCATTCTGCGCCCGGATTCCGCGAGTTCGCTCCGCTTTACCCGCTTTACCTCTTTCTCCCTTCTTCCCCTTCTCCGTGGTTCAATGGAACCGCGCGTACAATGCAATTTTGCCTGTACAGTGCCATTGCCGTAACGATATGCAGTTACTCTTTCCTCTCTCTACGCCTACATCTCGCCATGGTTCTGCAGAGAGATGGATGGCACCGGCCGAGGTTTGGCACACGTGTTCGAACGATCTTGAGAAAGATTGCGCGATTATCCTAATCTCTTCGAGGAAACGAATCTCAAAGCTGAGATGGGATCAATGAAAATCTCATTTTATCAATTCAAATTAGAAGGATTTGTTTTCGATTCCTCCAAAAGCGGATTTTCAACAACAAGGTTTTGCAAATTTTTTTCAAATGAATACTAATAACGCCTAAAACTGACGACTTTCTAAAAAGTGTTACAAAACATTCTACCCTGTCACAAATCTAATTTTTAAGTGCGTTAAAATGTCGCAAGAAATATTCTATAATTTTTAAAGAAAAAAATTATTAGTAGGATACGTTTCGATTTCAGTACATTTACTAACACATGTAATATGTCCCAATTATCCTCAATGTATTCAATGTGAAAGATCTAATTGTAAGTAAGAATAGTTCAGCACTGTTAAATTCGTAGTCAAATTATATTTAATTTGAGTCATTTTGAACCATTCCTATAGGTCGCCACTGTTTCTACTCAATAAATTTTTAATTTAAGTAAAACACCGTTGATTTAACTAAACCAATGGAGTTAAAATAATAAATTTCGACACACATGGTGGTTAAAGATAACAAAATGTTATTTAAATCAAAAGGTATTGGTTTAAACATCCTTTAATATTTAACAGTGAGAGTTTCAAGAATCGCCCATCGTTGCCACAATGTCGCCGAACTCGCACAAACTTGCGGACAAGTCTGTAAAATTGGGTTTAAAAAAATCCCGATCGTGTGTGCCAAGTCTCCCATTCCAAGGATCTGGTGCCAAAAGCGTGTCTATGGATCGTAGTACTCCATTTTATCTCGAACAGGAAGACGTTATTACCGCTCTAATCGAAACTTTGCCGCTCCAGTTGAGACGCTCAAATGGGCGCGCTTCTGCGTCTGATGGAAAGCGAAAACCCCATCGGGCGAGTGGGCTCGGCCTAGTACACCGTTCTTTTTTTCATCTTTTTTGTACGTCCCACAATGCTCTCCTTTGTGAATGAAAATTGGACAATGCGCGCGTCCTCGTGCGCGCGCGCGCGCGCGTATTTGTGTTCGAGTGATCTGATTACGAGGCACATCGTGATTCATGAAACTATACGTCACTTCGCGTTAACACAGCTACGTTTATTTAATAGAATAATACTGTCGCTGCAAAGAGGGACATCCTGCCGAAACGCGCATTTGTTCGAAAAAAAGACGATAAAGCGACTTGCACAATGAAATCCCTGTGAAAATAATCGTTTTGTTTGTTAAAACCATTAAAGGTTCGAAACTCAAAATTTTATTTTTCCATTAATTTGCGGCGATTTCATAGTAATACGAACATTTTTGTCTAAATAATTAAAAATATGGGAAAATATAAAACGGATAATAATAAAATATATCCCACGTTCACGTTAAAATAATTAAAAAGAACGTTGGAAAGTATCTATAGAACAGGAAATAATAAAATATATCAAAGTTACAAAATTTTCGTAGGTCGGACGTTTTTATCGCATTCCAGCTCATCGCAGTGGATTTTAATGCAAATCGACGATGCAATGCGATCTTATTTTTCTTATCGATGATTCACATAAGATTCTCATTTTAGTATTCTGCGTGGTCAAGTAATTCTTGGAAATAACAGCTCCCAACATACGCAACGTGCTCCTTCGATCGCGACGCGATCTTTATTCGCACATTTATCGCGTCGATGCGCACGATGTAGGCAACAAGCGTAATTCACGGGTGAGCTATTAATCCATTTTCCCGGCGCATCTAAGATTTCTTGCGCGCGCCGAGAGCTACTGCCGAGCGGATGGAAGGTGTGGGAAACTCGCAGACCAATTCTCATACCAATTCTCAGTTGTCCCAGATTCGAATGCGATTCGCGAGTCTTCGTTCTTTTACCGCGGCCGACGAATTTCGCGGATGCATCCTCTCGTCACCGATAATTTCCTTCGCACGCTTTCTCCTCCCACCGCCTTGATCGTTCCTTCGATCGGACGGAAGACATTTAACCCTTCGGGGACAAGGTTTTTTAAATGGGGGAGAACGTAACAATTTACAATATTCCAATTTGTAATTTTGCAACCAGCTTGTATGGCGTTATTATAGTTTTACATGGATGATCTTTAGCGATATGACAATAATTTCGTAAAAGGACTTGTATTTGCTACGTCTGGCTGTCGCATCTTTCCCGGTCACGCGATGCTGCGTGAAAAGTACGATTTCAGAACGGTGATTCAACCTCTTCTATCTCGAGGATAGACGTGCACTCTCGCGACATATAAGGCGTCGGCCTCTCTTCAGCCTTAAGGTCGCGACTAATCGCCGCGATTAAAACGATGTCTCGCTCTTTTTTACAATCTGTAATCACTGCCCACATCGCCCACTGCCGTAACACCTGTTATGTCCCTGACGCGCCATTTTAATGTGTTTTATTGCCACCTTTACGACACCTCGGCTACGGCCGATTCTATTTTGCTTCTCGTAACGATGTAATTTAATCATTTTTTAAAATTTAATTTAAATCTGCAATCTCCGTGAGTGTACGCACGTAATGTGGAGAGAAAATTCGATTTAGCCGTTCGAGGAAATTCGTGAAAGATCGTGGGAAATCTTAATAACGAGACTAATGTTATTTGTATCGTCACGTGAGCCAAGTTTTCTTCTTTGAATGCTAAAAACGTTTTTCGAAATTATCAAAATGTCGTAAATATAATTAAACATCATATAAAGAAGACACATAAATCTATAAAAATACAGATAACGTGGTTGAAAATAAAATTGTTCGAAAGTTCTAACAGATTCTTGAAGGATCTACCTATACCTTTGGAGAAAACTCGCTTTCGTTTATCACAACGTATTGATATTTATTTCGATACGTATACGACTAAAATTTAAAATAAAATTCCGAATTTACTGAACTTTTACATTTACAACTTCGGTTGGAAACTTGAAATAACGACTAACAAGCGAAACTGGACGCGACTTGACTTGGCTCGCATGCAAATTAGATTTTGAGACGAATGATATTACTTTTTCGATTATTGCGTCATATTTTTTCCGCGCTCTGTCCTGTTCTCATTCCCTTCCGATCGTTCGCTCCAATTTTATATTAATTTTGCGCGACCCTCTCTGGAAAGGTCTGGCTCTTTGCGTCATATTAGATGTCTCAAAACATCCGATAGGATCGATACGCTCCTCTACAGTCTACACGACAGAAGAATAAACAAGAGGATAGCCATTACGTGTACACCAGTACACCTAACGACAGCCGGACAGCAACCAGTATAGCGTGTTTCGTTCGTGTCTCGTTGCCGCATGTACCGGGTGTCTGCTTTCGTGCGGCGTATCGCGAATGTCTGTGTCTCTTCCGCGACGACGGACGTTGTCCCATGCGACACAGACGGCTACGTCGCGTCGCGATGCTTGTGCAAGCGTCGCGTCGGAGCATCGCCATCGTCCGGATCACGCGCGATCCGATTCTCGCAACGGCATGCGGCTATACGTGAAAGTAATTTATTACCGCGAGAGAACCGGCTGCGGTTAAGCGCCGCGTGTTTCAGCACGCGAACACGCATGTGCATATGCGGAGATTACCGCGGGTGCCCCGCGTTGGAGAGAGGAGTAAAGACCGCGATCGCGCGTATCTAACAGCCCGGGACCGAACCGACAAGGATATGACGGAAGCACGTAAGATGAAAGTTCGAACGTAACAAATCGAGAGTCGATCCTCTATTAGTCTATTACAACGTTCATTACGTTACATCGAACGTATTTGTTTTCGTTTTAAACGTGATATGCGTAACGTGCAGTTTCTCATGCATTTAGAAATGTTCTGTGTAGAGATATTATACCGTCTTAGTTCACAGGATCGTCCTGATTTAGTCAGGTGAATTAACTGGTTAATTAACTCAGGTTTAATTCCGCTTCACGTTTTTCCGTTGAAATGCGTTCGTTAGTAGGTACTAGAACTACCGACGATTAATTTCTATTTGTATATCGATATATATATTTTTTTTCTTATGAAAAAAGGAATGAAAGGGGAAAAAAGTAAATTGATTAATTTAATCATTTGCATGTTGCAATAAAAGTTCACGAAAAACAGAAAAATACATCAATTAAACTATTAAAGTAATTTTCATAAAAATTTAGAGACCAGTTATTTCGACTGCTTTGATTCTAGCGTTGAACCGATTGACAAATTTTTGCTACTTTTATCGTAGAAAGGAAGGAGGAGGTTCAGCGAGTTTCACGTGCTCCAGTTCTAGAGACGTCTTCGGTGTCTCAATCAAGACTCTTGTTTCTTTACCGTGATGTTGAATCGATTCCAAAGGACAGCTTTAGGACTCTGCGTAAGTGATGGTTTTTGGCGGTGTGACACAGTCTTAAAACGCGATGCGACGCATACGATACGCTCGTACGCATATCGCCGCGCCGCGCGGCGCGGCGTGGCATGCCTCGCGGTGTGGTATCAGACACAACGACCCCGGCCAGGGGACCCGAAGACGGCGCACTTTCTAAAGACCTTCGCCGCCGCGCCGCGCCGGTTTCGCCGGGCTTGTCTATCGCCAGCCGCGAGTACCTCTAAAACGTACGCGCCGCGCGCGTACAATGCCACATTGCCATATACCCATTAACGGGCGCCCCTGAGATCGGCCTTTCTTTCGACCTATAGCCGAGCGGGCGCGGGCGGGCGGCGCGGATGATCCACACGTTTTCGCTCGAAAACCGGTATGAGGCCGCGCGCGAGCGCGGTCGATCGACTTGCCCGCCGCTTTTTAAGCCCGGAGGTAGACCGACGTATCCCGCGGCCGCGGCGCCCGACCAAGTCCGATCACGGATCGGGAATTGTACCACCTTGGCCGTCAAGAATGTAAAATTCGGCGCGACACGGCCGCTCGCGTCCCTCGCCCGCCTCTCTCGACGGCAACTGGGAACGGAATCTTTCACTCAATAATCACTCCATTAACCCTCCGTAGTCACACCTGGGTCAATTTGACCCGAGCCTCAACTTTGCTCGTAAATATCTTGCGCGTAATTTGAAAATTGGCGGGTATGAGGCCCTCTAGCTGTAGTTCATTTTTTCGTAAAATTCAGTTTAAAAAAAAACCAAATTTTTCGCGAATTTTTTTAATATGTTAAAAATTCCTGAGGCACTTCTTTTTTTATAGCAATCAATTTAGCAATATCGCAAGTGCATTCGAGAATTTTTTCAACACGATCGGTGGATAAATGGTCAAATGGCGAACGATCAAAGTTCGTCTCGGGTCAAAATGACTCAGAGTGACTTCCTTGTTTGAAAAAATAGGTGTGACTACGGAGGGTTAATGGATTTTTAATTATTCACACACCTTTCTGACGTTTTCGCGTCCAGGAATTCTCTGTGGTTGCGGGAAAACCGCGCCAGAACGGGACGATGGTATGCCGCGGTGCGGTGGCATAACTTCAGACGTTTCGACATTTCGTCGCATAATCGCCGCGTAGGAAATCATCCTCGCTTTCCGCTCTCGCAAGCGGCTAAACGCCGCCGCGCCGTGGCCTTCGCGCCTACCTATAAAACGTCGCGTCGCATCGCGTCGAGAGGACCAGAGGGTAGACCCCGGAGAGACGCGCGGGCCCCTTGTTTGCCCACGATGATGCTCCACCGCGCGCCTGCCTACACGTAGTGACATTTACAACTTGCACCGCGGTGTGAATTACTTACTCGGACTCGTGTATGTGCGGACACGTCGCGTCGCAGCCGCGATTTATTTCGTGACATATTCGCGAGTTCGTCGAGTTGGTTTAGCATCGGGGCTGTTATTACGTTGAGATTGCGCGATCGAAGACCAAATTGAGGGAAAAGGGTCCTGACTATCACGTATGACCTAAAAATCTTTGTATCAATCGTTGGAGAACGTAGATCGATAGAAGAGTAATTTATATAATCGAAAAATATTGATACATTAGATTAGTACAATAATATGTGTATAATATGAATTCTAAGAATTTGTAATCTATAAACACACACTAACATAGCTTTTAAGTTACATGGAAATTAAGTAAAAAAGAAAAAAGCGGAAGAAACAGTTTTCCATTTTGAAATTTTTTTTGCAAATTATTACGCTTGCTTCAAATTGATTTGACTTGAAATATATTCGTCGTTCTTGAACCTGCATGCAAAGTCAAAAATATCGCCAGAATAATTGATTCGAAATAGAGAATGTGTGTAGATTTCTAACAGCGTGATAAGCTTTAAGATCGCTAATATGATTTAAACGATAAGCTACAACACAAGAGGATTTATAGAGGCCATATTACAGCACGCAGACCTCTTATTCGAAACGCGGCATTTCACCGCTCGAGTGGAATCCAACACATATTGGTGGAATTGCCGATCGATCGGCGTATTATTCTTCACAATTGCCCATACCAGTGTTACCCAATCTGATCTCGCCCCGAAAGCCTCTACAGACCTAGATGCGGAATTGCGAAGCTTTTTTTAAGTCTAGCGAGAACACAATAGAACCTGTATCTTTTTAAAGCTCGAGAGATCAGAATTAAGTATGTACGATAAATGCCTCACAATCAGTCTGGACCTCGATTTAACATTAGAACTATCGACGATTAACATATATCTCTATTCCGACTATTTAAACATACTATATTGTACATAGTATATTTAACCCTAGAACGGTACACTTCGAAATCCGATCACTATAAACGGTACACTGGGTGTATGCCACCCTGTGCGACTTTAAGACGGCGCCATTTTGGCTGTAATTAAAATTTTTTAATCGTTCAAAAAAAACGAAATTTTTGTTGGACATTTAAGAATACGTTCGTGATATAACAAATTGATTTTTGCAATTTTTTGTTATAAATAAATCGCGTTGTTCGAGAACACTTTTCAAAAATGCATGCTTTTTGTTAAAAAATCGTATTTTCCGTAATTTTTAATATTTTTTAATGGTTCTTGCGGCATTTTAAAGAGAAAGAATGATACTATATGAAAAAAAATATGCCGCTATTGTCCGTTCCAAAAAGTTGAATTATTTGAAAGGATGAAAGTATAGAATTTTAATGTTGATAAAATGAAAATCTTTTATTGAAAAATTCTTAACTTAGTGAATTGTTTTTTTTTTTGTTCGTTTTGGCGTTATTTTAAACAGTATCGATTGCAGTACTAAAAAAAATGCATTTTATTTTATAATGTATTTAAGTTTTATACCACATTTAAATGTATATTTTTGAGTATTTTATTACTGTAACTCATTATTAACGAGTAGTACTTACATAAATACATATTACTTACATAAATGCACACGTTAGGTTCAACACTTAAAAAAATTTGAGGACATGAAAAAATAACGTTGACAGCATATACATGGGTGTACGACACCCTGCACAGATTTTAACGCTTCACTGTAAAATTGTAAAAATGAACTGAGGTCCGAAATCAATTGTATGCTAGAGGGGAGATCCGAAATCGAATTTACGTAGAGGAGAGAAACCGTCAGGCCGTACTTGTTTAAAGTACCAACCTAAGGAAAAAAAAGTATGGGTGGCATACACCCAGTGTACCGTTCTAGGGTTAAATAATAGTATTCATCAGTTTAAAGTTTCTCTCCTTCGATTCTTTTTTTTTAAATATATATTTCTACTATTTAAATATACTATATACAATATAGTATATTTAAATAGTATAAGGAATATATATCTTTAAAAAAAGGAATGAAAGGGAAAACTATAAACTGATGAATTTAATCATTTAAATGTTGCATTAAAAGACAATCTTAATAAAGGAAAATCTCAGAAAATGCATCGTTATTTTGATAAAAATTATGAACTAGTCGTTTTGATTGCTTTGATATACCTAGTTTTACAATTAGTAAAAAATTCAAGATTGAACGTCTGCTAGTTAATCAAGTCGATATATCTTAAAGCATTCCCTAACACGAACTTTCCGTCACCGCTTTCCATCGTCGAATATCGAGCATTCGCCGAGGATAAACGAGAACAGGTAGAAGAGGTAGATATACCTGCCGCTTCCGCGTTTCTCCTTAGGTACGTAAATCTTGTCGCGATTCGCGAACACTCGCGACGTTGATACCGCTCCTACGTAGGAATTCGCCGGGAAACTAACGTCCTAACACACGCACACGCACGTGCGTACACACCGGTGTGTTGCTGCCTATGCCACCGTCGTTACAATGGCAGAGGTATTTCCTCTAAGAACACAAGCATTCTTTGCTCCCTTCTGTTTCGCGAAGTAACCGCTGCCTCCGGGAATTCGGTCTCGCGGGAAATAACGCGTTTCTAAAGGAAATTAATCGGCTTTGTTTTAAATACCAGCTTTTAAATTCGCCGTGCGAACGGACGACGCTTTCCTCCACGTGTCGGAAATCCCGATGTTTAGCGGAAACGTAATAATCGCAAACGAAAGCGAGATCGTGGAGATACCGCGCGGAATTAATATTCGCACGCGTGTGTAACATCGGAATTTCGCCAGCGTCAAATATCGTAACAGATACCGGGTGTGTATTCGCCTGCACGGCGCTCGATCGGCGTGTTGAATTACTTTCACCGGCCGAATCCGTACGTGGATTTTGCGTGGCTGCAGCGACCACGCAAAAATCTCGACAAAAATGCCGGGCCGATTGTCACCAAGTTGCGGGAATGCAACCCTAACGAGATACGGCCGACCCTTCGGAGATCGAAAAGCATTAATCTCTCTCATTTCAACTATCGGAATGGAACGACCGCACTTTTAGATAGCTGCTTACGAGTGAAAAAAGTTTTTTCGCTGCTTTATCACATTCCTGACATACCGTGAGATATCCGAGTTAATAAATGTTGCTTTTGAGTTACGCATCTGCCATTAAAAAAAAGAAGATTGTTTTGTATCTTCTGTTAAAAATCTCTATTTTCTGTAAAAAGATTTTTTATTGTGATCCATTAGTCCTTGTATATATACTATATATTACAATGTAGTATTCTACTATATAATTCTAGTAGATAGTACTTTACTATAAAATTCTAGTAGAATTACTATATAAAATGCTAGAACATTATTAGAATCACTATAAGTAGTTTCACTATAATCCCTAATTGTTTAAAAGAATTTTCTGTTGAGAAATCTTTCAGCAAAAAAGTTTTCCGCCGTGACAACCTTCCATATCGAAGATCTCTGTTTAGAAAATTAGATTAAAGCGACCGGTCGCGCAACGGTCGCTCAGATCGCTCGAATAAAATTCACGCGGAAACTTGCGCCGCGCGACTCGTTACACCAGTAATTCATATGGAAAGTGTCAAGGCATGTAAAATCACTTTCAATTCCTTTCCCAGAGAATGCCAAATTTTTCACGTCGCGCAACTTCAAGCGTTTAATCGAACGTGACGCGCAAATCGAACGTTCGCGAATTTCGTTTGCATCGAATATAAATCGCAAGTTAAGTGAGTTAAGAGAATTCATCGGACTGAGGAAAAAAGAGAATACGTATAGTAGACGAGAGTCAATGGAGACACTTTTAAAAATAGCGTCAATTAATGCTCGAAGTGGGATACTCGTCGAAGTGTGAAGTGCATCCCCTCCCGCTTCTATTTCACTGAATGACGTTGGCTTATTGTGCCGCGGCAAACTACGATGCAATCTATCCTTCCTAATCGGAAGAGCAAGATTTTATATTTTTTTCGAGAACAATGTATTTTTTCGAGCGTCATCTACGAATGAAGGAAGCGATGCGTTTTATCGGACATCCCTAAATGTAGAAAACGCTCACGGATTCTCACGGACATTTAAACGGATATGTATTCAAGGAATGCGCATTCTTTACTTTATTCGTTCTTTCACGAAGCCGTTGCTGAGTCCGGGAATTTAGTCTTACAGAAAGTGACGCGTTTTTTAAGGAAATTAATCGAAATTAAATCCCTATATAGTATTATAAAAATAAAACAATTATATATGTGTATAACAAATAAAGTAATGTACATTGTACATTCATATAACATTATATGTGTTATTTTATTTGTTACATATATAATTATTTTATAGTTTATAAGTCCATTTGAATATATTATACTTTGCTATTTACAAAATAATTATTACAAAAAAATTCATAAAAGCTCATTCTCGTCTCATCTAGCCTTCGAAAGCTATATAAAAGTATTATTATCGCATTGATATTAATATCACCATTGGCGATTAATCGACATATATCTTATAGGAGGTAAAGCTAAATAAATAAAGATTCCAGGGAAGCAGAAATTCTAATGGACAAAAAATGTCAGTGTAAACTCACAAAATTAAAACGCAGAATTGTACAGAGAAAAATAGAGCCTTTTAAAGATATTTCTTTTATACGATACGATTAGGTACTAAAAATAAATGTTTTATGAATGTGCATTATATATATCCATCTGTATATATATATCAATCTGAAAAAGTGATGGAAAAAGTGTCTCCATTGGGTCGGTGGATCAACAGGTTGAGGTTGAAACGAAAGACGAGAGAGACTCACTCTTATGCCGGCGCCACTGCCTGTAGAGAAGCGCGGCGACGGCGAGCAGAAGGATCGTCGTCAGAAAGGTCCCGATCACGGCTCCGGCCACGCTGCCCGCCCCGAAGCAGGTATCCTGCGCTGCCGTTGCTGGTGCTGCTGCTGATGCTGCTGCGTCCTCCATGGCTCGCTCGCTCGCTCGCTCGCTCAGGCCTCAGATCCGTCTCTCGCGCATATTCTCGCGCGGCTTCAACCGGTCGCGGCGTTCTTACCGCGACTCGCTCTCCTTCTCTCTTTCTCTGTCTCTCCCTCTCCCTCTCTTTCTCTCTCTCTTTCTGTCTCGTTTTCTTTCTCCCTTTCCTTCTTCGTCGTGTCGTTAATTTGGTCGCATAGTTTCGCGCGCGCAATCCGCCCGGGCAAAATGCGAGATGCTCCGACGAAAGATTCACTATACTTCTATATTTCTTCGTCTTTTTTTTTTCGTATTCTACCGATTGCCCGTCGAATGCGAAAATTTGAAAGCGCGCTGCGGGCGGAAAGCGACCGACAGTCCGTCGATTATCCGTGACTTTCCTGTCCGCGAAAATTCGCGTCAACTTGAAGCGAATGCGGGCGTTCGAGCGCGGCGCGGCGCGGCGCGGGGATTTCTCGCGGTATAAAATGCGTCCGGGCCGGGCGCCGAATCGCGGGCTTCTCGCGTTACCACGACAACGAGAGAGATCGATACGCGAATTCGATCGCCGATTCGCGAGCCGCGAATCGCAGATCGTCGCAGACTCGTCACTCGACCGGCGGCGACGAGCGCGGACGAGAGAAACGGGCGGATAGAATCCTCTCCTGCGTCTCAGCCGTCGGTCCCGGAAACGCCGGCGCGTCGAAGCATCTTTTCCCGTACGCTTCGCGGATTTCACGAACACTAGTCTATTTTGCGCCCGCTCGTCCGCGAGCGCGCGCGCGCGGTGCAAATCTCACGTCGCGAAAAAGATCTCTGCTCACCAGTCACACGAACTTCTCGCTGTAACGCCGCGCGACGTACTGAGTAGTGACTGTAGTGAGTACCGACGAAGCGGTGCCGCGGAGCGAGTAAAACAGGTAGGCGAGCAACAGGTGCTTCTGACTCCGTCGATGGGGGTTAGGGAGAGGAGGGAGATTGTTGACGCTTCTCGCCATCAGGGCCGGCCCTACGCGAGCGTCCGAATAGGAGCTTTTGTCGAAAGGCCCCAACGAACGCTCCCCTATAGCCCCTAGGTACTTACAGTTCTTACAAATCCGCAATCGAGTCTCAAATATGCTTTTCCAAAGTCGCACTCCTCAACGAGCTGAAATTATTACGTCATTACTTTAAAATTGCTCTAAAATTTTTCTGAAATTAGTAATAAATAATGTTTAATATATTTATATTTTGGTCATTTATGCAAATAAAAAAATTAATATTACATGCGAAAAAAATTTTTTTACGATATTTTCTTTCACTTTTCCCATTCTTCAATCTTCATAAATTTTCCACATTTATATATGTTCAAATAATTATACTTTTTTAAGAGAACGCAACAATGACTTTTTTTCTGATAGTCTAATGTGTCTTCTTCAAAACGCCGTTTGAATTTTGAAAATCGGTTGATTAGAGAAAAAAATAGCCATTTTCATCTAAAAAATTTTTGTATTTTTTTTCGACACTTTTTCGTTTAAACCATTTTTTTCACCATTTCCCATTTCTAAAATTGACTTTAATGTACACTATTCTCTTCATTGTTAAAAAACGAAGAGATTTATCTATATTTAAACAATATTATTGCTTATAGAAAGCACTTTACACTAAAACAAAGTGTGGGGGCCAAACGGACCCCACATGCCCCGTGGAGGGTAAAATAATTGACATGCCCTGTGTAGAGATATATTTCTTTTACCGTAGTGGAAAGAAAGTTAATAAGGGGTCTGTTTTTTTTAGATAAACTTCTTGCACGGTCCATCTTTTCTCTTTTTCTCTCCAACGTGAAAAGAAAAAGAGGAAAGATGAACGTGCAAGAAGTTCAGCAGTCTAGTGTAGTTACGAATTACTTTTGACAAGCAGTTTCAAACTAGAAGATTTTAAAATAATTTATCCTGAATTTTTAAACGTATTTGGGCAGTATATTATATTACGTAATGCTAGCAGAGTTTCATCTAGATATATGAGAAATAGAAACAGAAAAAATTTATAAGGTTGAATATACTTTAAATTGTATATTTAATTAAAGCTATTATTATTTCTCATTTTGACTAATATAGAAAAATTAATCGTCCTACAATCAGGCAGAGATTTCATAAAAAAATTTTATATATTACAATTTTTATTTTATTAAATTCAATAAAAAAATTATATAAAACCTAGATATACATATTGAATATCAATTTCATCATAAATGATTGTCTCATAAGTTAAATACATATATTTATTTGCTTGCCTTCTTCCTCTCTCTTTTCTAATAGAATAATACAATGTTCATTAAAAAATCCACAAACACTGTGCACTGCTTTATTTACCTAATATTCAACTTGTAAGTTTTCACGAATGCAAATAAAATCACAAAACTCGCTAGTAATAACACGCTATGTCGTACAGCTACTTAAATTTCTAAACAAATATAGTCGCATTTCATATATTCAATGTACATTTAGTTTGTAGTAGAACAAAAAAAAATTATTTTTTATTCATGGATAAAACAGATGGGACACAAGGTATTCCTATGCTCCTCGCACACGGCTCGTCGACAGGTGTCGCAAAACACTCTCACTTTGCGATCATGAGATCTGGGGCAAAATGCGCATCTCGAACGAGTTTTATTGGCTGCTCCCTGCGTCGGTACGTCAGGCTTTATATCCATCTTTAGGGTCAGTTGAATCGATAGACGTAAGTCCTCACGCAGACGAGGAGAATTTAGTCTTACACGGAGATGAGGCTCCACTAGGCTCATAATGAGGGCTTTCAAGAAGTCTCTGCGATGCAATATAACGTTCGCAGCGTTAAAATTATAGAGAATCATGGCGTTTATTAGGGCTATATCCAGCATCCCCATCCACACCCTCATCGGCCATCGCAAAGTTTTCCACGCTGTTGTGTATTCACGACACATGTGGTCGAATGTGTCAGTGCTCCCTTTGGTTGCATTATAGAAATTTATAATTTTGGGCTTTCCTGTCTGCTGATCGACCTCGGCTGTGCGGTGGGCAGTCGAGAGCAAAATAACGATTTTATTCTCCTTAGGAGTGTAGGACAGGAGAGTTTTCGTGTCATCGAAAGCATATTTTGCTGATCCAATTTTTCCTGCGCGTCTGAAACTGTGAGGGATCTGGGCTTTATTTTTTCGCAAGGTTCCAACCATCGTTATAGAATGATCTTTTAACATTTTATCAAATACTTCCACAGAGGAGAACCAATTATCACACGTCACATTGCGAGTGGTTCCGTGGATAGGCTGAGATAATTTTCTAATATAATACGATGGCACAGATTCATTATCCTGGGTGCTGACTCTCCCTACGTATGGCTCAGCGTTTAACATGTAGTATGTCTTTGAGTCATTCAACATTACAATCTTCACCCCGTACTTGTCCGGCTTTGATTCATTGTAGACTTTGAACGGACACCGTCCTCGGAAGTCCAGGATTTGCTCATCCACGGTGCACAGAGAAGCTGGATTATAATTTTTTCTGCAGTTCAATACAAATTCGTCCCAAATCTCTCGAATGGGAGCAAATTTATCTGCCGCTCGTCGCTCAGTTCTGGTGGTTTTATCATCGAACCGTAGCATCCTTGAAAGAAATTTAAATCTCTCGAGAGGCATCGTCGCTCGACACAACGTCGAACCATATTCGTTGGACCATAAATCATCGAGATTTGTTTTCGATGCTTTTTGTAATCCAGAGAAGTACATTAAACCAAAGAAAGCTGTCAGCTCTTGCAACTCGACGTCGGCGTACGTTGTCTCCGAAACGATTTCACTCTTTGCGGATTCCCGGAATCGATGAATTTCTTCATTTGTATGGGTCTGAATCTTTTGGAGCATCGACTGTTTCAACAGTACGTTCCATGCTTCCAGAGGTGTCCTAGCATTTCTTGATTCACCGATTGGTGTTGGCAGATAAATGGATGGACGAGTCCGACGATATGATCTTTCTCGTGGTGTTATATACCACCTGTAATCGTTTTTTCCTAGTATAACGCCACGTCTTGTAGAAGTTACACCTCTACGAGTTCCTTGTCTTCCCCGTTTTCTTGCTGGGGCTTTATTTTCTGTCTGTAAAGAACATTTTTTATAAATATTTTCGACTTTTGTAAATTTTAAAAAGTCATAAGGTTGCCGTGCTACTCTTCAATTATCACTTATGAGTATATTTTTACCTCTGATTCTCCATGAGATTCAAATTCATTTGAAGGCTGGAATCCTTCTTCCTCTGACTCTGAGTCACTTTGTTCTATTTCATAATCTTCATAATCGTCATCCGATGCTTCATCAAGTGCCCGTATGTCCTCTGACGAATGTAAAGCTTCTCGTACCGCAGAATCGCTTCGTAGTTGGAACTGTCCAGGCATTTTCTGTAAAAAAAAAGCTAATTTAATCAGAACTACAAAAATATTTGCCACAAAAATATATTTCATGACTTTATACTTTACAGTTTATAATTATCTTATTATATAACTGTAATTTATTAGTTTAAACAAAAAAAAAACTGAAATCGACTTACCGCTACAAAAGTTAGGGCATGTGGAGTCCGTTGGCCCCCACGTGCTTTTTATCTCAACAACAAAACACCGTGTCACAATCACGCAACCCACGCAACTACCGACTGGCGGGAGTGGCGGGCGCTTCTTCGAATCGACATCTGTTTAGGTCTGTTCGTTTTCGCTGCACTTCTGAACTAGTGCAATAAGTTAGAATGAGACAAATATATTTTCTTTCATTCTAACTTATTGCACTAGTTCAGAGTGCAGCGAAAACAAACAGACCTTTTGATCTGTTTCATTTTAAGTGCAGAGTGTAATATGGTGCAACTACGAAGAACAGATCTCATGATCATGGTGCCTGCGCAGTGGCCAGTGCGCACGCGCGAAGAGCCCGGCCTTGCAACGCTGATGCGACATTGCGACGTGCTTCGTTCTCGACTATTCTTTGCTCTTCTTGACACCGTGGTTCTCGACGAGTATCATCTGATATTACCGATCACGTTTTTGTGTCGACGCTTTGCCGTTGAGTGTGAAATACAGTGAAATAATTATTAGACGTCGCGTTTAACCGACTTTTACGCTGTTCAGAAGAGGCAGAAGCGTATCTTCTCTGTAACCTTAAATCTACTCGAGAATCCGTCAGCGACGACGAAACATGACCAAAAACGTGATGAGGAAGCTGGGGATGGAGAATGGCGACCACCGCGGGTCCCATGCGGGGCAGGCCTATAAGGACAAGAGCAAGCCCGCCGACATTCGCAGCAGCAATATTAACGCTGCCAAAGGTAAAATTGCGATCGGCGGTTTCGCTGATTGTATCAGGACGTATCCTCGCAGTTTGATCGGCGGTTATGGAGAACACGCGCAAAGCCGAAAAATATATTACCTTATATAGTAATGGGCGTTCGAGCCGGCAAAACGGCTAGCATGCTCGATGAGCAACGTTGAACGATAAAAATTGTTAGCTATTTTTTCACTGCTGGCTGCTTAGCATATTTTATCTTCGCTTTCTAGCCGGCGAGATTGTTATATAAATTGTTTATTAACATTTTTTTAAATAAATGTTCTCTATTAGTTTATCTATGCTGTGCATTTTTGCTTATTGCATAAGAGTTCGTGTATGCTTGCATTTTATTAGTTTTTGTTTGCATAATGGAAATATTTTTAGAAACGTAAAATGTAATAACGGAAGATGGAAATCCATACGATGTTAGGAATATATTTTTTTTTGTAATAACGATTTCTAGTATTTTATTTCTGTTGCAATCAATAGACTATATATTTACTATGGAATAACTCCATTGAATTCCGCTCTAGAACTCCACTCTAGAAGGAAACAATATGAAAGAAATGGAGAACTATAACCAGTCCATCCTTTTTTATTACTGTTCGAGAACAATAGAAAACCATTGACTAATCAATTCGCTAAACAGAGACAGAAATGCTTTCTAATCAACCCGTCTTTTTCTTCTTGCTGTCCAGGTGCTAAACGAGAGTTCATATTCCAGTATAGTACATAGTTCACTGGTTGCAACAAAAATTATAGTTTATACTATTTTGGAAGAATACGTGTTCAATAATCTACAAGCTTGCTGAATGAATGCTATTAGCCACATAGCATTTGTTCAGCAAGCTGCTCTGTCAGCTTGAAAACATTTAGTGTTGACAGAGAGCTGATTACTCTTTGTATGCACATTGATGCATTGAATAGAGTCGAACTTAATAATAAGGACAGAGGTAAACGTCAATATATAATAAACAAATATGTTTTTCTGTCAGATGCCACTGGCAAAAACAAGCATTCCTGAAATATGCTAAGCAGCCAGCCGTGACAATCTTTGCAGCTTTGTCTATTATTATTTGCGAGATAAACGAATTACAGCAATTACTCTTTTTCTATGATTTGATTACTGCATATGAATTATTATTTTTCTGTAGCTGTCAGCGATGCGATACGCACAAGTCTTGGACCTAAGGGCATGGACAAGATGGTAAATTTTGTATTTATTACTCCTTTCATTAAAATTTATATATATATATATATATAACACTATCATAAACATAATATTAATTAATTTTGCACATATGCAAATATGACAGATTCAATCTAGCAACGGAGAAGTTACTATCACGAATGATGGTGCTACTATCCTGAAAGAGATAAACGTGATCCATCCTGCTGCAAAAATGGTGAGAAGTAAATATCTCGCTTTGAACTTCATGAAATTTTATATTACGGTATATATCTTATGTTTAGCTCGTCGAGTTGTCAAAAGCTCAGGATATAGAGGCTGGTGATGGTACCACGAGTGTCGTTGTGATAGCTGGATCACTGTTAGAGGCAGCGGAACGTTTGTTGCAGAAAGGCATTCATCCCACTTCGATCAGCGACGCTTTTCAGAAAGCGGCATCTAAAGCAGTATCAATTCTGACACATATGTCCACACCTGTTGACCTAACGGACAAAGAATCTCTTGTGAAGGTTGCAGCAACGTCTCTTAATTCCAAGGTATGTCTAAAAATGTATTTGGTAATTTTAATACTATTATACTATGTCAGTTTTTGTATGCAATTATAATTATTATATGTATATACAGGGTGTACAAAAAGTGTCGGAACCCCTAAATATCTCGGAAACTACGCATTATAGAAAAAAATGTTTCATATAAAAGTTGTAGGGTTTAAAAAGATCTATTTACTGACTTTATCAGTTTGACCATGGGTGGCGTCTCCCAGGTCAGGTCAAGATTACCTTAAATTTTTTAAATAGAACCCCCTATTTTTTATTGCATATTTTTATAGCCCTTGTCGAGACGTTTTCAAAACACTATAATAAAGCTCTCTTTTGTTAAGAATTTTTTGAGATATTTCAAATTTTGTCATTAAATTTTTAATATAAAATATGAAATGTCTCGTAAAGTACAATAGTTACTTTTCGATGACTACCTTAATACTTTTATACGTAGAATAATGAAAGGAATTGAATAATAATATTAATTTATACACATTTGCAATTTTGTAAAATTAAATGCATCTACTAAGTGCAATCAAATTTTTTAACATAATTTTTTATGTTCTTTTTTACAACATTCGATTCCTTTCATTATTCTACGTATAAAAGTATTAAGGTAAAGTCAACGAAAAGTAACTACTTTACAAGATATTTCATATTTTATATTAAAAATTTAATGACAAAATTTGAAATATCTCAAAAAATTCTTAACAAAAGAGAGCTTTATTATAGTGTTTTGAAAACGTCTCGACAAGGGCTATAAAAATATGCAATAAAAAATAGGGGGTTCTATTTAAAAAATTTAAGGTAATCTTGACCTGACCTGGGAGACGCCACCCATGGTCAAACTGATAAAGTCAGTAAATAGATCTTTTTAAACCCTACAACTTTTATATGAAACATTTTTTTCTATAATGCGTAGTTTCCGAGATATTTAGGGGTTCCAACACTTTTTGTACACCCTGTATATATAACGATTCAATGCTTATTATTAATAAATACTTCAGGTTGTACATCAACAATCTAGTCTTCTTGCACCACTTGCCGTGGACGCAGTATTAAAGGTTACAGAAGGAAAGGAAGTGTCAGTTGACTTAAACGTGAGAGCAAATTCTTTATAATACTATATTATTTAATAAACTAGTGGACACCAACATGAATTTACTTACGTGTATTCTTTTCATAGGATATTAAAGTGATCAAGAAGTTGGGAGGCACCGTTGAAGACACTGAATTAATAGATGGGTTAATATTTACCCAGAAATCTTGTAATGTTAATGGCCCGAGACGTATTGAGAAAGCTAAAATTGGATTAATTCAATTTTGCATTTCACCACCGAAAACCGATGTAAGTATCGTGACGTAACGTAATACAAATGTATTCGTTTTCACGTCTATGCATAGATGAATAATGAACTTCTTGTAATTTCTAGATGGATCATAACGTTATTGTATCTGACTACGCAGCAATGGATCGTGTTTTAAAGGAGGAACGTGCCTACATATTGAATATTGTAAAACAGATCAAGAAATCGGGCTGTAATGTACTTCTCGTGCAAAAGTCGATCTTGCGCGACGCTGTCAGCGATCTTGCGATACATTTCTTGGATAAAATTAAAGTCATGGTGGTAAAAGATTTGGAGCGCGAGGACATTTCTTTCGTGTGTAAAACGCTGGGTTGCAGGCCAATCGCGTCGCTGGATCACTTTGTGCCTGAAAATCTTGTCAATGCGGAGCTCTGCGAAGAAGTTCAAACTGGAAACTCGAAATTTGTTAAGGTGCGTCTATTTTGCTTAGAAAAGTGAAAACGATTATACAATATACGATATCATCTTTCTTTCATCTGTTTTAATCCAACGCATTATATCTAAAATATAAATTGTATCGTAGATTACAGGAATCCAAAACATCGGGAAAACAGTCACGGTTCTCGTACGTGGTAGTAACAAATTAGTGTTGGAAGAAGCTGGGAGATCACTGCATGATGCCTTGTGCGTCATTCGGTGTTTAGTAAAGCAACGAGCGCTGATTGCCGGTGGTGGAGCACCGGAGATTGAACTGGCATTAAAATTGGGAGAACACGCAGTGACTTTAGGCGGAGTTGATGCATACTGCATTAAGGCCTATGCAAATGCGCTTGAAGTTAGTACTAAATGTGTTCTATAGGTTTTTTCATTTTTATAGATGGATTTTTAAGAATATCCTATTATCTGTATTATTTCAATTTCTTCCCTTTAAAAAAGGATTATCACAGCTTATTTATGTAGTTGCTATTTTTATTTTTTGATTCTTATTTCTATCATAGTTTGATATTTTTTTTCACTCAAAATTCGTTATATATTATATGAGATCTTTTGCTTGACAAGCAACTAGTTTGTCATGCTATTCAGCATCCTAAGAACATCCCACTCTTATCTGGGAAGATCAAATTACATTGACGTACAATAGCTTGGAATAATTAATACGATGCTTAATAATTTTTTAATTTATAAATTACAGGTGATTCCGTCGACATTAGCCGAAAACGCGGGCTTGAATCCGATAGCCACAGTAACTGAACTTCGTAATCGGCACGCGAAGGGTGAAATAACGGCGGGAATTAATGTTCGGAAAGGCGCCATCACTAACATATTAGAGGAGAGCGTGATTCAACCACTACTAGTTTCTACTAGCTCGATAACTCTTGCTTCTGAAACTGTACGCAGTATACTGAAGATCGATGACATTGTTAATACGATTGATTAAATCATGGAACGCAATTTAAAATTTATTTCGTATTTTGCGGTAAGTATAATTAATAAGCACAATATATATGTAATTTAATGTTCTTGTTATCTTTATGATATGATTTTCGTTACAGACTTATGTACACGTTCATCACATTCGTTCCATTGGTTATAAAAGTCTGTACATTAACAATTACAATCGTATGTGTTTTTTGCAAAAGTTTTGCATATTGTAATACTTTAATACTTTTTAAACACGTAACAGTGAACAATAAAAAAAACTGAAGCATTTTAGTGTGAAAAAATGATACTGAGTATTGTCAATCTATGTATTGACTTAGAATCAAGAAACAGTACATGATGCTTGGCTAGTTTCAACATACGATCGCTTGTGTTTCCAGGTTTCCGCGGAATATTTCTATTTTCAAGATCAGGTATAAATTTTGTAATTGTACGTGCTAAGTTTGCGTCGTATTGTTTAAATTTCGGGTGACTCATGCCAATACCTTTGCTTTGCAGGGCATTGGCACATGAGCTCGCAACCGCCTAAAGTATTAGTAATTTCTAGAAATAAACGAGAAAATTATATTGTCAAAGTACATAGTGTATCAGATAAATAGAAAAACTCAGTAAAACAAACCTTTTCATGAGTATTGTTTAATTTATTCTTTCCTTGACTGAAAGATATTTAATTTTTCGAAAGAATACTGCTCGACAAATGTTTATCCCATGTAACTGGAGGTATTTTTTAAATGGTGCATGCAATCAAACGATAAAAATTCTTAAAATAAACTTCGCCCATTTTAATCATGACTTGCAATTCTTCCTCGCACTTTCTTTTTTTACTATCTTCTCTTGAAGTAGGAAAACTTCACTATTTCTAAGTTAAACATAATGATATCTCTTTGTTTAAACAATAAAAATTATAGCGCAAGAGAAAAAGAGACATCCATATGGCTGTGCTCTTTTATCGTTTGAAGCTAGCCAAAGCTCTTAGCGCCATAGATCGGCGTAATGTGAACATGAGAGCATATGAAATTATTGGGTTCTATCTTAACCTTTAAAGGGCCGCAAATCTTTTTTTTTTTAATCACAAAAATTTTGCTTTAGGAAAAAAAATATTTAACAATCGGATACAAAATATAAGATTAAATTCGACAAGTTATAACGTCTCACGACCCTCTAAATGTTAATAGATCTACTCCAAATTTTTCTATCTTGTTAAAGGAAGAGGTCGTAAATTTGGGAGATCTTGTAGATATTAATATTTGTATCTAAAAAAGATATATACATATGTACGTACGATCCTCTTAACAATTTAATCGAAATATAATCTCATACAATAGAGTTCTGGCCAAGTATAACTAAATATTAAGTACATCTTGCACATAATAAAATATATATTTATCTCTATATTGAAATATATTGCATTTTTATTTTGCATTATAAATCAACTGCACAATCATGTCCATTGTTTTTAAACCCTAAATTGGATCCTAATAATAGTAAATGCGATTAAGTTACATTTATATGGTAGCTGCATTAGAAATCTCAAAATTTTACACATTGAGCTGCATTTTACACATCAAGATTTCAATACTCGATAAAAGAAAACGTCCTATTCCATATATTGCAAATAAATATGTGTAATATCGTTGTACGTTTTTCGTTTTTCGTAGCAGCAATAGTTTCTTATTTATGTATCTCAATAAAAATAGAAAGTATAATAAAATATGATAAAACCAAAAAGATAAATTCTTTAAAATATGCGAAGTATAAATCTGAAACAAACATTAACAAGTATAAAATTTTATGTAAGAGCAATTTTCTGATAGAGTAACAAAGAATATACTTCTTTCAATTTTTATCAAAAAGCTTACACAAATAGATAGTTAATTATACAAAATTTAAAAAAAACTTTTTTGTATTACTAATTCTTAATTGTTTCATTTCAATAATGTTTGTAGAATTATTAGTTCTATACACCGATTATTAAACATGTAAATATCTTATAATAGTGATGAAGAATTTTACCTACTGGTATAAAAATAAAAATGTCTTATAAATATGTAAGTATTTCAACTTTCTGGAATGTATTATACATATCTTTTATGTATAAATTTTCACACATTCTCGCATAGGTATATATAGAATCCATAGTATATAAATTACAATTCTTCATTTAGAAATAAGTATAAATCTCTATATATATCTCATAATTTCAACCTTTATCTCTCGAACAAGAGATGAGAAGTAATATTATCAACTTTTCCTGGAAAGGAATATTTCAAGTAAAATTTTAATAAATCAATCCATAGTAGAAATATTATAAAAAGAAATCTTTACAGTAGCAATGGGAAGATCATGAATTAAAATATTTCTCATACATACGTATGCTTTCATATATACATAAATAAATGCTATTAAACACTAATTTTTCGTTACAGTTTATCAGTCAGTGTAAAGAAGAAGCAATATGCATTAACGGGATAGTTTTGTTTTAAAAAATTACATATCCAAATATCGTTTTAATTAATACCTAAATATAGACACTTCAAAAAGCTCGTAAATTTAAATTTAAAATTTTACTTTTTGCACTTCGTAATATGAATGCTTACTTCCTGACTTTTATAGATATAAAATCCGACATTGCTCTTGGATAGGTATATGTTCGATGTCAATATTCAACTTCGTAGTTATTATTTATTTATCGTATATCACTCATTAATGTATGAGTTGGTCACAAATAAGTGCTAAACTATCCTGCGTTACACGTTACTAAATAAATTTTGAATTTTTCGCGAGAATTTACGCAAAAGCTCGAATAATTTACAAATGTTAAATAAAAAGTGTTGGTCTCTTTTTTCTATATTACCATCGTGGCTGAACTTGATGAAAGCTCCATTGCTGATAAGTATTGTTTATGTCACACGGCATCAGAGATAATTGCTGAGTTTGAGGATGAAGTGCCACACACTTCTTATGTACTCTATGTAATAGAGTCTTTGTTTTCTACAAATACGAATTAACATATATTGATGACGTTCGTGTAAGATTTTTGTTTACCTGTTTGAAATTTTTATCGTAAGAGTAATAAACTTACTTCGTCATACTGCCACGGACCGTCTGCAGTTCCTAGACGACAAAACGCGTATTTTACACCTTGACCGTCTGCTTCAATGCATCTTTCACCAACACCTAATTGACCCTTCGCATTCAGCCTGATAAGCTAATTAGAAATATACAGGATTAGAGAATAAAGTATAAAATAAAGAAACTACTGACAAGAGTTGAAATAGAGTAAAAAAATTAAGTATTTGCAAATTACCTGATTATTTCCAAACCCATGGCAGTGGGAAGTAGCCATGAGACTTGGTGGTGCATGACCCATAGTGTCCAAACATGATCCGGTTGCCACATTTCGTAGCTAAAGGAGTATTGTCGTTGTTTAATACGAAAATTATATATGTATAAAATTTGTTGAGAGAGAGAACTTAGATACACGCAATTATTTTACGCTTTCGGTCAAACGTACCTCTCCCCAGTGAACATTTGGTGGTAATTCTGGAAATTTATCTAGCACATCGTATGCTACATTATCCATATACCACTGGAAGCTCTTGCATTTCTTGCGCTCCTTGAAGGCCAACTGCTCAGATATATCACCGTGATCGAGCAGTTGGGCCAGAGGTTCTCTGGTATAAAAGAATTTCTTGTGTTTCTCGTCAAACCAAGTTTCTATAACTCGTTTGTAATTCTATAAAAACAATTGTGACTATTTCTCCGTCTCGGTAATGTCATGTACATACATTTACAGACAACAGATTACTCACAATAGTTATCAATGGTCCTTTCTTCTTTTGAGCAAGTTTACCGAACGTGTAAGGCATAAATCCTCGGTAAACATGCCCGACGTGTGAGCACGGTACCCACAAGATACTTCCACCGCATTGCCATATCTTAAAGGATAATTCGAAATTTTCTCCTCCCCAAACGAGTAATCCCTCGTCATATCCACCCAATGATAAAAAGTATTGTCGATTTATCGCGAATAAGCCACCAGCGTGTGTAGGTGACCTATAAGTCGTACATAAATAAGATAATATTGGAAAGAAAACAGAGATAACAAGCTAGATAAAACTACGCAGAAATAGAAATTGCACCTGTACGGCATACTGTCATGTGCACGCGTCTTGGCTTCCCGCCTGGGCAATTCGTTCTCTTTATATAACATGCCCCACTCGAAAATTCCCCTGTACAAATGTCCGTCTTGGTACACAGGACGATATTCAAAGGTTTTATGATCAATGCCGTCTATCACAGGAACAGTCATTACGTTTCTAAAAGAAAAAAATGTATTTTTAAAAAAATTGTAGTTATATGTTTTGTGTGTAGAATAGAAGAGTTAAAGATTTATTATCGTACTTCTTATATTTGATAGAGTACTTCAAGTTTCTCAAGTTACAAGATACGAAAACATCGATAATCCTTCATTTTTCAATGTAAATTGAATCACTTTACCTATTTTCAGCAATTGGCGCTAAAAGCGGAGGCAGCCAATTCACATTGACTTCGCAATGAGCGTCTAAAAATACTATCACTTCACCCTTGGCCTCACGCGCTCCTCGAGACCGCGTTCGTATTAAGCCTTGTCTTTCATAGTTTCTAAGTAATCTAACTTTCCCGTCCCATTGTTCAATATGGGAATCTAAATCGCCTTTTAGATTCTCTGGAAACGATTGCATTAATTTATCACATATGTGTTAATTATCGAACGTTGTCAATTATCACGTTTCATGCAGGTGTATACCTTTATCGGAAAAATCATCAACAAGAAGAATCTCTTCAAGTATCTTTGATGGGGTGCGATCCATGACGCTTTGGATAGTTCGCAGTAAAACGGACCAACCTTCGTTGTGGAAAACTATGATGACACTGGTACGTGGTAATTCCTCTGGATAATCCCAATGCTTGCACCTGTATCATAAAAAAAAAAAAGAGAAACGCAGAAATTAAAAGATCAATCAGAAACTAATGTTATTAGCTGTATGAGACAAGACTCACTCTGTGGGTCTGGTATCCGGTATCGATCTCGACAATGAGATTTCATCGGAGCATACCATATTCATACCATAATCAGATTCTGATTGCTGGACATCGTTTAACTGATCGTCTCTCAAAATATGTGGTTTACCACCCTCTCCAGGACCGGATCTAACCGGTATATCTCGCAGCTCGTAATTTCCCAAACCTTCTACGAGCACTGGTACCTTCTTAACATTAAAACGAGATACATTTGACATAAAGATAGAAGTACCCGAAAGTCAATGACAAATTTATAGCATATAAATATGCAAGATAAACTGTATTAATAAAAAATAGATACTTTACCTGTTTCTTACCAAGACCCTGTACCCAGTATTCTTTTATATTGTTCATGTGATTGTCCGAGGAGAAACTAAGGAGAATGTACAAAACTAGCAGCACCAGGATGGTGCCAATCAATATGTGGAACAAGCGATTTCTTCTAAACTGTACAATCCTCATCTTCGTTAAATTATGTATCTAAAAATTTAAACAAGTTTAATACTGTTTATTAATTTTCGGAGCTGTAGCGCGAGATCTCCCGAAAATCCTCGTCGACGACGCATATTACTTCGAGAGTAAATTACAATCGGTAATTTACTTAGCCGCTGCACCAACTCGCGGAACTAACTAGCCCTATTTTCACCCAACGATTCCGACAAATAAATAAATGAAATGTGCGGTACCTCTCGTCGGAAGGAAGAAACCAGGATAGCCCAGAGCCGGCTCAATGGCATGCATTCGTCAACGTGTCGAACCGCAATAATTATCGCACGTTCACAGCCTACCTACATGTTCATTGTATCAAAACTGCGATGTCTTTAAACATTTGCATAAAAGCAGCCAACGTGTCGCCAGCTGTCACGTAACTAAAAATAAAATGGGAATGGAGCCGCTGCACGCAGAGTACGGAATACCGACGTTGGCCGACGTGCTTGTCGCCATATGCTAAGCTAACTAGACTGGCAGACTGCTCAAGTGCTCAGTGCTCACTTCACCGTGCTTCATCGCCGCGTCATTTTTTATGCCGAGGATGGAAGGTGCCATTGCTTGTGTCGCGTACTCACAAATACTAGAATGTTTCCCAAAGTGACTATCTATTTTGCGAAATAATAGGAATAGGAGTTATAAAAAACACCTTATTTAATTATTAGTTTCTACGTAGCAGCCATCAATGTTTCGACAAATCTCAAATTATTTGACTGTTTCGCGGTTCAGTTATATCTTTTGAACCGCTTTTGAACTGCAGTGAAACGATTTTGAAGAATGAAGATCAGCTACATCTCTATTCTCCAGTATACTTCAGACTTAATGAAAAAAATTAATAAATAAATCCAAAAAATAAAAGAAATAAAAAAAAGTCTGTGTAGAACCTCCTCGCGGCAGGAATTAATTATGGCGCTTCTTTTGAATGAGTTCCAATTGTTCCAGAGCGCAACAATATTGTAAAAAGTGTAAACAATTACGTCTTCATATTTTAACTTCTCTGCTACAATTTGGAAAAGAAAAGTAGTTTTTCGCGTTTCAAATCAAGTCAAAATACATTCAGGCAGCCAAAAGTCCAGAAAGCAGGAAAGAATTATATTTAAAATTCCAAAAATTCTTATTTAAGAATATCTGACAATTCAAATTTTCGAAAATAAAATATGATTATACACGCGCCTTTGATTTTCAGACTTTTAATTTCACTGTAATGTAGTACCTTCCAGAATATCATATCTGACAATTCAAATTTTCGAAAATAAAATATGATTATACACGCGCCTTTGATTTTCAGACTTTTAATTTCACTGTAATGTAGTACTTTCCAGAATATCTTGATAACTTATTTGGCGATTTTTTAAGAATCTCAAAAGATGCGCGTATATCAAAATTGTCACATCTTCTTCTCTTAACAATTACTTTATAATTAATTCTCGTAAATGCATATAATTTTGACGGCTGTTAAATTAAAATTCTAATAACATCCTCGAGTACCTTTGATTAGTCAGATATATTTGTCTTTTTTTTTCTTTTTCCTTTTCACGATGCTTGAATATATTTATTATATACTCGTCTTTGTTTCAAGTGCAGAAGGTGTAATATATACGGCTGAAGAGAACAGACCAACCGTTTAGGATACGTATTTGTGACATTTTTTCTCTTATTTGTCTTTGTTATTAAAATGTTGCAATATAAATACGAATATACATTATGTTACGTAAAACACTGTGAAAAACGTCACGACCGATTAATGGAATTTACGATCTCAATACGTCAAGGGCCAATTGCCGGTGTACTTTGACCCCTGGCTTGCCAACGAGTTTTACAACTGTTATTTTCTGCTGTACTCCTGTTGAGAGACCTCCAGTCATATAATCACCATGACGGACAGCGTTAGCCCCGTAAAATATTTCTTAAGCGGTGGATTCGGCGGGGTGTGCACCGTGGTAGCTGGCCACCCTCTGGACACCATAAAGGTGAGGTTACACGTTAATTGATCAGCTTGTTAAATCCAATTGACTGTAGAGTTTACGGAGTTCCTGTCCTCTCTTTTTTCACCTACAGTTTGTCTAGAAATTGCAATCTGCCTTTTGCACGAATCATGTACGTTTTTATACAGAAGAAATGGTTGCTCTGTCTACAGGTACGGCTCCAGACGATGCCAGTGCCAGGACCCAACGAATTGCCTCTATATTCTGGTACATGGGACTGTGCTAAGAAAACAATCACTAAAGAGGGAATACGTGGTTTATATAAGGGTATTTATGTTTACGCTGAATACCACAGAAATATTGTTGCGTTAGGCTTTTCAAATTTCAATGTCAAGATTATAAAGATATATATATTCTTAAACTATATTGCTATAGACATATCAACTGCACTTTGATCAACTGCATCAAGGTGAAGCAGACAATTTAATATTTTAGAATTTACAAGGCTTTACGTATAACATAATGTATAAATAGTACTCAAGTAGCTCCAGATTTCTAGTAATCATAAGTAAGAATAGTTTATGCCTTTACAGATTATTTATATTTCCGAGACTTTTATGTTTTTGAAAGAGAAAATTATGAATTGTTTTTATTATTTGTTCAGGCATGGCCGCACCATTGTCTGGCGTTGCTCCGATATTTGCGATAAGTTTCTTTGGATACAGCGTCGGGAAAAAACTGCAGCAGAGCGTTCCGAACGAGAAACTCACAACGTCGCAACTGTTTTACGCTGGCGCGTTTAGCGGTATATTTACAACTGTCATAATGGCGCCTGGTGAACGTATTAAATGTCTGTTGCAAATACAGCATGCGGACGCGAAGCCAAAGTACAACGGACCTTTGGATTGCGCGAAGCAATTGTATCGAGAAGGGGGCATCAGAAGTATTTACAAGGGCACCTGTGCTACGTTGTTAAGAGGTACGATTTGTATTTTGCAATGTTACACAATTTTCAAACCGTATATATTATTTATAAAATTACATTTGTAAAATGTTACATTTGTATGTACCAAGAAGAAGTTCGTCAACAGAAATGAAATAGCAACTTTTACTAGGCTTATTACATATGCTCCAATACTTACCCTAAAGTGAAGGATCAGATATATTTTTAGAAAAGGAGACATGTTATAAAAACTTTTAGTGTATTTCTTTCATAATCCTCCGTGTATATCTCAATATATACATATAATTCGAGAAGGGAGATTGGCTAACTGATATCGTTATCCTCCTCGAAGCTTCTCGTCTTTAGAGACTTTCGAAGGTACCTTTTCTTCGGGCTTCTACATTGTAAGCCACCTTTGCGTAATGCATAGAAGACCCCCCAGTTCTGTAATCGTTTTGGCGTCGAACAGCGTGGAGCTGTTTCCTTGTTTCTGTTTACCTGCGTTGCACAAAGTCATTAACGGTTTTAGCGTTGTTAATATATTATCAAATTTAGTATTTTGTCTGTTTGTAATTAAGTCATTACAAATGGCTTAAACAAAGGAGATCAAGTTACCAGATTAGGATTCCAGCTGAGCATGGCGCAAGTACAATCCCAAGGATTGTCATCCAATCTTATATTTTGTACGTGCGTTTGTTTATTTGGCAACCTCAAGTTTCTAAAGAAGTCTAAAGGTAGCGAAGTTAATTTATTCCTTGTAAGTATGATTTCTCTCAATTCCTTCTGCTGTTGAGCAGTGAATAAACCAGGCTGTATAGATTCAAGATCATTATTCGATAAGTCAATTCTCTTAACTTTCTCTAAACCGTAGAAGGCATCCATAGAAATTCGCTGAATATGACAATGACTTAGATCGAGATCCAATAAGTTAGTAAGGTCGACAAACGCATCGAAATCGATGCTCAAGACGTTTCCTCGCATCTTGAGATGCGTCAACGATGGCAGTCCTTGCAAGATGAAACGTTCTAATATAGGTATCTCTAGATTGTACAAGTGTAATATCTCAGCTCGACGTAGGCCCAACAACGAGTTCTTCTGCAGTTTCAGTTTTGATGTCATACCTCCGAGATACAATTTTATTGTCGTATTCATGATCTCGAAGGTACTGAAATAAATATACGATAGTCTTCAGATTTAATCACGGAAACGCATCGCGTATTGTATTACCTTATTACCTTGGAAAAATAGAATCCAGAGGATTGTCCGTGAAATCAGCGCTTACGAGCGCTGGGAAAGGCGGAAACGATAACTCCGATAGGAATGTCAAATTATTTTGTCTTAAATCCAGATGTTCTAACATAAGCAGTCCTGCCAGGTCTACGCTCTTCAGCGTCAATAATTCGTTGCTTGCCAGCGAGAGCAATCTTAAGTTCGGTGTGCCGTAAAAGCAAAATTCGGGAATGAATTTCAGACTGTTCTTTTCCAGCGAGAGATAAAGAAGGCTATTGAGGCCGTCGAACATATGCCAAGATATATCTTTCAGGGCGCAATCGTATACCCTTAAATGCGTTAGCACACCGAGCGCGGCAAACAGCTCAACGTTTTCTCTATAGCCTTCCAATTCTTGTTTATAGAGATCATATGGCAGTATCTCTTTATCTTCTTTGTTCTGTTGACTTAGAAAAATAAGCCTATGACCTTTGTGCTGGCTAGTATTGCTTACAGGCACCTGATTTTCGTCGGCTGTTTCCGTTTCCTGCGAATTTACCGGCTTGATCACTAGATTCGCCTTGTCCTTGTTCGGCAAATTCAAGTTCGACAATTTAACTCGTTCCAGATTTAGATACAGTAAAGTAGATCCCAGATGATACATCGCATCAGATGCGAGAATAATGCCGCCTTTATCTGTATGATTATTCGCCTCTTTCACGGTGAGATCACTGTAATCTATCCCCTGTATGTCTAGCGATATCAATTCGGCGAATCGTTGAAAATTAGTAGCTTGCAGAAGAATATCAACGTCCCCGCTGCCCGATTCGAGTAACGTCAGAACCTGATAAAACGCCAAGATCAGTTAATATAAGGGATATATAAACGTATAAAATTACATGTGCTTTTAATGTGACCTGTATATCTGAGGGAAGTTTAGCCAAAAGTTCTTCGGGGTTGTCAACAATCACGCATGTTGCGATCTTCAACAATTCATGAGCCATTGAATTGTCATTCATATTAAATTCAACATCGTCGGAGGGTATGTCCTATTGATGACGAAGACGCGTTAAATTACGGAAGCGAATACGTTGATTGTCCGCGCTCATTTACTCATACCTGATTATTATCCCTGTTCGTGCTAGCCCATTGATGCAAGGACAGATCGGTGTACTTTTGGATCTCACAGGTACATCCCTGCGGGCATTTGATCTCCCACACATCACCGATATCGATAATTTGTCCCATATACTGATCCTGAATACAACACGATTTGAATCATTAATTTTATATTGCGACAGAATGTTTCAAACTTATATAGAATACTTTGTGATTTTTTAATCTATCTCGTAACGTTTGACCTAGTTTGATAGGACAGTCATTTGTCGACACGTCACGTATACAAAATAATTACACGGAAAGCGAAGTTGGCTTTACTAACGAAGCGACAATGTTAAAATTTGTATGTACCAAAAACAAGGCGACGAAAAACAAGAGTGCAACTGTCATGTTGTTTCACTTTGTGACGATTTTGAAACGTAGCACGATACTTAGGACCAGCAGCAGCACACTGGCCCGAAGGAAACTGTATTTTGTTAACACTGTTATCTTTATCTATATGCTTTGATGTGCTTCCTATCAAACAGGATGCCTTCTATCTACCAGCCCACACGCTCTACTCGCTATTATTAATTCTACATAATGTTTATATGCCATCTTCGGTTCGCGCAAGGATACTTGAGCGATTCCCAATTTACTATGCCTCCGTACGCTTTTTTTTTTCAGATATTCCAGCCAGCGGGATGTACTTTCTGACGTACGAATATCTAAAGGAACGATTTACTCCAGAGGGAGGGAAACTTAGCTTACTGGCTACCATAACGGCTGGCGGTTTTGCGGGCATTGCAAACTGGCTGGTAGGGATGCCACCTGATATCCTAAAAAGTCGCCTGCAGACTGGTACGTATATACTTCTACTCTCTCTTCGCTTTCTTTTTTTTTCTTTCAAGATTCTAATCGAGCCTATTATAATCTTTATTCATTTACGGATATAAATATAATATTTATTACCGTACATTATTACACAGCACCAGAAGGTACGTACAAAAGCGGAATACGCGAGGTATTCGTTAAATTGATGAAAAACGAGGGACCAACGGCGCTGTACAAGGGTATCGTACCCGTTATGCTACGAGCTTTCCCTGCAAACGCAGCCTGTTTTATGGGCTTCGAAATTTGCATGAAATTCTTGAACTGGCTCGCACCAAATTTATAACTTTAGCCGCGCGATGTAATTATAGAATTTTTGGAAAATGTTCTGCCTCTCGATATCCATCGTTCGTCTTACACTATGATTTATACTCGGTAGATGCAAAGCCATTAATTTTACCACGACAGAAATAGATTGTGTAAATTTATTCTTGCCTCGCAGCTATTTCGAGTATGAATCTCACTGATGGTATACACAAAATGTTAGAATTAATCATTGAGATATTCATTTTATACAAAAAAAGTACTGCATTCGAAAGCCAGATTTTTTCTTAATTTTATCATGTACGTACATAAGAAACAAACGCATGAAAGTATGAGATCAGGGTATAATATATGTATACTTGTATAATAGAACTTGTTGTTTTGTAAAGAGTTTCAAATATACATACATATGTCCAATGTTGTAAACAATGTAAACATATCATATATCGCGAATCGTGATATTAATAATTCTTAAGATACGTATTGAAAGACTGCTCAGTAACCGTGGTACATGTGCAAATTTTAATATCCCAAATATATTGTATATTATACAGTTTGAATATAAAACTTTATTAACGTAACAGTATATATACATTAGTTACATTCGCATATTATACACTGTATTATAATATATATATATCAGGAAATGTACAATCGGGATTTTATTGAACTAATTAGTTTTGTAATATACTTTATGTAAAAGACTTTTTTTGAGAAAGATCGTAAACAATATACATATATAACGAGAATAAAATAAATATATATAAATGTAAGTAAATAATTAAATAATTTTCTGGGAAAAATGTATTGACGCACAAAATAAAATTTTCTATTCTGTTACTTATTCTTTCATAACGATTCTCCTATCATCCCTGTGAAAACTTTATAATTTATTCGCATGTAAATATAGTCACGTAATGTTATTTTACTCAAACTATTGTAATACTACTAAAATTATATATTAAATATAGATTTTTGTACAAATCATTCTCTAAAGAAAAAAAAGATGTGATTATTAATAAGACATTAGCCACAGGATGAAAGTAAAGTTTGAATTTAAAATTCAAACAGTTTTCAGATCTGTTGAATAAAAAAATAATGTAACTAGATCTGCGTATTACCATTCTATCCTTCTACTTCATTGGATTTATCCAATAAAAAATTCCCCTGAGTCTTCATGCGCGAATGCTGATTAATTTAAGCCATTTGTTATTGATTCCTCGTTCGTTACAATAAAATGTTCGATGGTACGCTGTTCTGCCAATTATCGCAACAGCAGCAATCACTCTTCCCAATCGTCCGTATCGGGTTGAGAGTCGTACTCGCTGGTGGCGGAATTTCTGTCTGACGCGGATGTCTCGTTCGGTTTCGGGGGTGGTGGTATCAAACTTGACATTCTCTCTAAAGCGCCTACCGTGGAACCGGCGATGCCTTTGCGTCTTAGTGCCAGTTTCGCATGCAGATCAGCCATCAGATCTCCCCCAACCGAAGCCGAAGACCATCGATCATCCTTCTTTTCGTCTGATACGGTAGGCCTTAATTTCGCCCTGCCTATTCCGCCAGCGTCTCGAATCGCCGCCATCAAATTGGAACGATCGTCTGCTCCGGTTGTCGCAGGCGGACGGTTCGCTCTCTTATTCTTCTTCTCGTCATTTGACGCAGGCACAGTCGGTTCTGCAATTGATGGCGGTGGCGGCGGTGGTGGTGGTGGTGGAGGCGGAGGAGGAGGTGGTGCCATAACTTGTTGAAAATTAATTTTTTCGTTGCTCGCGGCACTAGCTGCATTTACGGTGACCGTAGGAGGTGGTGGTGGTGGCGGCGCAGGTGCCGGTGCAGTTGTAGTTCCAGTTAAAACAGGCAAGTGTGGAGCACTATCTTCAGTCTTCGACTGCGAGTCTCTCTCGTCACTGATTGGCGTCGGTAGATCTAAACGAACGGTAGGCGTCGTGACCGCGGATGATGGCGCGATAGGACTTTGGGAGTTAAGATCGAGCACAAATTTCTCGTCATCCACAATGCCTGGTAGATCTGGGAGCGTCAGCGGCACATTTATTTGAGGAACCTGAAATACACAAGGACTTTTTGTAAGACTAAATCACAGAATAAGTTTAAGATCAAAAACACAAGTACAAATGTTTTCAATTAATATATAAATTATTGTTAGATAAATTAATGCATTAAAAGAATCTGACCTCTCCAAGGGTCGGGGTATACAAATAGCTGGAAGACGCGTCCATTTCTGACGACAGCCACGGTTGTACAATCGAATCCGGGGCGTCCTCAATTTGGTGCTTATCGGCTGATTGACGCGACGATCGCATGGACGTTTTTTCGTATGGGCTATCCATGCTGTCGAACAGTAGGAGGGCACTAACTGAGGATAATTGCGGCGGGAATGGTTCCACGTCATCCTCAAGGTTATCTTTTTTGCCAGCCTTGGATCGTACATGATAAAACTGGAGCTTTTCTTGGAGGTTGACATTCGCGGCGTACTGGCCGTCCTCCGTCTTGCAATTAGAGGATAAATATGCTTCGGGGATATCCTTTATAGGCACGGAACACTTGTAAACGCTCGGTATAGAAGCGGCATGCTCGCGCTGTGGCGGTATGGTCATCTGATACTCCTTGTAAGTGTGATTAGCCGGATATTTAGCAGCGGAATACATTTTCACCGCTTTTAGATTTAAATTAGTCTGTAAATAGTGCAATCTGTCCTCCAGTTTCCTAGCCCTCTCTTTAATATTGGTCAATCTACAAAAGAGAAATGCATTCTTTGTTAGATATTATTATTTCAAGCAAACGCGCAATTAAGCAAGGCAATGAACACGACAGTCGTAATGAAAGTCGAAAGATCAATAGATACTTTCTTTTTATTTTACCTTTGCGTATTATCCGAGAGCCTCCTGTCGATGCAATCGAATATATATGAGACAGCATCGCCCAGATTGTCCAGAGCTTCCGCTATTTGAACTATAGTCTCCTCGTGTCTCAAATTATTCGGAATAACACCTAAAATGTGTGGAACTTAAGTAACTAAATATATCAAATGCAATATGTTGTATAATAAAACAAATATTAATATAAAAGAAATAATATTACAATATACAGAGTGTCCAAGACTGATTATACAAGTAGGGAGAGGGTGATTCTACATGAAAACAAATGTCGAAAAAATAGACTAAAGTTTTATATGAAGCTCTGTTTTCCAGAAGAACAACTTTGAATGTTCATAAGAATATTTGTCGAATTCAACGATGATAACACATTCATTCTTCGAATTCTATATTTTTTTTTATTGCGAGTGCCTTCGACTCAAGAAAGTCATTCAGCACGTTTACATCTAAACACATTAGGCCTGTTAGTTTTAGCTGAACTTCTTGCACGGTTTAGCTTTCCTTTTTTTCTTTTCACGTTGGAGAGAAAAAGAGAAAAGATGAACTGAGCCAGAAGTTCAGCTAAAACGACCAGGCCTATTTAGTCCTCTGAAGGCCGGTTGTTCCAATCTGTTGGTAAATTATTAGTTAAATCATATGTCTATCTTTGTCTAATTCGAAGGAAAAACAAAGACAAATATGTGATTTAACTATTAGTTAGTTTATCAACGGGTTGGAACAACCGGCCCTGAGCGGGTCTCATCTTCTCAACTCTAGATGCAATCTGGGGCTGCTCGCTTACATTCTTTCTCTTAAGTTTGAGATGCTTCCAATTTTAGGAAGTTATACTTATGGCACATTTACATCTAGACTCAAACTCAAACTTTCTTTTTTTCTATTATTATATTATCCAGCCTGTCTTCGCAATAAAGTTGCGTATAACTCCGTTTTTATTCCCTCCTTTCTCAACCAGCTCCGGCTCGCTCACGTTGCTCCGTTATTAGGTTATGTCGCATCATGTAAATATTGTAAATAAAGCTCGCAGATTTTCGCGTACCGGAGTGAGAGCCGGGGTTCCACGTACCGATCTCGATCCGTTCCGGCATCTTGATCCCGGGCGCGAGAGAATCGCGAGGTGTAGTCGTCTCACAGGGCGGCGATGCACATGTCTCGCGGGACGTCGACGTGCGTGGTGCCCGACGTGCCCTGAATCACGGACACGCGGGTACGCAGATGACCGGAGATCACGCTAATCCCGTCGACTGTCCCCGGTCCCGGCAGTACGCAGCATGACATCCGCCTCAGTCCTCAGATCATATTCCTGAGAATTCTGAGATTCTCGACGAGGACGAGATGCTGCGAGATGACATCGCCTGACATCCGAGAAGAAATCGTCAATTCCGCTCTTTGTAGCTGTCACTTTTTACACTCAAAGCGATGATGTATAGATTACAGACGTTAGAGAGAGAGAAAGAGGAGAGATGAAAAGTACAAAGAGTTCAGCTACAAAGAATAATAAACCTCCGCTCTCCCACGGGGTGGGATTCGAGATTCGATCGCCGATCGCCGGCGCCAGCACTGCCAGCAGTGGCAGCACTGCAGCAGTGCCAGTACCAGCCAGTACAGTCAGTTGCTGTCGCTGTCATGCAGTGTCGAGTGTCGACACTGTCGATGGCGCCGGCGGCCGGCGGGAGCACGAAACGATTGGCAAACAAACTTTGATGAGTCTAAAAAATGATTTTATTAATTTATTATAAATTACTATTTATTATTTTATAATTTATAAAACACATTTAAATATATTTTAAAAAATACATAAAATTATAAATTTAAAGATAAATAAAATAAAATTAATTTAAAAATTAACATATAAAATTAAATTTTTTAATAAGACAGTAGGTAGAGAGAAGCAGTGAAACCATTTCTCTCAAATATTTCTTTACTACATCTTAAACTTCCTCTTCATTTTTACAATATGTGTAACATAGTACGCATTGTACAATAGATATTTTGTGAGTACATTTGTCATGTATGTTATATTCCTTACAAACGTCCGAAGATTCGCTCAGCCAAGGAACAGGTGGTGTTAGCGACATGAGCGACGAGGCAATTAATACTGTTTATCAATCATTTTTAACAAATTACATTTTTAATAATAAAAAATTTATCTTATAGAATTAGTTTTTATTAAATAGCAATATTAAACAGTTATTATATTAATATAAAATTTTATACGTTTAACATTTTATATATTCTATGTTTCGCTAGAATCAATGGCTTTTTATTATATAAAATTTTTTATTTTAAAAAAGCAAGGAGAAAGTCCCTCGTAAACTAACTTCTCTGACTCCTCTGTCTTCTCTATTGACTCCTGTTTTAGTAATGCCTGTTTATTATTGCATATATCCAATCCTCGTAAGTGCAAATATTCTCAGGGAATTTTCACATAAACACATGCCCCAGCCATTTTACAGCCATCCCTACAAAATCCTGCCAGCCTTGCGAAATATCTTGGATCCCTTCCACTGTGCTCGAAGGTAATATATCTAACACCATGTCCATATTTTTCAAATACATGTGAAACCTGTGCACAAGAAAATATAAATTGAAGATTGTATACCTATCCTGTATTTAAGTTTCCATCCATTATGTAAAACCGTGAACTAATTTTATAGACATTCGATCACCTTCAACCATTGATTCTGTTTCTCTCCCTTCAGAACATCTCTAAATTGAAATCTATCTATCACTTTATCGTCAATATCAAATAATTGAACTTTTAATTCATATAAAAGTGCTACTGAAGGCCTTTGATATCGACAGCCGTACCATTCGCTTACCTACAACATACATACACAATACATGACATTATATCTCACAATTATATATAATTCCTATATCTGTATCTTAGAGGTAAAGAATCGTATCTTCATTATTATGAGAATTCAGAGAAAACAAGGTTTAAGGTTTTAAATAGGGAAATAATATATTTTTTTAGATATAAAATGAAAGTAGCGCCTTGATTTATTAAGTTTTTAGTAAAGTAATTTAATTTAACTGACATGTTTATTGTTTAATAGTACAACTGCCAATAACACGCTGTACGGTTTAAAAATTAAGCACTATAAAAATTTTCAGTACAACTTTGTCTAAATATTGTATCTTAGGAACTAGTAATAATAGACATAAGAAGCTTTATCATTATACAAATTAAGCTGCAGTTATATTGAAAAATGTATTAATTCCATTTTGACAAAAACTGCAGATAAGATTCTTTACCTCTAAGGTACACACAGATATATATAATTTCCATTGCATAAAGCTTGACAATACCACTATAGGTGGTTGATAAGTATCCAGGATATATGAATGGATTCCCTCATCCGTCAGATCTATAGCTTGTTGTTTGATGCAACCTACTGTAGACGCCACGAAACAGATCTGTCTATCTTTGAACAGTGGTTCGGTTTGCGGCAGTTCCGGTACGACAGGTGGTTCCTCCACCCTCCAACGATCACTGCCGTGAATTAATTTCCAGTGATCCATGCCTTCTGCACCGGAATGATTCTTCACCAGGTTTCTCGCATACGATTTTTTCGCGCACGCGAAATAGTAAACGGACCAGGGCATTTCGTCGTTCCACGGAAACGGTTTGCCCAGCGTCCGCTCGGTCTTCTTGTGCCAGACTTTGCTCATCAGCATCTTCCAGCGTCTGCATACCAATTGGCACCTCAACAGGGTCTTGCAGTCCGCGTGGCAGAAGATCTCTATCAGCACCTCGACCGATAGGTACTTGTCGCTGAGCACCAAACCGTTGTTATCCTCCTCGTCGAACATCACGCGGGAATTCGACGGAATAGCATTGAACATTGAACTGTCCCATCATATCTGTCAACTGGTCAACAGACTTGTCAACACACTTGAGACGTTAATTCCGTGACGCAACTGGCGCTGGGCGCACCTTCTTCTACTTTCTTTTGTTGACACAACTGAACGCACCGACGCATGTTACGATGCCGTTGGCGCGGTTATTTCGACGTTCGGTCTTCGAGGCGTTTCGCCGTATGTACGTACACGATGCGTTTGGATTTCCGCGAAATTTTATTACACGCATGGCGAAATACACACTTGTATATAGGTTACGTGATATCGTAAACAGCTGACATGCTCGAAGGAATAAACCGACAACGGCGACAACCGACATTTCCCGCAACGGGAAAGATTGCCCGGCTCTTGCCTGGCGTGCCACTCGGAATTCAGATCGAACGAGAGTGAACGAGAGGATCGATGTGTTAATTAAAGACGAAATAAATGATCGCTGATTATTACTTACGATTTAGTTAGGTATCTCGCGCTCTATCCGAAGCTATCGAAGTCCCTCGCGCAACGCCAGAGAAAAGTATGACGTAAATAAAGAATACGCTTAGTTTTGAGTCGTAACGGAAGACTCGTGAATGAGAATATGATTTTTACAGATCTAAACTTGTGTGGTGGATTGGTCGAACAATAATATCCTGGCCGTGGCGTTAGGCGCTAATATATGTTTATTTGGAGAACGCCGGAATGGGTACTATGAAGCAACTACATATTCGAATTGGAGGCAAACGATTGCGTGCAGTGCTCCGTCGCGTGGATTCAGTAAGGCCCGTATTTAGCAGTGGGTACCACAGTAGGAAATATAAAATTGTGGGATTGCAGTTGATTGCAGTCAGATGAAGAGAATGCGCGTTATATGAACGTACAGCGGCAGTCAGTTCTCTCTCCTGGAATTCTCACATGCTATCAAGTGGTTGCAGGTAATACAGCCAAATGCATGGAATAGCTAATTTCTTTTAGTCCTAATTGGACTCAAAATGGATTACATCGTATACCATACCAGAAGTGATACCGTATGAGAAACATATACAACGACGAAGGCATCATTCAACATAACGGAAAATCTATTTGGTTTGATAAAATCGTCCAACGCGCAAACTGTGTACCATCTGACAATAAGCAAAATGTCTTATGGAGCGAAAGTAACGTAATCATAATGAACATATCCAATATACGAGAGAACTTATTAAACCAAACGGAGTATTTGATAACGCAAGAGCTAAAACTAATAGCAAGAATAACTAATAGCGATAGAAATTATTTGTATCATTACGTTCATTTGGACATGGTGGAAGGAATTCTTTTATCACGTGATACGTCAATAGCCATTCAAAGTACACCGAAGGGTAACAAGCTTCTTATTAACTTCAACAAGTGTGTACATGTTATTCATTGACTGTTACATAATACAGTAAGATTTAAGATGTTAAATCAAGATATAGATAAAACAGCGATATCAGCAATCAATAGAAGTGTAATCGCTGTTAAAGAACACGGTGTATTATTTAAATAGGAAAATACAGCTTTTTAGATAATCGGACGCCTCTACACGAATCCCCATCCGAAGGAGTTATATGTGTGCCATCAAGACTCAGCACCTCAAAACCTAATCGAAGTAGCTTTTCGGTTACACTCGTAATAATACTTACACCGTGTGCATATACAGAAAATACACGCATATCTCGTTTTAAACAAATTTTTATTTTATTAAAAAACAGTTTTCATTATGTACACAATACTCTGTACATCAATAATTTTTAGTGAATTATTGCATATATATACAATTCTTGCAAGTGCAGATATTCTCAGGGAATTTTTACATAAACACATGCCCCAGCCATTTTACTGCCACATAGAGTGTAAAATGATCCATCCTCTGCATTGTGCTCAAAGATGATACGTCTAAGACCACGTCCATATTTTTCAAATACATGTGAAACCTGTGCACAAGAAAATATAGTATATATCCTGTATTTAAGTTTCCGTTAACCGTAAGATAAAATTTTTTGGATTACCTTCAGCCATTGATTCTTTTTTTCTTCTTCTAAAACATCGCTAAATTGAAATGTATCTATCAGTTTATAGTCAGTATCAAATAATTTAACTTGTAATTGATACTCTGCTGGACAGTCCAATCGACAGCCGTACCATTCGCTTACCTACACATACATGATATTATATCTCACAATGATATATAATTCTTATATCAGTACCTTATTGTTAGAGGTAAAAAATCATATCTCCATTATTATAAATTCAGAGAAAACAAGGTTTAAAGTTTAAAATAAGGAAATAATAAATTTTTTTGGATATAAAATAAAAGTAGCGCCTTGACTTATTCAGTTTTTAATACAGTAATTTAACTGACATATATGTTTAATAATGTATGTACAACTGTGCTAATAACACGCTGTACCTGGTTTAAAAATTAAGCACTATAAAAATTTCTCCAATATGACTTTTTCTAAATATTGTATCTTATGAACTACAGTAATAATACACATAAGACGCTTTACCATTATACAATTTAGGCTCCTGTTATATTGCAAAATGTATTAATTCCATTTTGACAAAAACTGGAGATACGATTCTTTCCCTCTAAGGTAAAGATATACAATAATTTCCATTGCATAAAACTTGACACAATACCACTATAGGTGGTTGATAAGTGTCCAGGATATATGGATGGATCCCCTCATCCATCAGAACTATAATTTGTATTTTACTGCAACGTTTATAACACTTCGCGAAACAGATCTGTCTGTATTTGAACAGAGGTTCGGTTTGCGGCAGTTTCGGTATGCCGACAGGTGGTTCCTCGACCGTCCAACAATCACCGCCGTTGTAAATTAATTTCCAGTGATCCATGCCTTCTGCACCGGAATGATTCTTCACCAGGTTCCTCTCATACGGTTTCTTCGCGCACGCGAGATAGTATACGGACCAGGGCATTTTGTCGTCCCACGGGAACGGTTTGCCCAGCGTCCGCTCGGTCTTCTTGTGCCAGACGTTGTCCATCAACAGCATCTTCCAGCGTTTGCATACCAACTGACACCTCAACAGGGTCTTGCAGTCGGTGTGGCAGAAGATCTCTGTCAGCACCTCGACCGGCATGTACTTGTCGCAGAGCACCAAACCGTTGTTATCGTCCTCGTCGAACATCACGCGGGAATTCGACGGAATAGCATTGAACTGTCCCATCATCTGTCAACACACTTGACACGTTTTACTTCCTTGACGCAACTGACGCACCGACGCATATGTGTAAATTGTAAATTATTAAGTTTCGATGTATAAGGAGTGAGGGAAAGGATGGTTTAATAAAGAAAATAGGTATATACATATTGTTCAAAGCACTGTTTCAAATTTATTCGAACGTCTTGAAGTTGCACACGGATCTGACCAGTCTCGATTATTCGGATATCGAATGACGGATACCGCAATACCGCAATATATATGAATGTCGGACTTAACCGCTTGTCGAGCGTGCGTGAGCGAGCGCGTATATGAGCCGGAGCAAGGCTTCGTAAGCGAGCGAGAGCTTTATCGAAAAGGACTACTTCGTACTGAGGCGTACATCGAACTGCGACGTTACTCCGGTTTCGGTACTCCGATTCCGTTCCGTGCTCCGCCTTGCTCCGCCTCGTGGTTTTACAGCACACCTTCACATCGATCTGGTATATCTATGTTACCGAGGGTAATTACAGAACGTATGACCATATATACCGGGTGTTGCTCCGATATTTCTACATATGTTACGATACCGCCGGCGGTTATTTCGACGTTCGGTCCAGTTCGGTCGCATGTATGTATATGTACCTACACGTTGCGTCTGGATTTCCGCGAAATTTTGTTACACGCATGGCGCAAAAAATATACACACTTGTATATATATAGGTGATATCGTAAACAGCTGACATCGTGCTCGAAGGAATAAAACGACATTTCCCACAACGGGAAAGATTGCCTGGCTTTTTGCCCGAGACGTGCCACTTGGGTCGAACGAGAGGATCGATGTGTTAATTGAAGACGAAGTGATCGCTGGTTACTTGCGATTTATCGCGCGCTCTCTCCGAAGCTACTTAAAAGACTCGTGAATGAGAATATGATTTTTACAGATCTATACTTGGTGGATTGGTCGAATAATAATATCCTGGCCGTGACGTTAGGGTCGTTAGGCGCTAATGTTTATTTGTGGAACGCCGGAACAGGTACTATAAAGCATGAACTTCGAATTGGAAGCGAACGATTATTATGAACGGACATGTAAGTAGAGTCAGTTCTCTCTCTCTCTCTTCTCTCTCCTCCCTCCATCCCCTCCCCCCCTCTCTTGTAATTCTCATATACCATCAAATGGTTGCAGGTATAATATGCGTAAAAGCTAACAGCAGGTGATAAAAATTATTTGTATCATTAAGTACGTTCATTCGGACATGGTAGAAGGAATTCTTTTATCGTCGATACCTATTCAAAGTACACCGAAGAATAACAAGTTTCTTATTAACTTCAACAAGTGTGTGTACATGTTATCCATAGACTGCTACATAATACAGTAAGATTTAAGATGTTAAATCAAGATACAGGTAAAACAGCGATCAATAGAAGTTTATCGCTGATAAAGAACACGGTGTATTATTTGAATGGGATATATAATACAGCTTTTTGGGGGTAATCGGACGCCTCTGCACGAGCCCCTATCAGAAGGAGTTATATGGGTGCCATCAAGACTCCGCGCCTCAAAACCTAATCGAAATAGCTTTTCGGTTACACTCGTAATACTTACACCGTGTACGTATACAGAAAATACACCCATATTTTGTATTAAACAAATTTTTATTTTATTAAGAATCAGTTTTTATTATGTACGCAAGACTGTTTATCATTTTTAACAAATTAATTACATTTTTGATAATAAAAAATTTATCTTACAGAATTAGTTTTTATTACATAACAATATCAAACAATTATCTATTATATTAATATAAAATTTTATATACATATAGGTACCTATTTAACATTTTATATATTCTATGTTTCATTGGAATCAATGGCTTTTTATTATATAAAATTTTTTATTTTAAAAAATCAAAGAGAAAGTCCCTCGTAAACTAACTTCTCTGACTCCTCTGTCTTCTCTATTGACTCCTGTTTTAGTAATGCATATATACAATCCTCGCAAGTGCAAATATTCTCAGGGAATTTTCACATAAACACATGCTCCAGCCATTTTAAGGGAATATATATCTCCTCCTTTTCCACTGTGCTCGAAGATGATACGTCTGAGACCACGTCCGTAATTTACAAATTTATGTGAAACCTGTACACAAAAAAATATGAATTGAAGATAGTATGTATCTAATTGTAAGTTTCCAGTACGTAAATACGTAAAATAATGAACTAATTTTATGGATACTTAACTTTAGCCATTTATAACGTTTCTCTATCTTCATATCATCTCTAAACTCATATTGATCTATCACTGTATCGTCATCAAGTAATAATTTCACTTTTAATTTATACGCTACTGGAGAGCTCGAAAAGCCGTACCATTCGCTTACCTACAACATAAATAATATAATTATTTAGGTATAATTCCTATATCTGTACTTTAGAGGTAGCTAAAGAATTGTATATATTAACTCCATTTTGACAAAACCTGGAGTACAATTCTTTTCCTCTAAGGTAAAGATATACATATATAATTTCCATTGCATAAAGCTCTACAATACCACTATAGGTGGTTGATAAGTATCCATGAAATATGGAAGAATTCCCTCATTTTCCAGATCTATAACTTGTGCTTTGGAAAAACGATCAGCACCGTCACAAACCATCGCGAAACACATCTGTTTGTCTCTGAACAGTGGGTCGTTTCGCGGCAGTTCCGGCATGTCGATAGGTGGTTCCTCCACTGTCCACATAAAAGTGTTTTGGGCCAAACCGCCGAAACATTGGATTTGGCCGTCAATTACAAATTTCCACTCTGGGGCGTTCCAACTGGGGTAGCGTTGAAACGGGCCGGACGGGCCCAAAGGGAGCCCGGGATCAGGGTGTCTCACCAGGTTTTTATCGAACGGCCTGTGCGCGCAAACGAGATAGTATACTTCCCAGGGCATTTCTTCGTTCAACGGAAATGGTTTGCCCAGCGTCCGCTCGGTTTTCTTGTGCCAGACGAACTTGTTTATCACCTTCTTCCAGGATTTGCATACCAACTGGCACTTCAACAATGTGTCGAGATCGGCATGGCAGAAGATCTCTGTCAGCATCTCGACCGGCATCAGGTGTGTGCCGCAGAGCTCATAACCGTTGTTATCTTCCACGTTGTACCTCACGCAGGGATTAGCATTGAACTCTTCCATCATCTGTCAACACACTTTGAAACCGTTACTTTTCTGTGATGCACCGACGCATAAGTAACGATGCCGCCGGCGATTATTTCGACTTCGAGGCGTTCGGTTGTCGAGGGATTTCGCCTTCGTACGTTGCGTTTGAATTTCCCGATTTCCGCGAACTTTTAATGTCAATGTTTGTTTACTAGAAGCGAGCAATTGAAAACAAAGCTCTCTCTAAGGCTAGTATTCATAGTCGGATCTTATTTTAAGTAACGATCCATCTTAAGGGAGGACACCACGGTAACTGCCCATTTTCGACTGCCTTCTTTGGTATTTTTTTTTTAGGAAAGAATAAAATATATGGTCAAAAGAAGTTATGAGCTTTATCACACATATATTAAAGTATGTAAAAAAATTTTTATTTCTAAAAAAGATACAAAATGGCGGTGCATGAGTCGCTATAGCACTAGTGGTTTTCAGCAAACCCTCTCCGCGGCACGCAGCAGAACTCAAACAATTTTCATCCGATTGACTTGAAATTTTAACTGTAGCTTCTCAGATGAATTTAACAGTCAAGTACAACGGGAAATTAAAAAATATATAAAACAAAAAAATAGAGGCGAGTTTGAATAGAAAGTTATAATTTTCGACCATAATTTTTCGTATAAAAAGTGATATATTTTTTACAAATTTTAATTAATCAAAAAATGCGCTCGTACTTGACTGTTAAATTCATCTGAGAAGCTACAGTTAAAATTTCAAGTCGATCGGATAAAAATTGTTTGAGTTCTGCTGCGTGCCGCGGAGAGGGTTTGCTACTGCTATAGCGACTCATGCACCGCCATTTTGTAGAAATAAAAATTTTTTTTACGTACTTTAATATATGTGTGATAAAACTTATAACTCTTTTTGACCATATATTTTATTCTTTTCTAAAAAAAAGAAGGCAGTCGAAAATGGGAAGTTACCGTGGTGTCCTCCATCTTAAGTAACGTCTTAATACGCTAATACGGCTCTGTGATTGGCTTATGACATCTTAAGATTGTACTCAAGACGGTCTATCGATTTTTTCTAAATATTGTATCTTACGAACTAAGGGTGCTAATAGTAATAATAGACATAAGACGCTTTACCATTATACAATTTAAGCTCCTGTTATATTGAAAAATGTTAACTCCATTTTGACAAAAACTGAAGATACGATTCTTTACATCTAAGGTAAAGATATATAAAATTTTCATTGCATAAAGCTTGACAATACCACTATAGGTGGTTGATAAGTGTCCAGGATATATGGATGGATCCCCTCTTCCTTCAGAATTATAGCTTGTAGTTTGGTGCAACGCTCAGACGTCGCGAAACAGATCTGTCTGTCTTTGAACAGTGGTTCAGTGGTTCGGTTTGTGGCAGTTCCGGCATGCCGACAGGTGGTTCCTCGACCGTCCAACGATCACCCCGCCGTTATGATTTATTAACCAATAATCCATGCTTTCCGCACCGGAATGATTCTTCACCAGGTTCCTCTCGTACGACTTCTTCGCGCACGCGAGATATATAGTAAAAATTGAAATGTAATTAATATGATAAGCGACCGGAGCAGGTTCATTTCCAAGATGAATTACTTGCGAGATCGTAAAAGGGAAAGTGCTTGGTCCATACGGAGGAATAGAAAGAGAAGTACTTGATTTGTATGTATTATTAGTAAAGTATTATCATCTTCAATTTCGTTTTAAAAATTTATCAAACATATAAAGATATATACCTTCCATCGCAGATTTTTTGCTCTGGTTTGGAGCGATGTTTGGAGCGAACCAGAGTTTTAGGATCATCAGGTATAATAGAGCAAAGAATAAATCCATGCAATGAATATATGACTTATATCAGGCAACTTATGTTAAAACTGAAACAATATATGTATACGTTAATAAATTGTTACATTTTTTTCATGCAAGTATTGTGAGTCCTTTTCCTCAGGCTCAGCGTTGAGGATCACGATAAGACGTTTACAAGAACATAAAAACTTTATTGTGGTCTATAATATCAGGTATAGCGGTTACACTTACGAAAAATATCTGCAAAATACCTAGCAAGTCGATTTAAAATATTAGTAGTAACATAATTTTACAAAATGCTACATTTATTTACTCGCTAAAATGGTACATGTATTTACAGAATGGACTAATCTCGATGAACAATAGTACGCGCAGATATCGTTCGCTTAATTTTCGCCGTAAATGCTGTAAAATGGATTGACTTGAAGCACATTACTATTAAATGTTCTCGAACTTAAGAAATTAGGCTTAAGTTTCCAGCCGGAAGAGTTGTGACATGTTTCCTAATCATCCGTTTGTTTAACTCACAATCACTCCCCTTCCGCATAATCTCTGGAGAAAGCGCAAGAATTAGGAGACCAATTATACTTTCTGACACGAGTACTGCATTACTTTATTAACAACAGTATAATTCTCCTTTGCTTAATTATTAAAAAGGGCGAAGGCCCGTATTTACATGACTTATTTGGAGCCGCAATTAAATCTGTTTCTGAATATAATTTATTCAGCGCAAGAAAAAATTGCGTACATTGTGAAATTAAATGGAGTTAAAATCGTACACTTGGCTTTGACGTTGAGAGAAATGTAAGACCGAGGTCCGAGATATTCAGAAGTGCATCGGACTATATTATGCAAAACATTACTTTCTCTAAACGTTTAACGAAGAAATATATGTATATATCTAGGTATCGCTTATTAAGAAATAAATACGGTAAGAACACAAAAGTACTTCGGGATAGTAACAAGCGCGTGCAATTGCTCAGGCACGGGAGCGAAACGTCGAGGGGATTCAAACACTTTGAGGTTGTCCGAGTCGACGTCGCGTCGACGTCGATCAACGTCGATTTCAGTTAACGAAGTTTTCTCTCCGTCTATATTACAGGTAGAAATTAGAGCCTGGAAAGAGGCAGCGAATCGTTAATCGGAGAGTCACTGGACCCGGAATGTCGGTCTCGTGCGCCGTGCACGACCGACCGATGTATCAGTCTATATCACAGAAATGGAATTCTCCATTTCGCTCGCAGTCTTCTTCTCGTCGCCGTCGTTGCCGTCGTCGTGGTCACCGCCGTCGCGGCGACTGCGGTCGTCGATCTGTTCGTCGGGGACTAGAGACGTGTCCTTCGATAGGATCAAGGAGTCCTCGCCGATAGGCGCGGCGGCCTCGACTAGATTCTCGACGGACGCCGCCGTCGTCGGTTCCTCGTGGCAGAAGCTTCTGCGTAGGGACTGCTGCGTTCTCACGGTGCCCCTGCGTATGCTACTGCGTAACAGATTCGCTACGTCGGCGGCCGTCAGGTTCGGGCCGGACAGGGTGTGATGCGTGGCGGTGTTCGCGCACGCCCGGCGACCGCGGTCGATCGTCGAGTGGGTGCGCTCGATCGCGCGCGATCTCCCCGCGATCCTGCTGGCGCGGTCGATGGTGTTCGGCCGATGACGGCGTTCGATCACCGAAGTATCCACGCCGTGCCGGCTACCGCCGGTGTTCGTCACATCCGGCCGCGGCTCCGACAGCACATGGATCGCGACGTGATCGCGCGACATTGGCGCGCCGCTCTGGTTCATCTCCACCAGGACGGTCGCGTAATCCGGCGGTGGTGGCTGCAAAGCCGGCCTTTGCCGCGGCGCGCTGCTCTCCCCTAGCACGTTTGCGATCCTCCGTACGCTCCGCCGGAAGCTCTGCCGCAACATCTTCGCGATCCGCGCCCCGGTCGCCGTGGTGTAGCTCGGCGGGGGTGTATACTTCGGCGGCGGATCCTCGAAAGGTATCTCCGTGGTCGCGGCGGGTAAGATCCCGTTCCCGTGCAAGCTGGTGCCGGTGTCATTTCCAATTTGGGTCTGCGCGTCGCGCGGGTCTTCCGGTTCCAGCGGTGGCCGATAAAGCAGTTGAATTCTCTGCAAAAATAAAACAGATTGTTCTATTGAAAATAAATGAACAAAAAAAAAAAACCAAATTGTTCCGCATTGAGAATGAATGCGGTATGCGGTACACTTGACACACACCAATATGTGCGTTTTTACATATTTTACTTACTGCATACCCTTACGTATAATTGCTTATACAGTGACTAATATTATTAAAGAGCAATACAGATCGCAAAATAAGCAAGTCGTTGCAACACTTGTACAATATCGCAGAAAGAAATTAGTCAGAACTTACGCCGTTACATTGTTCGCAGTGATTTATTGTTACTTCCACCTGTTCGCTCTATCGTCAGCAAGAACAGAAAGACAGTGTGAAAGATATGTTAGTCATTAGTAGCGTGTACTGGTAGCATGTATACAAGGTATCTGGTAATAACCGTATCGCCTCTCGTGGGCAGACAGAATGGGTTAAACTGAATAGAAAAATTATTGTGGATTTTTATTAATTAATTTCTTACTACTTAATTATTGAGAAAATCGTAAAACAGTAGAGGACTATTCTATCCAGTTTAACCCGCTCTACTTTCTCACGAGAGGTGATACGGTTATTATTACCAGGCACCCTGTATAATAAAAAATCATGTTAATATAGACAATTATAAAAAAGCACTTAATGTATGTAAAAACCTAATCGCGAGCTTTACTTTCGCCGTTCGCGACATCATTGTTGGTGATGATTATTTTAAAGCAATAGTTACTTTTACAATTCTTGTCAATTGCGCGCGAGTTTATTATTTTCCGGCGATAGTAATAAAATACTTCAGGTTTATACGACGAGCGAGAATACTTACGTCGAATATATCGGGTGGTCCGCTATTCAGGTATCGACACGTCTGTATGACAGCCACTGCCGGTATCATGAGTATCGGTGTCAGCTGAATCGCTGCCCCGAGTTGCCTTGCCCACACAGCCCAGTAATCTTTGCCCGTGCGACGATAAGAGTACAGTTCCCGGAAGTCGCTGCTCTTGAATATTGTGATACTCAGAACCTGAAGAGTACAATAACGATGACGCGTGCCATGCGTAATTGCAACCTGATAGCTTCGTTGCGTCTAATAGAAATTGCTTTACCATCAAAGTGACAGGAAGAATGACGTTCCATGTGAAAGAGAGGAGAGGACCGGCCCAGTACCTGAGACATCGCCCGGTCGGCGGAAATAACTCGGCGACGACCGCTTCACCGGTGTGCGGACGTCCGCGGACCGCAAACACGGCGGCGATTTGCATTAGATACAAAACAATTATCCACCATGCCCCGCCGACGGTATAATCGAGATAGTACACGACATAAATACCCAACTGCGAACATATACAATAATATATAATGAAGATAAAACCTTGAGTAGTACTTTCATTAGAATTATTAAGAGAATACACTTAAGAATAAAAGTATTTTTTAAGTTATCTAAATGTGAGATGATAACATATTATAGACACAGTATATCTAGACCGAGCGGTCTATTGTTTTCCATTGTTAAAACGTGTCAAAAAATAGAAAGAGACATCTGCTGTACGATCACCCCATCTGTCTTTTTCTAACGAACTCGTCAGACAAAGACAGAATGGTGATAGTGTGATATAAGGCATGCTGACTCTAATATTTGACGACCTCCACTCCTCAATGCTCGGTCTAGATATACTATGTCTGACTATGTCTATGGTCTATGGATGATAACTAGATAATAATCCTACATTTTCAAATAATATAATAATAAATACAATAAATATATAATATATTCCCGTTGAAGTGATTACCATTTATTGCTATCAATATTTTATGATTATTACTACCGTTAGAAGTATTAAGGTAACAATTTATTAAAAATAACAGTTGCTTAAGCTATTAGTGACATTGTCGAAACACTTGTTCTTATATCCTTCACTTGTATATCCATAAACATAACGTTATTCTTGGTATAACCGGAGTGTCTGCTCAGTGTAGTATAGGGAATAAACATGTACAGCCCAGATTCCTTATCGGGATCTGAGTCATTCTTATCTCGGCCTACGGTCTTCACGACTTTTTTAAGATCGTTTGCGGGATTGTCCTGGTCTCGTAGGATCACGACAGCTCTGAGAACGCAGGGCCAGTCCAGCAAGGGATCCCACTTTCCATTCTCCACGCGCAAACATCCGATAATGTGACGATCCTTCCACTGCCCTTTGCCGTTCAGAAACATTTCCATTCTCAGGGTGTAACCGTATTCCTTGTTGTAAAATATCGGACTGTATTGCGTGCGATTGCTCTCCTTCGCCTCGCTCATCTTTTCTTTGTAACGATCGATTCGCCATATAATACGGCCATTCGTCGAGGCGTTCTCCGCACCTTCGCAGGAACACGAGCTCAACAACGGTTCCGGTCTACAATTATCCGCGATTAACTCTTCGATATATTTCAGATTCTCCTTCATTTGAAACTTCAGACCTTTTATCTCCGTTTTCCGCTTGGCCACGCTCTCGGAGTGCTTATGGATTTCTTCCGACAAACTATTCACCTTCTCTGACAAAGTATCATGCTTGGACGTTAATTCCCTCGTGTTCTTACATCTCATTTCCAATTCCAGTTTCAAATCATTCATACATTGCGAATGTTCCTGCCATATATCGCTCGCGCGTATGCTCTCCTTAGCGACGAACGTCTTCAAGTCTTTCAATTCCTGGTGCCAATCGTTTGGTGCGCACACGTGCTTGCTTTGATCTTCGATCAATTCCTCCTCCAGAAATTTTAGTTGTTCGGAGATTTGTCGCAAATTCACGGTAGTGTAATGCTGCATCTCGTCGGTGATCGTTTCCAGATTATTCAACCTTCGATTCAGCGCTGCGTGGTTACTGCGAGATTCTGCGACCGCTTCCTCGATATTCAACTGCATCGCGGCGAGAGATTCCTGCTGAGAATGCAGTAAGCTCAAGTTTCTAGAGAGATCATCCTGCAAACGTATCCGCTCCTTTTCCCCTTGGTCGATAGCTAAACGCAATAACGTCAATATCGAGAAGACCTTTTCTTTCCACACCGAATCTTGAATATCCTTTATTTGGTTGTTTCTCATCGATGTTTTCGTGTTGCACATTTTCTCATGTACCTCTAAGTTTCTGCGCGGAACGTAAACCCCGCATTTGTGAGGACATTCCTCCAAGACCGCCGCGCAATGCGTTATATGCTCCGTTAAATATTTCTCTTCCAAAAATTCATTGCAAAAATAGCAAGGCACGCTGCGACGCACTACCGAGTGAACGTTATTACTCATCTTCCGTTTTAATACGCGCTTGTGATACTAATGCCGGTGCGAACTAAAATAAAGTGCTGATAATAATTCTCTGGAATGAAAGATTGCGCGCTCTATCTGATAAGAGTTGGAGACCGTATCCGAAGACAGAGATAATATTACAGATATACCCAGGTTACATAGCTATGTCATATGCGTATCGTGTTAATATACTACATAAATTAAAATGTAGTATCTCTGTGTGTGACACATAATTAATAATATAAATATTTACTTATTCGAGCATGAACCAACAATAAGTAAAATGTAATTTTATCGAAAATTTGTTATCATCTCTGATTTGTTGAATTATAAAGAATTCCACTATACCTCCGTAGCCATGGGTAATCCGAGTATGTAAGCACAAGCACAGCTAAAAAACGTGATCGTGGTCTCCCAGAGCTTCATCATTTTCGTATTGATCGCCATTATACCGGTTATTACGCAATGCCAGATCGCCAACTAAAATATTAACAAAACTTTCAAGTATTTTCACGATTTTATATATTCACCACTAAGATGTCGACATTTTTTAATCGCATATTTATAGGATCTTATTCGTAGTATCCCTTTCGTCGAGTTCAAGGTAAAACGTATGTACCTGTTGTGCGATCCCAAATAAGATGAGGATGAAGTAAAACAAGACCGCCCAGAACGGCGACACCTGTTCGGCGCCTAACAATGCCAGCGTCGAGGGCACCAATTCAGTGGCTAGCCGTAACACCTGGTATCCGGACTCTGTACTCGTGTCCGCGCCAGGTCGTATTACGCGTTGCCCAAGGAGAAACGATGCGTGAGACATGAATCTCTCCGGTGTGCTGCTATATCCTGACGGTGCTGGTTGACTGGCTAGCCTCATAAACGTATACCCTGATATTCTCTCTGTGAAATCATCCGAGAATGATAACTTGGGCGAATAACGTGAATGTTTTCGATTGTTCGAGGTAATACAAAACGGATGTATTAAATGTATTTACCGAAAGAACTAGTAGTGTAGACGTAACCGTGATGCCTGAGAATTTGTACGCAGGTATTCGCTAGGAAAGCCCCAAGAAGGAGAACCACAAACGTCAGAATTACCACGAGGCTCGTGTCCCGCTGTAAGAGATGCTTGTGCTTGTTATGAGCCGCTATCTGAAATTGGCAGTATTCCAATGAGCCGCTACCAATAGTCGCGTTTAAGTGTACAACCAATCGAAGAATAATCATAGGAGAAAGTAAGTTGCGCTTGTTAAATAATCATTGTACGATTGTAGATGATGATACCTGCATAGCGGCCGCACCGAGTAAACCCCATGTGAGGAAGACCTCGTTCGAGGCAGCCACCCATGACTTCCCATTAATAAAGAATTCGCTCCAGACGGTGGCGGGGAAAAGTTGGTGTATCGAGCCCGGCGGGGTGAGTCCAAGCAGCTTTGTGCAAAGGATTAACGTGCCAAACACGGGCACTAGTGTGAAAACGTATACAACTTTTCCGTAAGATCTCAGTCCTAAATTAAAATAAAAATAAAAATTAATTTTTTGTGATACATATCGAACGAACGTGCATATTATGTGAAATATATAGTGACAAAATTTTTCTCTCTCTACGTATCATACATAAATATAAAAAAATATGTGTATTTCAACATTTTCCAACAATTATATCTTTCAATACTCCTTCGTTTTCTTGTAAAAATCGATGCAACGTTAAAAAAAAGGGTGGTCACAAGAAGCTAGCGAGAGAAATGTAATCTTTATGAAATCTTTATGAAATCCATAACTTTTTGTTTTATGAAAGAAAATTTACCTTTACTTAGTGAAACAAATACGATCATCCACACAACGGCTAGATTGAAGGCCACTTGGAACTTCAACGTGACGACACCAGGATTAGCCTCATTCAAGTGATGTCTTTGCAATACAGCACCACTAAAATAATCCGGAACAGTCTCGTATAATTTGTACGAAGCGGTGGTGTTGTGCGTGGGACGGCTGTCGTCTCGATAGAGAAGAAACGGCTCCGCCCATCGATACCTGTCCTGCTTCGTTATGAACGAATCTCTGCAATCAATGTACCACGCATTTTGTCCTACTTGATCAACATGGCATGGCATTATTTTGATATTGCATGTAGGCGTCGGAGGAGCCTAGAGACTCCAAAGAGCTATTGAGATCAACTCGTCGAGATTGCACAAATATGACGTATGTACATTAATCTGACACTGTTTCTAGGCCTGCGATGTTCATTGTTCCATTTTGACCTACTAAACTTAGGATATGCAAATCCAAATACGAATTTGTCCATTAAATTTTATCAGAACTTAGGGAACACCGACAAATTCTGATTAACTTCTCAAAAGTAATATCCTGAATATTTTACTAATATAAACAGAATTGCGCATTTAAAAATAGTGTAAACATGAATGTAAAATAGATTAGATAAAGTAGATAGTTTATATGAATATAAGCAATGTTTACACACGAATAAACATGTATATTAACGCATAATGTAGCACTGTATACCGAATCAATATAAATTAACTGAAACGTAGTGATTTACTTTGATTTCGTCAAAAACCGCTCCGCTGTCGAATTAACACGAATAGTAAACAACGAATGCGAACTCGACGAATATGCCCGTTCACACTATTCGCGAATCTCATACAAAAAGCGAACTGCGAATCTCGAACCACGAATAGCACATAGTCTGGCGCTAGCTTTAAGTTGGCACCAGACTATTCGCGATTCGTGTGTAGTTTGTGAATAGTGGAGAGGAAATTCGTCAAATTTGCATTCGCGATTCGTCGTTCGATTTGCTGATTCGCTAGCAGAGCGATTTTTCGACAAAATCAAGAGACGCGAATCACCATGAATCAATACATTCGTCTTGAATCAAACAGTGTGGAGGCAAATAATGATAATTTTATATCTTAACGGTCTTAACATACATTGTTAATTATAATTATAATTTTCACGAATCGCGAATAGCGCATAGTTCACAGTGCCAGCTTTAAAGATATGTTCCAAGATGTATTTTCGCTTTATCAATCTACCTGAAGTAAACGAACATCCACGACACCCCGACTATGCTGTAGATACCGATGAAAGCTTGTGCGGTGAGCAGTGCTATCCCAACGCCCTGAAAAAGCGGCGATATTCTCCACATATCCACGGAACCGGCCGCCAATCTTTGTCCGAGACATACTTGTAGCGTCAACAGCGGGATGCCCAGTATGAGGGACAAGATCAGGAATTGTATAATGAAGTTTGCTGTAAAAAGAAAGAAGGTAAAGAATAAAAGATTTAAAAGGAGCGTCTGCAGGTAACAAAATAAAGGAGAATTCCTTGAGGGACGAAGAAAAACGTCTCACGATCGCTTGCCATTGAGGAACATCGCTGTATACATATATGTACGTCGAGCGTCGCGTAACCGGCCGTTTCTTCGCTGTGTAGATCATTATTCTCGCAAATAGCCGCGGAACTAATTATCGATATTACGAGGGGAAGGGGGGTATACCGCGGTCTGAATTATTATCAACGGCGCGATAATTTCGTCGGTCCGCAGCTCGTTCCGGAAGGCCTCGCTTAGCGTTGGCGCCGCACAACGTCGCCGAGAATTCTGCAATTTCGCGGGACTAAGAACCGCATACGGCGCGGCGCCCCGATAAATTTGATCGCCATTCGCGGCATATAAATTTCGCCAGTCACGAATAAATACGGAAATCGCGTTTTTTTTTTGCGTGCTGAGAACGTCGAAATCCGACCTCGTCGAAACAAGACCGGTCTCGGTTTCTCCCTGAAGTACGTTCCATTCCGCGAAAATTGCACGCGCGTCAAGAGTTCCCTTTGTCCATCATCACGCGCACGACTTGCGTTGCGAGATAGAATTCGAGTGGAACATTTTTGACAGAGTCCTCGTGAACGCGTTTGCGGCATTCCTGCGGCCGGGCGCACGCGTTACGGCGCTCACCTCCAAACTGCACGCTGAGAATGGCGAATCTGCTGATGTTGAAGAGTCCCAGAGTGCAGCCGAGGCACGCGAGGGTCGAGCTGAGGGCGTGAGGCCATTTCCCCAGAGGATTCTCGTCCTCATCGTCATCCTCGCCCCTGTCGTTATGCCTGTCGGCGTCCCTTTGTCTCTCGCATACCCTGGAATCGATACCACGAGAATGCACGATTATTATGGAGTAATTAATATAAATCCTGCTATTATTAGTATATAAACTCTACCAACCTAACCAAATAAACCTTAATAATTAATAAACCAAATATTTACATCGTTAAACCTCGCGATAATTGATAAAATAAACCTTGAATTCTGTATCGAAATATCCGTTAAATCGAGAACTTGCAGCTTTACGAAGCATTCTTGGTTTATTTTAAAAAGCGTCCAATTTATTTCATAAAAGAAGAAATCGTGTGAAAGCAAATTGACGCGTTAACCGCCGAATATGAGTTAATTCGTAGTTGGCGGTCTGTAGATGAGCGCCAGCTATAATTATCGATTTGATTTTTTGAAGAGAGAAATAAAAATTTGTAAGTTTTGATGAGAGAGAAAAGAATAAGTATATAATTAAGTAGCATATTAAAATAACATGCTGAGATATAAAAACGGGGTCGGCGATAAAATTAATTGTAGAGTAACAGTCAACATGTTAATGAATTTTAATAATTAATAAAATAAACCTTGAATTTTGTACCGATCCGATAAACCGAAGACTCTCAGCGATCTCTATGCAGTAGTCTCAGCTTATTTAAAAAAAAAGCGTCCAATTTAATTTCATACCTATAAAGGAAGGAAGTGTGTGAAAGATTAATGTGCAGATTAATCTCCAATTGACGCAACAAATCTCATTTACGTCGTAAAACTAGCATTAGCGCATTGCGCGACGTCTCGATTTCCGATCGTAATCGAGATGATGCTGTAGCTCCGAGGCCACATTAGTCCGCGATAAAACTAGGTCGAGCGCACAATTTCATCGCGTGCCGCTGTCTTAATACGGAAAGGATATTTTATCGCGTCTTACCGTAAACCTGTCCGTCTGATCCTACAGAGACGGATGTACCTAGCGAAGCGTTCACATCCTACGCAGAAGACAGCGTCGTCCGCGCTAAAATTAGCGAGGAGCGAGATATCTCTGTATACCGGGGTCTAATCGCTGTAACGAGACTAACGCGTATTCGAGGTGGTGGGTACCCTCGTAAATCCAATAAGGTGATCGCCGATGATACACGAAGAGAATCAACAGTGAATTACGACCCGCGGGCTCTGTCGTGTACTTAACGTGATTATCCCAACGGGGTTTAAATCACGCACGACGCGCGGCCGGACACACCCGGTAGATCGCGCGGTAATGCCTATATAACAGATCGACTGTCAGATCGGTACCGTTATCGCGGAGATGGCGAGGCAAAATAGGAGAGATGGAGCATATCAGGATCGTTGCGCGTCAAAGCGGAGATTTATGCATTCAAGGAGCCTCGCAAAGTTTCGTTGGTGCGTCATCGCGCCGTCTCAAACGGACTCGCGTGCGTTTATTCATTAAATAAACGTCGAACAAATCTTTTCGCGTGTATACATAAACGTTTGTTTCTCTGTTTTTTTACGAGAAAGATTATTACAGAAAGAAACGTTCGTAGAATCGTATCTAAATGAAGACTGCAATGTTGTGAAATGTTCACGTGCGATCCCTATTTAATATAATTCCGTTATTTTTATTTGTATAATTATAATTCTTTTGGGATTACAATCTATGTAAAGATTCTCATCGAAATATCGAAATGGTGCAGCCAAAATGTAGGACTAGAAAAGTAAAAGTCTATACTTTTTTAATAATGTATGTACATAATTTAGTCAAGTATTTTTAAAATTAACACATGGTTTCTGATGTGGTTTTAAACTATACATTTTTTGTTCGTGAAAGCCACGGTCCTTACTTTCGAAAAGACTGGCCGAATAGCCTTTTGAATAACCTGTTTTGTATACCGCTTCTCTAGTATGAAATTTGTTGGACCATTGTTGGGCTGTGCGCTCATTAACGCTATTCTCTCGAAACACGATGCACACGTTAGCTCGGCAGAGAATGCAGCAGAATGCCCAAGTTTGAATTCATAATTGTCCGGATATCTAGATTTTCCTTGTTTCACTTCCGAATAAATTTATTAATAAAATAATGAGCGATTATTAGTTTAAATCGATTTTAACTTAAGAGATGAGGTAATCCTAATACGCAATGTATATAAACCTGGCTTACAATTTAACGCAAAACGAGAGCCATATCTTCTCATAAATAATTAAAATCCGATATTTTGGCCAACTTAATAACAGTTACGAAGAATAATCTTTCCTCATCTTCGCGTGGAACGTTATGTCTTGATGACAGCGTTATTCGATTTCTCAAACGCCGTCTCGTAAATTATTTGACAATACACGAATCGACGTCGTAGTAATTTGTGCCACGTATTACCAGCAAGCATAAATAATTTTGAAATTTTTCATCGTCGATCGACCGCCCACGTACAGATACTCGAAAAATAAGAGTGGGAATCACGCGTCGCTAACTGCATGGTACGAGTATCGCGAATTCATGATGCCAATTGCATGCCAGAGGCATGCCTGGACAATAAAAAAACGGCCCGCATTAATATGTGTAGCTGTATAACAGTTTACATAACACAGATAATAGAGTACGCTCTTATTGATTAATTATACCGCGATCAATACTATTAAACTCGGCATATACAACATTGTTATCTTGAAGATTCAATATAAATTGCACATTTCCATGTTAAACAGTCGATGAATAATGCATCTTCGAATTATTAAATTGTGCTTTTACCGATTACTGATTAGATATAAACCGCTAAGTACAGTGTCGGTTTAACATTTAACTTTTGAGATCTACGATTCCCTTTAACTACAAAGAATTGATATTTTAACGCGAACGTTGTCTTTACGGACAGTTAACTCTGTAATATCTTTACGAGCGTTATTCGCAGAATTCCGCGAAAGCCCTAAAGATCGCGATTGTCGGCACGGGAGCGTTATCGGCTCGGCATCGTCGACACGATACCGCACGGAATACCGAGAAGTGAGCGGTCCTTTTTTTTTTTTTTTTTTTAAATGGACGTCACTGATATTTCGGAGAGCACGAAACACGTAGGTCCGAAGGTCGTTAAAAATCGAGGAGGTGACAAAGGGTGGACGGGTTCGGAGGAGAGATCGATACGGCAACCGCCGTGGTCAGCCGCTAATGACCGCGAACCCCGTATATACGGCCCCTTAACCGATGCCGCTCGCGATTAGGCGCACGCGAGCCGCCACACACTCTTGACACGATAACCACACGGTCTCCTTTCCTCGTTCTCTTCCGCTCGCTCGCTCGCTCGCTCCGAGCTGCTCCAACACCAACTCGGCTGTCCGATTTCGCGTGGGTCAGTCCGGTCGATCGAGGCTGGCCACTTCGATGAAAATATCCCGCGAAACAGTTGAACCGGTAAATCGCGGAATGGCCGGTGTCTCGACCCGATTACTCGAATAAAATGCAAATCGAGTATCAGTCAAAGCCGAAAATGGTGTTATAAAATGCAATTTGTATGTCATTGAAATTATAAATTATTAATTCTCTGAGAATTAATAAAATGAGAGTGAAAATTAATAAAATCTGAATATGTATGTAATGAAATTTATGTAATGTAATGAAATGGATTTGTAAAATTCACCGCAACGGCAAGATCGCAGAGGCTTCTTGCTTGTAATGCAATTCAAGATACCTCTTTTGGCACTTTACTTTTAATTTTACTTTTAATCTTTGTTTGCTCGCTCTTACGTCAATCTGGAAAGTGATGACTGATGGAAGTCATCACTGATGAGTCTCGCTTGACAAAACTGACTCAAAGGTTTCGCCTCACACAGACGTATTGCTTACTTATTTAGAAGACAGGAATTCTTGTCAGAAAAAATTTATCGATTTATTCGGGAAAATAGCTGTATTGATCGCTCGCTTGCAAGTCTCTGATAAAATCCGTAAAATCTGTCAAGGCGAGCGCGTCGTATTAGGAGCTGCGTGATTCCAATGGCATTGTCTAGCAAGGTCAAAACACACATGCAGAGAACAAATTGATCCTTGATTAATTAGAAACCTTGTTTTAGTTATTTAGTATCCATATTCTGCGGCGTTATGACAGTCTGTTTGATTGTATTACAAATTTTCATTCAAATGTTGTATCTTTCATTATGGATCGAGAAGCTTCAAAGGCTTTCGCGAAATATATAAACATATTTTGTTATTTCCTCTATTATTTTATATTTATAAGCTCTTGAATCGCACAAGTAATTCAGGAAGAAAAAAAATATTTTGGAAGTGATACTATAATAATAAGAAAAAAAGTACAGACGTGTGATTTATTCTTGATAATTACAAAGCTAAAGCTGATATGTTCGACATGTGTAAGATGTCTGACATTAAAGCACTTTACAAAACATCACAAAGTGTCACTCACAACAATTGTCAATTGATTCCGTTGAAGGAACTACGTATGCACAGTGAAGGGAAGAGCGACAGAACAAATAACCGTTCCATATTCAAACACAGCTCTATCAAGAGTAAAGCACATGTTCATAAGAATATTACTCGAATACTTTCTTTTAATAACCCATACTATCATTTTTTAAAAATATTTCTATTTTTTCCTGAATAATTTTGTATATGTATATGTGCATATGCTTATAGTCAAGCGTTTTAAATGCTCCTGTTATTTTATGAATCTCATGCGTAAATTTCAAGGATAGACGCACGATCTCGCGAGGTCCAAGGAAAAAATCGCATCGCGATCGCAGAATACAAACACCTGCGTCCCGCATTTATGTTCGCCGGCGCGGCGTATCGGTCTGACGCTTATTCAGGAACTGAATCGATAAATATTTGTATTTACCATGCGACTGAATATTTGCGCAATAAACACGTCTGTATTGTCCTTGGTATATGAGCGCCTCGAAATTCGATGGGTGCGTGAAGTGTGTGTTTCTGCGTCGCGTGTGGTGGCGAAGTAAAGAACAGATGAAGGCATCCGCACATTTTCCCGGATGCGCTTTTTTCGAAGAAATCGACTAAAAATCGACGGATTACATTGCGAGAACGTAAGAAAATTTTCGATGCTCGTGTCCGTTAGAGCGGGTGATCAGATATTAAAAAATGTTTTATTTTTTTTAAATATAATATGGACAACCGGCCGCGGCGTGAAGTGTGCGATGTCGACATACGCAAGTATTTTTACCATGGAAATATCAATGTTTTAACATCGAGATTTTATTGGAGTCTTACGTAGTACTGGCTTCGATAGCGTTCGTAATGTCTAGACCGACGATACGTGATCCTAATTGCAATCGGATCATGGGAGAGAATACGCTCCATAAAAACGCGAAATGATGAATCTGACAAGGAAAGCACGGCTTTTTCTTGTTACCGATTTTGCCGAACTTTTGCAGAAATGTAGTATTTTGGTATAGAAGTACCAAATGCTATATATGGAGACGATGAACATCTCAAGCGTTTTCGAGAAATCGCGGTTTGAATAAGCTTAACACGCTCCATTAGTAAAAAATAAAACTTAAGTGGAATGCATCTTTGTATTCTCATTCAACGGTCTTCCTATTCCAACCCAAGTGGTAATAGCTTTAATTCTCCTTAACAAAATTATAATATCAGAAGAATTAAAGGGGTAACAGTACAAAATGACAATATTTAATTAAAATAACTTTTTCTTAAAAAAACGGCGTTGTTAGACCTTGAAATTTAATAAGATACTAAAATTTTGATTAACCCTAATTGGTCACACTTCCGAAAAATCCCGTAATGGTCACACTGGGTCCAATAGACCCCAGCGTGTTTGCACGTGTATGAAAAATTGTAGGTAACGTTTAAAAAAAAAAAAATATCCTGTTGTACTTTAAGTCTTCCTTAAAAAGACTGTATAGGTTTGATTTCCAAAAATTAATTTAACATATGTAAAGAATTTGTTGAAAAAAAAAGTCGGAAAAGTGACTTTTTTCACAAAAACTAATGTAACTTTACAATTTTTAAGATATTTTAATTTTTTCAAACGGTTTTTTCATCCTCAGATGATGCACTTTTCACTGATTATTGCAATTTATGCGGCCGTTCCAAAAAGTATATGGCAATACAAAAATGCATTCCACTTGGATTTTAATTTTTATTAATAAAGCGTGCTAAACTTCGATTTCTCGAAAACACTTGAGAGGTGCATTGTCTCCGGATAGCATTTGGTACTTCTATACCAATACTACATTCCTGCAAAATCGGTGACCCGAAAGGTCCGTGCTTCCTTTGTGAGCATTTCTGTTCAGTTGTTCCATTAGAAGTATAGGTTCCTTAAACTGTGATTTTTCTTCCTGACAATGAGTTACATATCAATATCTAGTATCCAACATGAGAAAAGAATTTATTTAATGTTGAAGAGAGAGAGAGAGAGAGGGAGGGGGGGAGAAGCAAAGTCCAGAAAACAAAATCGATTGTGAGAAGCAATGTTAATGAATCTGTTCTACACGTGGTAATTCGCGTTGATATTTCTCTAAAGTCATAATTATTATGTTATTACAATTACAATACATATAGACATATCGCCTTCATGCATGCATTAGCACATATAAAAGAAATAATAACTCCCAGAGCCTCTGCTATGTCATTTTTGTCGTTGTATACGATCGAACATACTTTTATACAAATATTAACATAGTCGTGACATGAGATCAGAGATAAAATCGATACGATCCTAATGACCTGAGAAGGAAAGAAAATAACATGTTGTGTTGTCGATCAGAAGTGTTTTGCTCAATCCTATAAAATCCTCTGATTAATCTGTGATGATCTACTCGATAATCTGAACGAGTCACAACGTGAATTCGTGTTATACAGCACTGCAAACGTATCTGTCAAAATAACGACGATTTTAGGCATGCAGATACGCGTGTAAATCCTCGTGATATTACATAAGCGCGAATAAACAAACGTTTCTTCACCCGCGCATAACTCGCGCTGTCGAAAATTACGTAATTTATGTACAATAATTTCACGATTTTGTGCGAAATAAGCCGTAAGAGAAATTGCCGGAAATTCGCGCTCATAACAATCGACAATTAAACATTCCGCTTCAATCATCAATTCAATTTCTCTCTGCTTTCTTTTCAGTTTTCTCTTCTTATTTACATATACATACTTATTTATATACATATATAGATATAATATATGTTTAAAGGGACTGTTTAATGTTTTATAAACGTATCTGAAATAATTTGACAATTTTTCAAGTATTACATATGAATTACTGCATTAAATTTTTGTAAAACACGTTACCGAGTTCTCTAAACTTCTAAAGGCTAGTGTTTACTCTTACATGTATCCTTGCATTATACTCTTGCGCAGGACGCTAACCATGTTATAGGGTTTAAGTCCGTGAATCCTTGTGCGCACGCGACTGTATCCCAGTTGCACGTTAAACAGATTGTAAACAGCAATTTAGACGATTAAAAACATTAAGTAAGGCAAATTAGACTTTTACGTTAAATATACCGCCTCTCTAAACTGGCTAACAGTACGAGGCACTCTCCGAGGCGCTGAATCCGGCAGCCTTGATCCGCATTCGATGCCAGATATCTCGAGCCGCCTCTGATTCGATTTAATACAGTTCATTTAAGTCTCCGGCGCGGCGGTACAGACGCGCGGTCTCGAGCAGAATAAGCGAGTTTATTTTATTAGCCAACTCTGCGATCGTGAGAGAAAAAGCCGCGTCTTGCTAAATGCGATTTCGACTTCGAGTCTCTGCCGCAATCCGTTATGGATAAGATCTACGAGAGACGTTGTCGCGCGTGGAGCTTTGCGACACCAGCTGTCATGAGAAAGTTAACGCCCGTCGTCGTCGTCTCTGCGAGAGGTGTCGCGTCTTCTTACTTATTATGATAAAGAAGCGTTAATTTTCCGTAATGCATGCGTTTGCGACACACCGCGCGGCGTACCTACGACTACGACCGCTTTTCTCTCCTCGATTTGTCCGCGTCGGAAAATTAAACTTTAACTCAAAGATTTCCGCGAATAAAATTCACGAAAGTCGAGTAGGAGCGAACAAGCGGAAAGTGAGAGACATTGCGTGAGATAAGAGGCGAAATATCGCGTGCTCGAGGAACCCGATTACTCCATACTGATCGAAGGAAACGCTATATTATCCATGAAGCTCCCTCGTCCCCTGGCCACTTCGTCCATTACTACATTACGAAAAAGCAGACGGCATTTCCCGTCTACCCGCAGGTAGCGTATCCCATTTACTTGACACACATTAAGTTTTTTATCTAACGTTGCCTACCTCCGCAAAATTACATAGCGTCGACGTCGCCATGTAATTTTTTTCAAGGAGAGAGGCTGCAAGGTCGAGATACATTCATTCCACGAGATGCCGATGACCGCTCAGTTTTCTGTACCTGGATAAAGTAGCACCGTTGGCGAGACGTTTGAAAAATCGGGTTTTTTTTTCGTTGCATTATGTTCACTCAAATCTGAAACACGTCACGTTTTCTCTTCGTGTTAAATTTTTAAGTCGGCGCCAGACGACACGACTATTTATGGAATATGGCGCAAACACGAGCGAGTATAAATATGTATTATACGGGGCGACATTGACATAAAAAAAGTGCCGGTCAATAACTTGTGAAAAATTCCAGAAGATTTAGCAAGATACTGGATGCATGAGGAATGATTTACCTTGCCGCGATTAATCAATCGAGCAGCACACACATTCAGCACTATACTAATTCCATATCAATTTAAAGTGTATGGAGTCACATTGTCAAATTCATATACGGTCGTTATATTCAATTTGAGTCATTTTTAACCATTCCTACAAGTCGCCATTGCTTCTTCTCAATATGTCGTTAATTTAACACTAGAACTACCAAGGGGGTCAAAATAACCCATTTGAAATTTTTGAATAATTTATTACTCATTTTTAAAACATCTTTTCCTGAAATTTTCCCTAACTTTTATTAAAATTACTTAGATAATTAATTTTATTAAGGCTCCTGCTTACTCACCTCTCCTATCCCTGTTTAATGACGTCAGAAGCGAGAAATCGCCTGTCAAAAATTCTTGCGGTTTTACGTTGAAATAAAAAGATATATCCATAAATCGCAATTGTAATTGATTCAGCACATTTGTAAAATATACCGAACACTTTCCTTTGGCTTTGATAATCACTAAATAGCCGTAAAATTAATGTGACATGCAATCTATCTTTTTAACGTGTCTTCTTTCATTTTTCACTTTACAGCTATTTATTGATTATTAAAGCCAAAGGAAAGTGTCCGGTATATATTACAAATGTGCCGAATCAATTATAATCGTGTTTTACGGATACATCTTTTTATTTCAACGTAAAACTGCAAGGATTTTTGGCATGCGATTTCTCGCTTCTGACGTCATTAAACAAGAATAGAAGTGGCGAGTGAACAGGAGCCTTAATTTATTTTCTCTTTTTCTCTTTTTTTTTCTAAGATTTCTTCAGTGGAAATAAATATAGATTAATCTCCGGTAGTTCTAGTGTTAACTAAACCAATGGAGTTAAAATAATAAGATTCGACACACTTATGTTAGTAGTTAAAAATAACAAAATGTTATTTAACTCAAGGGTATTGGTTTAAATTTCCTTTCCTTCCTTTAATATTTAACAGTGCATGCGCCGATTAATCCTCGTCGAAAATCTAATTACAAATTAAACTCACAATCAGTTTTCCATAAACGTACTTATCAGGACTTGACAAATGTACGTCGAGTGAACGGGTCGTCCGTAGGATGCATCCCCGCGAGTAAACATCGTCGACGCGGAAACGTCGCGTCGTCGAGTCCTCTCGCGTGTAAAACACGCCGGGCAATTCGACGGGGCGCCGCGCACAACTGGCGACTAACGTTACGGCGACTACGGCTCGACACGGTTCGTTAAGCCGATGTCGCGGAGCTGGGAAACATTACGCCGGGATGCAACGAGACTGTTTGTTGCACGCCGTAAGAGCGGTGTTACACGCCGCGCGAGAGGAAGCTGGAATCATCCCGCGTGTAATCGGACGGCCGTAAAACCGTAAGAAAAGATACCACGGCGAATGAAATCGTAATCGCCGTCTCTCCTCAGCTCTCGGACGTGAGTTTGTTCCTCTGATCTCCCGAGCAAACAACTCTCGCGACGATAAATTTTCCCCCCGTGTCCTTTCACACATCTTGCTATTATCAATTACTCATTCTGACGAACGTTAGTGCAACGCTAATTTATTTAGCGCCGAATCGTCAACGATGTCGCTAAATAAATCGACACTATGTCGCGCGAAAGACGTTAAAAGAGTTCTAACATAATTTCGACATCTAATAAGACTTGTAAGGGCCGGTTGTTCTAACCTGTTGGTAAACTAACTAATAGTTAAATCATATGTAATCTTATCTAATCATATCTAATCTTTGTCTAATTCGAAGGAAAAACAAAGACATAGGTATATATGATTTAACTATTAGTTAGTTTTTACCAACGTGTTGGAACAACCGGCCCTTAGACACGTTAACATAGAAGATGTCGCGCTGAATTTCCTCAGGCAGCTCGTAGGTACACTTATTTATTACCTACTCATCGAGTCGTGTTATAGAAACATCCTGGTGCTTATTGTACGCGTTCGTTCACTAATCGATAGTTGACCGGCAATAAACAGTCAGAGTTAATTGAAAACGTGACGGCACGCTTTTCGCGATCGGAGCCGCGAGCTTTTACAATTAATTACTTATTCAAGCAAAGCACGATTCAAACCGGCAAACCAGTTTCCACAGATCGGTATCGGGATAACGGAACGCGGAGAACGTTCACATAACAATGATATGAAGTACGAGTATTTCTGTGAAAATATTGGAGTATTTCTGTAAAAAAATATTTCGCGCCCGCGAATCTTTCGATATACCTGACGCGATGCCGACGCTGACTGCAGTAGAAGTACTGATGGCAGATCGTTGGATCGTGGTTCATCCTCATCGCATGTCACGTTGCGACGTCAACGACCGTCGTCCTCTGCAGTCATCCAGCGATCCAGCAAAATCGACCCTCCTACTGCGATCTCGCTTCCCCCGTTCTTATCCTATCCTCTCCGCGACGTGCAGAATAAGGAGATGTAACTTCCTTGAACCCGAGTTCGTCCTTCTTTCCTCCACTCTCAATTGTACAATCGTTATATGAAATAGCCCTGATTTCCAAGGTACCGCAAGCTACCGCTCGATTAATTTCAAATAACAAGTTCCGCCTTGGAATAAAAGATCATTAATTAATCTCGCTGCTCCTTCCCGGATGGTTTACCGCGGGGAATGGGCCTTCGTTCTTCAAACGTGGCGCGGGATGTATGCGATTATCGCAAACTCTCCTCGACGTGTTCTCCAACGCGAATTCCAGATGATAGATCGCGTCCTTGGGATAACAGTCCGTCAGTTATAATCCCGTTCCTTTTCGAATGTTTCGGTCCAAGAGGGTCACTGAACAAAGGCTCCTCTCTCTCTCTCTCCTCTCTCGGCTCACCCGCGGCGTATCCTCCTCGTCTCGCACGTCGTTTTCCACGTCGTTATGAAGGGAATTGCAGCGTTCGAGGAAAACCGCGCGAAATACACACTTTACGGCCGCTCAAGGTTCCACGACGACTGCTTTAACGAGCCATGAAACAATCGAATTTCGAAACGGTCCGTTTCCGCGGCCGCCGCGTTCTCTTCTTCGCCGTGTTGCCCTCTTACCCGGCAGCGTGTCCGGAGCCGTGAAGTCACGCGCGGCTCTTTATTTCGCTCACGCACCCACCGCCTCGCGTCTCTCTTCTCCCGCGTGGCACACAATCGTGTCGTACACCCGCGGCCGGGACACCCGTTATTTTTCACGTCGCCGCGACGAACAATGCGCCGAGGATTACTTAATCCCGGTTTAGCGACTTGTTGTCCCTCTCGAGAGACCTCACGGTCTTAGATCGTATATAATCGCAGGTGATTAACGCACAAGCTCGTGAGACACACACGGAGATTTGTCCTTCTGTCTCTTAAATGAGTCGCCGAAGATTATTTTTAGCCTTTCTATCTGATTTCATTTATATCTAACGGTATATCTCTTAAATAAGGATGCTCAAACTCGATTTTCACAGACATCCTTTCTATCCATCAGTGATCAGAACAATTCGGCAAGTAATTTCGGCATCGACGACGGAATTAATTTCGTTATTCCGAGGTAAAAACAAGATTTAGATTGTTGTTAGTAATCTCCAATTTTAATGTGACATTGGGTAAAATCAATGCTGACCTCGCGTTTTTTCTTGGGACTAGCTAATATAATATCCTGTCAGCATTCTTGCAGAAATTCGTTGCGCAAGAGGATATCTGTCGCCTTGAGGATCTACCAATCGACCAAATGAAACTTGGTAGATACCTTGCCTCTTCGATCCGCCAGTTTCTTCGCTTCGTCTTTTCTCTTTCCTTTCCGTCCCACGCGATGAGCAATTTACGAGTATCGGGCTGCCCTTACTTATAGCCGCCTCGGAAAAGTTTCGATCCCCTCGACGATCTTCCGGCTTCGCCGCTCGCGGTCACTCGGCGAGTTTACTCGCGGCGCAAACTTTGCCGTCTAATCGATATGCGGACGTACTATACACACCGCAATGCGGTCAAGTCGGACACGCGTCGAATCACACAATCGTCCACGACGCGGAGAACAGAAGGCTCGCGAGCGGCGAGGACTCGCCTCGACGAGAGGAACCGATCTGCGCGGTTTGTTCGGCGGGTAGGGTATCTCTCGCCGGAGAATGGAGAAACATGCCGAATCAAGTCGTCATCGCCGATAAACGGAGTTTACGTCGTACGCTCCAAGTTTTAATCTACGGACGTCAGCGAAGATATCCTGAGAAGATTTCGAGGAACAGAGAGCTGTGCCTTCTGTTTCAGAAAAATAAGATTCCCGATGACGCGGACGAGTCATCCGCATCCATATCATTTGGTGGATGACTAATCCCTTTTTGCTGTGGTACACTCTTCAGCAAATCGACTTTTAAAGCTCTTTTTTACACTAGCGGATCAAGTCTTATTTTTATCTGTTTTGTTGTTTTTAACGTTTTTTTTTCGGATCATTTTTTGAAGAGAAGACTAGTCCGAACAGTCCACTTCAATGTCCATGTAGCGTGTTTTGCTGGGGTAATTATTTCGCTAAACAACGAAAGGTGCGATAGCGCGAAAGCTAGTCTTAATTACCCTTCATGCGTAATTTCCGGGTCGTACTTGTCCTCGATTGATGTTTCCGCGTTGGTTACGAACACCTAACTAGCGCGACAATGTTGCGATCATCCGTAATTCATTGTCATTCGATTCGTCGTCGCGACTCGTCGGAGCGCAGTCGCGCAAGTGGAAACCTGAGTACGTGCATGTTACTTTCCAAGTCGTAGCTCGTGTTCCCGGTTTTTCAGTCGTTTCGTTTAGTCGGTCCCCACGGTCCCTTAACAATTACTGGCAAGACGGCAAGCCGGGCGATTAACTCCCGTCCGTTTCTCACATCGCGAACGGCGAGAGAACATGATGGATTTTAACCGCAAGCTCGCAAGAATCATCTTGAATAAGCGTTTGCAGATTTTCATATCTTTCACCGTCACACCTTCCTTCAGGGAAGGATAAGAACAAGACTGATCGCTAGGTCTCGCCCTAGGCTCCCTTCGCGCGAGGAAAAGGAGTCCTTGGCGTCCCGATGAGATTCGAGCCTATCTCGATGACTCCGCGAGATCCGGAAGCGATTCCTACCGCTGGGGTCACGTCCAGGAAGGTCCGCCGCCGTCTTGTGCAGCAGTCTCGTGCCGGCTCGCGCGGCGAACGACGAACTGTCAACGACGACGCGACGTGCCGCTACGCGCGCGTGGTACCGCTTCACTGCGCGCACGGGAACGCGATGGGTCTTCGCCCGCCGCGGCAATTGCCGGCTGGCCACGTTACGTGCGCGAGCGAGGGAGCCCGGAGCCTTGAAGATGGTCGTCGTGTTCGTGCCCGGCGGAGCAGCGTGCGACTGCCGCGGACCCGACCCGACGCGAACGGGCCGGCCGAACTCTCGCGCCGAATAACTGTATCCCGGACGGGTGTTTCGCGTGACACACGTACATGTATGTTATACCTATGGACACGCACACGCGGATCGGGCGCCGCGCGCGAGAGCGGGAGCGATCGACCGGCACGCGATTCGCGACAGGTATTAACGATGCGGTGTAATTGCGGGCGCCTAATCGTCTTGAGTTTTGCGAAAAAGGTATCAGAAAGGCTAATGACTCGGAAGATTGGTAATAATTAGCTGAGATCGAAGTTCTATCTTCTATAATCGAGTCTATAATACTCGCGTCTACCGTATCTTGTATCTTACAGATTAGTTCTGAGAGATAAGTAACGATAATATCGGTACCCCTAGCATCGCAACGAGTACGTAAATGAATTCTAAGGTCACACACGTAACGTCTTTCACTACACCAAATAGACGCACGCAAGTGTTAATATATACAGTCAAATAGAATCACATTACTTTCCTATTCAAAAAATACGCCAACCTAGCCGCACTGCATCCTTTTTACTCGATTTTTCACGCGAAATCGTTTCCTGGCCGGCTGCGTCGCGTTTCATTGGACACCTTCTGATAAATACGCGTCTGACGTGTGCGCGGCGGTTTAATAAATCGTTCTCTCTTGTGGTATAAATACAACTTTGACATTACACGTGCGAGTGATTTATAAACGATGCACTAAAAACATACTAAAAATAATAATGACATTCTAGACTGATGTACTTCGGCTGATCAAAGGAATTTGCGCACTTTTTCTTTTTTCAATACAATTTATTAGCACGTGAGTATGAATTATTCATACATCGCCCGGAACAGCGGGGCGGATACTCTTATATTTCGAACAATTTTTCTCGCTACATCTTTCATGGAACGCCTCAGGGACAGCATAAAACATTCAACAACAAAAAATATATATATTGTTTGCCCCGAACACACACGCAACATATATGTACATTGTACACAGAGTGTTCCAGAACTGGAAAAAGCCTATTAAATGCATGCGTATTTGACAAATATTCAAAGTTATTCTTTTGGAAAACAAAGTCTTGTATAAAAAAGTTTTATTCTACGTTTTCGACTTATTTTTTTCATGTAAAATCATCTCCTTTCCGCTTGTACCGTCTGTTCTCTCTCCATATATGTAAGTTCGTACGATATAAAGTTATTAAGCTCATTGAGTACTATCGATGGAGTAACTAAAAAGTACTCCTTTCTAATAAAAAAAAATATTTTATTGTTGGTATGAAAAACGGACACTCAAGGTTACTAATCACCAAGGTATGTCCCTACTTGTCCTATAATTTTGATAATGAATGTCTTCCCCTATCTCTAACAGTTTTCGAGAAAAAACTGTGGTGAACTTTTTATCAGACTCACCCAGTATATATTTGTACCGCGGTATTATTTCGATGCAATATATGCGTCAGCCAGGCATTGTATGACGATTGCCAGATGCACAACATGTATGCTAGTGCAGGCGGATAAGATACATAAAGAAAGACTGAAACGAACGAGGGAGGTACATGAATACGGAAGAGCGTGAAACCGGAGCGAGAGAGCCGGACGTGGCGGGTCGACGAGAAAGGAAGATGCGCGATCACGATTTATTCAGAAACGTGACCGACAGGAGAAATTTTGAGGGTTGACGCGTCTCGAAAGTTCTCCCGAGAGTCACGTTCCGGCCGACCGGTCGAGACATGTGTACGTTCGCCGTCTTCTCGAAACCTCGTCTTTGAAGAAACAAACGCGATCAATTTTGATATTCGAGCATTCCTCAACAGAAAAAAATCAATCAATGATTAGGTGTATACTCGACAGCGCATTTCGATGTCGCGAGAAAAATCCAGTGACCGATTTCGCGCCTTTAATTGTAATAAATAGCAAGGTACATTGTGTCTATAACAATAAATTGTGTTGCCTCGGTTTTCTTGCGAGAGAATTGAAACTCTGGAGATCTCGGATAATTAAAATTCGCAACGGATTTGTGCATCGCGATAAAAGGCCGACTGTTTATTTCGCAGCGGAGCAATTCTTCATCTCTCGCGGAGATAAATTCGTCGCTGATCATCGTGACGTAAGAAACGGAGAAACGTCGGCGCGTTGAGTAAACATTTCGACAGGACCGATCACGAATCGAAATTCGGCGCTGCGTGTGAAGGGTATGAGCTCGGCGTGATGAAGGGTGCGCGCACGAGAATCGCGCTTCCCGAGAAACGTGCGTCGTCTCGAGCGTCGGAGCTCGTCGAGATTTATGTAAATACTTAAAGGCGAATGCCTCTCGATCTTGTCCCGTCTCGCGGCTTCGCCGTTGTTCTCTTTCTCACAGTGTCGGTTGCGACACGTCGGCGCAGCTGCGGCTGCAGCCACGGTATCAGGATAGCAGCCGAGACGAGAGGCGACCGTGCAAGATGCACCGCGATGCAAGTGCATAAACGACATTTCCTCGCTCTCGTCGCAAACGTAACGCTCGGCAATGTGTATATATATATATATATATATATATATATATAAAAATGGTGTTATGAAAAATATTTTAAAAGAGAGCAAAGAGTAAAAAGTATATATCTGTACTTTAGAGGTAAAGAATCATATCTCCGTTATTTAGAAAATTTCAGAGAAAACAGGATTTGAAGTTTATTTCTATGAAAATTTCCACGACTTTTTCTAAACATTGTATCTTATAAGAACTAGTAACAATGGACATATATAAGACCCTTTACTATTATACAATTTAAACTCCTGATATATTAGAAAAAATATTAACTCTAATTTTGACAAAAACTGGAGATATAATTCTTTACCTCTAAAAAAAAAATAGATACATAAAACCATCATGTAATGTTATAGATACGCGCGTTGAGATAATAACTAAACAAGCAACAAGGACTCGATCGCATAATAGTTGTAATTGTCGTGAGAAATTCGCAACTTTTCAAATGTCTTTTTTCGGGAGAAGATACCTAATTGCGCGACGATTACTGATAATCGAACGATCGATACTGGTTGCGGTCGCGCGTGTTTTCAAGGTTCCAACATGCAAGGTTCCAAAATGCGCGGTAAATCGGTAGTGACCGTTGCATAAGTGATTATCAATTTTTCCGTCGGGTGTAACGCGCCGTGTGTAACCGGTTAGACCAGTGCAGCTGTGCACCGGGCCGCCAGCATATTATCGGGCACACGTCGTCCTCGTCGTCGTCAATGTTACGTACCGTGAATGGCAAGTGCGCTGGAAAATGCACGTGAATCGCAAGTGCTGGATCCGGTAACGACAGCGGTCGCCGGGACAATACAGGCGAGAGATCCATAGAGATTACTCTTTGCGAAATCGTCTGCTGAATGACTACGGCAGGATAACGAAGTATCAACGGTAACGGGCCGACGAGTCCGTTATAAACTAACAGTTGGCAGGCAGAACAGACTAGAAACGTCAGTATACGCGCTTTGTCGAAGCAACGCTACTTCCTGGGGCCCTGGCATTTTTTTCCGCGAATTGGCGACGCGTCTATACCTCTCGCCGGGATAAAACGGAATTTCAATAACATGATTATAATACGGTTAAGATGCGCAACGTTTTATTCTAAAAAAACTGCATCGGTGTTCGTGTTATTGTCGTTTTTTTATCTTCTGCATCCGCAGAGATGATTTTGCGCTGCGGAGAAAGAAAGTTCCTAGAATCATTTAAGTAATATACCCATAATAATTCATAGTTACGGTTTAATTAACCTTGCAATAATCTTGTTTTATTAAATTACTTTTCTTTAAATATGTATTTTGCTTATCCTTTAATAGCATTTATTATTATTTTAATCAAACGCACTCTTTAATTTCAAGTTCTTTTTCATTTCGCAGTTTTTGCTCGTTCATTATTTTTCGACACCGTTACATGATTTTGATGTAATTTTGGTAGCATGACGTGATATAATATTGCGCTTGTGGTAGTAAATTAAGTATGAGGGTACATAAATGAATTAGGATAAGTTTGCCGAAGATACTAACGGACTATCTGATGAGAAATTTATTGAATTTTCCAACGGAGTTTCCGAACTGCTCTGAAAGTTTCGCGGAAGATAATTAGCTCATGATAAACTCATTGCGGAATAATTGACGTCAAATCTTCTAAGTTTTCGCGGTCACGGTACATTCGACGAAAGAGACGTGCGCCAACAGTTTACTTAAATAAGATCCAAATAATTAAATTTTACGCGATTTAATTGACCAGCTAATTACGTTTCATCATGTAGCAGCTAAGATTATACGATTTCATTTAACTTTTATCTAACTTGTGATTTTAACTTCGTTTAATTAATTCGTCGGTTGACATGATTATTTTAACCGTAAGTTTTAACCGTAATTTATGTTATGTTTCATGCATAATTACACATATTCGCTTACGTGCACACGCAAAACTCGGCGTACGGAGAAGAAGCGTAAGTGCATAATGATCTCTTGTATACGTGATATCCGCATAGCGGGGAATTGGAGTGCAGAAATGCGACACCGCGTGCTCCACGCGCCGGTCGAATCCCGATCCTTTGTTTTGTAAGTGGAGACAGCAATATGCGAACGAAAGCGCTGTCATTCATTCTCAATGAAACGCCAGACGGCACCACTATTGACGCGCGCGGTGTGCGCCTTCGACCTCGATGATGCAACGTTCCCAAATAAACAAAGAAGCGCGCGAGCATCATCTTACACCTGTTATGAATATTGCGTAATCGAAAACATTGTCGCAACGCGCCTGATCGCCGCGTGTTTCACGGATACTTACGGATACTGTATGAAGTTAGCCCCTCATTGTTTTATTTCAAATATTTTTTTTAGTTGTTCCAGTTTGTTCTATGTTTGTTCTACATTGTTCCAGAGTTACAAGTCCCAAAAACGAAAAACACGATAGAAAAAGCAAAAAAAAACTGTTTTGTAGTAGCCCCCCATTTTTTGAAAAATCCAAATTTTTTGTTGTTCTGGATTGTTCTAGTTGTTCTAAACATTGTTCCAAAGTATTAGTTTGATTGGTCAAAAACTTAAGATATTGAAAAAAAAACAAAAATTTTATAAAAAAACGTTTTTGGCTATTTATTCATATACAAAATAACATACAAAATTGTCGATTTAGAACACATTTATAACCGCGTAGAACAACTCAGAACAAAATTTTTAAGACCAGAAGAACAATATAAGGCCCACTTTAGTACTCTTCATCGGAAAATTATATTTTTCGACTTTCTCGGGTAAAAATCTTGTTCCAGACTTCTCGCTTTAAAACTATCGTGTTTTCCACTAGAACAACCGGGAAAAAAATTTTTGAGACCAAAACAAAAACCTAAAGGGCACTTTACTTTAAAGTGCCCTTTAGGTTTTTGTTCTGGTCTTAAAAATTTTGTTCCCGGTTGTTGTAGTGGAGAACACGATAGTTTTAAAGCGAGAAGCCTGGAACAAGATTTTTACCCGAAAAAATCGAAAAATGAAATTTTCCGATGAAGAGTAAAGTGGGCCTTATATTGTTCTTCTGGTCTTAAAAATTTTGTTCTGAGTTGTTCTACACGGTTATAAGTGTGTTCTAAATCGACAATTTCGTATGTTATTTTGCTTATGAATAAATGGCTAAAAACGTTTTTTTACAAAATTTTGGTTTTTTTCAATATCTCTTAAGGTTTTTGACCAATCAAAATAATACTTTGGAACAATGTTTATAATAACCAGAACAATCCAGAACAACAAAAAAATTTGGATTTTTCAAAAAATGGGGGGCTACTACAAAAAACAGTTTTTTTGCTTTTTCTATCGTGTTTTTCGTTTTTTGGATTTGTAACTCTGGAACAATGTAGAACAAACATAGAACAAACTGGAACAACTAAAAAAATATTTAAAATAAAAAAATTGGGAGCTAACTTCATATACAAGTATACTTACGCCGCGTTAAAAATCAGTGAGCTAAATACGCGCGGGGTCACGTAAAAAATTCACTAAAAAGTTATAATTGCTCGCAGATCACCGTTACAACAATGTCCCGTTATACCGTATCGTTTTTCGTTATAATTGCATATAAAATGTAATCCTGTTGAGAATTCCCCATCAGTTCCCCGGAAAGCAGTTTCGAAAAAGTGCGATGTGACGTGTCCTTTTTCTATTTACAAAGTAGACGACAAGTTCGAACGAACGAACGTATTTTAAACCTGACAATTGCGGGGATGTAAAACACATTTTCGTACCTCCTGTCGCGTCGACTCCGTTGTGGATTCTCGTGAAAAACTTGAACGACGTACGCGATCGAGCTGGGAACATAATCACGCGCGAGTTACCGGCGCGCCAATTCGATTCGCTAAATCACGCGTATCTCGTATCCCCGGCCCCGGCCCGAGATGCCACTCATACGGCTTTAACGGTATTTTCGTGATTGCATCCTGTAGCTACGCCTAATAGGATTTGCGCGCGTGGAAATCACGGCCGTGCTCGGCTACCTGCGCCAAGAATTGCCGTTTTAATTCTCCCTCAGTTAACTGTCTACATATGGATTGTACGAAATCGACTTAACTTCCCTATTATACCTAAGCCATTCAGCCATTTCGTATCGGAGAAAAATAATGTATATAGATAATAAGTATACAGTTAATACAGTAATATGCATAAAAATATATATGTTTATCAGTATCATGCTTTAACTAGTACGCAAACAAATCAAATTGTCTGCTTAATGCTTTCTAAAAATTTGGGTTGAATAAATAAAATGTTATCGAACTAAGAATATAAATTACTTTAAAATAAATTTTGGGTTTTGATACTATAATAATAATAATAATATCTAATAATTTTATTGAAGTACGGGAAAAAAGAGATGTTTTGCAAAGAGATGAACCATCAGCAATGATCTCAGCAAGTCTAGACTCTTGATACAATTAAAATAAAATTAAATTAAAATTAATAGATAATAATATTAATGATAATATATAATAATAATGATGATGAAGCATGCGTGCTAATACAAAAACAACAGAAAAATAGTCCAAAACGACGATCATAGAGACAAATAATATAAATAATAATAATAAAAGTAATAAAAATTAATACAATATAGAACTGATAATAATAATGATAACAATGAAACGTGTATAGATGTAAAAGCAACAAAAAAAAAATTTGTAAAAAGAAGACCATATAGATATAATTAGGTAATACCTATAAGTAAAAATAATATTTACTGAATTTGGGGACCGTACATTTTTGTTATAGACTGTATTTTTTAATTGTCGTAATTAGGCCTCAAATTAAGACTTTTGGAAAGTTTGTCATTATCGAATCGATAAACGTAAACCCGTTTTGCGAGCCGTTAGCCTACAAGAAAAGTATCATAAACCGTTGGCCACATCAAAAGCACATACTAGCTATTGTGACATCGTCACATTCAATCGCAATGTAGACGCCTAAATTCTATAATTATTCAATCACGCAGCAGAACCTCAGATTTAATATTAAATAGAGACTGCGCGGCTTCGCTTTGAGTTCTAACATCAAGTACGTTCCGTGTGGTGTATTCATAAACTAAACAGGCAACACGGATCGTCCGTAATTAAACGCCCACATTCGTGAATTTGTGCACTTAGAGCTTGTACCATTAAATCGCGTCAATAATTTTATTCACGCACAATCATACACGTAGCGCATAATATTAATTGTATTTTTGAAGTTAAACTCAAAACAGCTAGTATATAAATCACGCAAACACTTCCCTTTGTCATAACTAAAAACTTGTCTATTTCATTTTTTAATTTTTAACAGTTATCGCCAAGAAAGATATGAGTCAAATCAGTAATTCAATATATACAGAGTAAAAAATAGATAAATGTAATTTCTACGGTATATATTTCTTACTTCGAAGCATAGTATATCGTTTTCTGAACAACTACATATTTTCGATATCTTTGTTGGCCGGTAAATGCAATTTTGAGATTTTACACATACAGTTGGTCAACGACTCAACAGTAGGCGACGTATTCCCTTGAGATACAATTATCGCGATTGTGCGGTGCGAGTGTGCGACATGTGCAAAAAAATCGCGTGAGGTACACATTTTCCAAAATGCTGCGTAACGTCTCGTACGCGCGCTCGCGCGTATCCTAGTTCCTATAGTCCTAGTTCCTATAGATTTATTCGCAAGATACACATTCTATGAGATCGCGTTGCATAAAAAAAAAAAAGAATAACGTTCGATCTGAGCGCGGCATACTCGCGGAAACATTTACGTTTACACTTTATTGATTAACATTTACATGCGTGCGAGGTAATCTTTTCACGCGTCGCCCGGAGTTTCGCAAATCGCGAACTTGCATTGGGCCGGTGTTTACGCGTACGCTCGTCGCGTATGCAAGACGAGTACATCGCGGTTTCGCGAGGGCACGGCGGAGGAGGATCGTGCGTAGGAAGGTGGACCGTGTAGCCACGCGCTCTGACCACCGGGTGTATCGGGCGAGGACGCGAGGACGCAAGGCAAAAGAAAGACGGAACGGAGAACGGAGAAATGCATACGCCCATATCCAGCGACTCGGTGTGGCGCTGCATTTATTAAGTATGTAGATTATTCGCGGGTGTATAACTGCCGCGTGCATGCGTTTGTATGCGCGACAATAAAGCGAACGCGACGAAGCCGCGATCGTGAAAAATCCGCTGCATTCGTGGACGCGCGGCGATTTAATCTGCAACATTCCTCGGCTTTTCTCGCACCTATCCGATAATGCCATTCCCGTCGACGCGAAAACGCTGTAAAACGACACTGTATTGCACGCATACACGAGCTAAAAGGCACCGGGCGGAATATCACCAGGAATCAAAAGTGATTCCTCGCAGTTGCGAAACGTTTTACGATGACATTTATCTCGTCGTCCGATCAACCGTTGAAAACGCGCGATCATTATACATGCGTACGTTATTATCTTATTTTTTTAAATATATGTATAAAGAACTGATTGCAAATTTAATTCGGATTCATCCCGTCGACACGATCGTCGAAAATTCAATAGCTGCGTTCCCCATCTGCTACTCCCGTAATATATTAATCCGTTCGAACGTTTCGTATAATCCCCCATTTGCTATTCGCGAGACGTTCTATAACAGCGGTAATTTACGCGTCTGTTATTATATAATATATGTAGTAATTATTATAGTGGATTGCACGTGTGCGCAATTACGGGAGATTAGCGCGGTATATGTCGCCGCGTATGCCTTCGCGATTAGAAAATCGTACATGCCGAATTATCTTCTTGGGAAAGGCTCCGTGACACGGCACGATTAAGATTCCTGTGGCATCCTCGCGGAAACAAAGAGAGGCGCAATGGCGGATTTAAGATGCGTGACTCCGAGCCGCGACACGAATAAGACTTCCTCCTTCGTCAAGTAATGACACGAATGTTGAAGAAATGTTTAAAGCGTTATAATTATGCGTTATTAAAAACACATATAATTTGCAATTAATGTATGTGTCGTAATAAATATAATAAAAGTTAGTTAATACATGTTAATACATAAAAGAGATCGTTAAATAACGCTAAATTCTTTGAGACATCAAGCTGTGACTTTATCAATTAGAAGACTTCAATTTGGCCTTGTATCAGCTTAAATTCAACAGAGCGAAGAAGTATTAGAATAACCAAATGTAAATTGCGTGTAGTCGCGAAGAAACGGCTGAATGACTGACTCACGCCGAATCTTAAAGTTGTCACGTCCGAAAAAGGAAGTCGACAGGACCGGACCACTTCCCCATAACTGCCTGATCCACCTGACGTTAAAGGAAAGGTTCGTATCGTTCGTATATACGGCCACGTGAAACGAGAAAAGACGGCCTCACCTAACACTACAGAAATTGAAAGAATTCTGAACAAGAGATGATCGAAAGCGTCTAAGGAAGACTTAAACAAAGAAAAGTGCGTGCGACGGAGACGCCATTGTTTACATTGTTTACAATTTGCTACAAGTTCTTATCATTTTCTAGAATATGATCACACACACGCACGTCGGTAATTATGAGGCTGGTTCGCGAGGGAAGATTATGAAGGCATCGAGATAATAATGTGTGCTTTCCATTGTCCTGCATTATAAAGTACCTACCCATAAAATTTTACCGTTACCAGAAAAGATCCGCGCGGCAAGGGTAAGCGTATAACTCCCTCTGTAAAATTATTTAGCGATATTCTTTTGAAGAAAAAAAAAATTTAATTGCCTCGGGAGCAAAAGGCATACGCCACTCGAGCCATTTTCATAATAACGGACCGGGCGTATAGTACACGCGATAATGCGAGACCTGCCGCGGTTTTTTCGTATGCGGCGAAAGGAGCGAGTCTTTCGTTGAAGCGCGATTTTATCTGGGAGAAGGCCGGGGCGTTTCTAAAACCGTGAAAAGTAACGCTTAGCTTCTTCGGTCACGCTCTAATTACTCGTTACTACGGCCACGCTTTGCTCCTCCGAACCTGCAACCGTGCAGGACGTTTCTCGCGCAGCCGCGGCACCGATTACGCTTGGCGCTAGACTGGTAGAGAACACGAAAGCCTGAAAGAAAGAATAACACGCTCGAGCTCCGGCCGTTATCGCTTTTTAAATACGCCATTTGGGTGCGCGCGTGTGCGACGAGCAAGCGGTTTCTAGGCGCCGGATGTAAGAGTGCTTTAGGAACAGATTATTCTTTCGACGGACGGTGGAATCGATACTCGAACGCGGTAAACATCACAGCGATTACTAATAATTAATCCTAGAGAAAGCGATGATTATTTTACTCTCGTTAATCTTCCACGTCTGTAATTACGCGACTTGGTGTCTAAATTTGCATCATAATCACGGCTAAAGCATAATCGATCTGACACGTGAAAGATGGTCGGGTTTAGCAGCGAACTTTAAAGCTCTCGCGTGCTCGCGAGGATGTCTTGCGAGATGTACGTCGATCCGTAAACGTGCGTTCAACCCGCCTAACCGGTACATTCTCGACCGGTGATTCCATCAGACTAGCTTGGTAAACGCATTTATGAGTTTGAACGTTCCCATAGTAACACGAAAACGTCATAAGGAGAGAGGCTAATTCGCGTTCGAACAACGCGCGGCGGCTGTCGGACCTCGGTAATTGGTTCGAAACAACCGTTGACTCCTGACCGGCTGTCCGACAAGAGTACGTCTCTCGCTCGCTCGCGTTCTGACAAGTGTAAGAGACGGGAAAAATTAACGGAGCCGACTGGACTCGAACTCGGGATCCTTCGGTTCACACGCCTAAACACTCAGCGTGCTACGCCACGACTGCTCCGCTACTACGTTAATTTCCCCGCTCTCCTATCAATACCTAACTGGTCTTACGGCCCATAACATAAATGCCTACAGTTCGGCCAGCCTGACATCACATTCGCCCCGAATGTGCCATGCCCTCCAACTGCCGAAGCCTGCAAGAACAACACAGACTCCCAATCACACCCTCACTGGTGTATTGGGTAAATCCCTAAATCTCCCTCCAACGAGGTACCGCGGGCACAACCCCACTTCTGAACTGTAAGAGACGGGAAAAATTAACGGAGCCGACTGGACTCGAACTTGGGATCCTTCGTTCACACGCCTAACACTCCGCGTGCGACGCCACGACTGCTCCACTCCTACGTTAATTTCTCCGCTCTCCTATCAATACCTAACTGGCCTTACGGCCCATAACATAAATGCCTACACAAGCGTACGCGCGGACAGCCTTTCGCGTAAGACTGGCAAGTTGGTAAATTGGCAAAGGCCCGTATTCATAATTCATAGTCGGATCTTATTTCAAGACCGTCTTAAGTAATGTCTTAAGACGCTAATACGGCTCTGTGATTGGTTCATTACATCTTAAGATTGTACTTAAGACGGTCTTAAATATAAGATCTGACTATGGCCGGTAGGTATTCATATATAGTCAGATCTTATATTTAAGATCATCTTAAGTCTGGTCAAAGACAGTCTTAAGACTCCATCCAGCCAATGAAATGACCGTATTAGCGTCTTCAGACGGTCTTGAAATAAGATCCGACTATGAATACCGGCCAAAGTGTGGGCGCGAGCCTAAGTTCGAGTCTGTCGGAGGACGGTAAACCGATAGGGAGAAGGCAGAGAGAGGCACATGAGTTGTTTTCGCGAAATTACGATCGTGTCGCGATTCTACGTTGAAATACCGAGCAATTTAACGTAGTAATTAAATTTCGACACACGTGCGCGCATCTATCGAGGATTTAACGAGGCTGACAATCCGCGAAGGGATTAGTGAAGCGCGCTAATGAAATCGCACACATGACTGTCTTTGTGAAATTGGATTCTCGCGGGAGGATATGCGGACGCGGAACCGCGATAGCATCCGAAACGAACGAAATAACACGTTGGCCTCGAGATCCCTTTGTTGCGGAGGCTACATCTCATAAATCTCTCGCATCTCTCGTCCCGCGTATGATGGACGAGAAGCCGTGCATCGCGAATCGGACGTGCGCTTAAAAAGCTATCCGAGCACGATGAGTCGCTGCGGACGCGATAAAATGCACGCAGACAAATCGCAATTCTCCGTCGACCACATCGGTGCTTCGCGGTTCTCTTTCCGTTATTCAATTGCAACGAGAGCTCGACAAAAATTTTCGCAAAAACTAACGAGAACTCGATATGAGAACGGACCTAAATCTGTCACAATAGTGATTTCAGGATAAATGATAATGCTTTTTTTATAAAACGCGTATTTTTCACACCTCAACACTTTCTTCTTCTGTGCAGTCGCGTGGTTAAAAAGTGGCTAAAAAGCGGTTATTGATTTCCAGCTAACATCGGTGAAAATTGAAAACTCCCGACTGTATACAGCTCCAACGACAGCTCTTACAAAGTGAAATCCGATTGGGATCGGAAAAAAATTTCGAAAAATTCGCGGGGAAAGTTTCTGGGAGGAGGAGAGGCGAGATTATAGCGCGATGGAGAACCGGTTGTCCGCCTACTGTCAGGTTGGCTATCAGAGCGACTCACTTTTTCACGTTCCACATGCTTCACCTATCTTCACCCTCGAAAGAGCAAAGCTACTTACTCAAGTTCGGAAGTCTGCGAAAAGCGAAAGTTGGCGGAAACGGATAATCCTTCGAGCGTGAAGTCACATATTACCAGATAGCTAATTATGAAAAATATGGCTTGTGCGCGGAATAAATAAATTCGTAATCTCGTAAGATTATTATACATTATATATACATTTCAACGCGTTCACGTTTATATTTGTTATCAGTACGCTTCAGAATTCGCGTAATGAGATTTGTTAAGACGGTTAAGTAATTAAAAATCTCTTTTCTTTGTTGATAGACATCCATCGAACTTGCAACGTTTGAACAATTGATCACTAAACATCCTGAGTGTCCTATAAATAACCACACAATAAAAAAACTCCCGTTAAAGTAATAACGCCCCGACCACTCGTGAAGGTCGACGTTTCTTTTTTGTGACAAACGTGACATCTGGACGCGCGTTTATTCAAGAAATCATCTGTCCTCGCGACAGGTGAAGAATATAAAATACACCGGATATGCCTTACATACGCGAGCGGTACGATCAGACGATGCTTACACAGACGTCGAAAATTGCGGAATCGTAACAGGTGCGGTTCTTTGTACAACAGTTTCAGTACGTTCGAGTTATTATGGACAGGCCCGTTCAACCTTCGAGTGCGAGCGTTATAAAATGCGTCATGAAAAACTGCCTTAGTAACTTCAGCTATTTCGTTGGACATGTATATCTTGAAATAATTCACGGAATGGCAGTAAAGTATTCGAAAAGAGTATTCGAAAAGTATTCGAAAATGATTTGAAGTGTAGTGTCAGATGCGGCCGCAAAGAATGTGAAGGAGTATTTTCTAGAAGTGTCAGCACACTAAGTGTCACCTTGCTGATAAAGAAAAATCGTTCGGGTCAGCAAGGAGATTAGGTACGCTCGGAGTCACCATTACAAGCGCCTACCTGTTCTGAGGGGACCTCAGAGAATAGCAGCCAACTGCGACTGAGAAACAATCAATAAGCCATTGTAGGTGTATGCAGATACACCGGCCCTAATATCACCATTGACCCTTTTATAGTATAGTTGCTACGGAATTCTCTACATGAAACAACGTGTACATATACGAAGCGAGAATAATTTTAACATTTCGACAATTCTATAAATAGAATTGTCGAATTACGTTAATTACGTCTCATGGTTAGTTTGCTATCTTAAAATGATTTATTTAATTTTATTCGCCGAGACTCTTAGGATGTAGGTAACTCGAAGAAATAATCCTGCGATAAATCTTGTAATTCGTAAAAAAGAACTTATTGACGTTGCACTAAACCGTAAAATGTTTCTCGACTTGTCTTAAAGAGCATGGTAATAAATAATTTCTTTGGAAGATACATAAGAATATTGTGTTTCGTGCAGCGTGAAGTTATGTATAAAAATAATATTTGCACGTTAAATGTCAGTGAGTACTTACTCGATGGACATCAGCACGTTGATGATTGCCGATGAAACGATATAATCCTTAATAATTTAAATGGCAAAGTAATAGAGATTTACGACTGTTGAACATATGCGGACGTGGAGCATTGGGATCTGACATTTAGCACCATGACCTCTGGTGACCGGAAATTGAACTACTGCCTGTAGGCAGACTACTTCCCGGTTCGCACGTTTTAGGATCGTCAGCTGTGTTATATTTATATAAAAGTTAATGATGTACCTGTTCATTCACATATTTCACTGATATTATACTTATAAACATAATCTTTAAAAAATACCTTAACCCAAATTGCCTACATGTCGCCGCCATTGAGTTAAGCCACGCCCCTATGTCAGATCCCAATACGGTACTTTCCGAAAAACAAAGGACGCTCGCGAAAGTGGCTGAACTGGACCGTGTAATAAGACGGAAGATCTACGCAGCACAACGACAAAAAATGCACTAAAAGAGACGTCAGCACGGAAGTAGAAGATCGCTTTTCGTCCTGATACCATCTCGGCAGCGCACACAGAGGACGATTCTTTATTTCGGGTCACTGATATTCCGAGTCTTTATCAGTCCCTTTTATCTTCGCTTTCCTTGTAAGTTTACTTTAAAAGTTAAATCTCAAGCTAAACTCCTACATATTTCGATAAAAATAGGTTTCTGCGTCGATGATCGCATACAATGAAAAGATTATAATTTTCCGTTATAATAATGGGTTCATTATAATTTTAAGCAGGACTCTGACAATGTTTTATTATATATAGTTACGCGCGTTTATTATGATTTATGGAAATGTGTTTAAAAGCGTAAACAATATAATACGAAACATAGACGTCATCAATTTTGCATAATTTTGTATTTTAAAAATTTTAAATTGTTTTATAGTATATCGAGTTAATGACACATATTTTAATTTAGATGTGTGTATATTTATCTCAAAATGTTGCATTTATCTTTCAGAACATAGAACTCATATAATCTGCAAATTTTTTTATTATTTGCCAATAAAAAATTGACAAAGATTGTTGGTTGATAATTATTTCAATAACAATCTATAGTCATACCATTTCTTATCCAGATAACTCATTTTTTCGTAACCAGAAAGAAAATCGACTCTTACTGACAAGAGTGAGATAATTGTTAATATCTAATGACTTTCGTCAATTCTTTAATTAACAAACGTTAGAAAAGGATCCGCAGATTGCATAAGAGAGTTTAACATTCTGAAGGATATATCTCGAGATAAAATAAATATACACAAATCAAGATTAGCGACTTGGATTATAAAGGTGAATCACGTTTGAATTTATAAGCTTGTCTGCATACGCGTTAAAGGCGAGTGCCGCCGTTTGCATTGACACGACACACGACCCTCGCGCTGAGATCAATAGGACTACCGAGAAGAGGCGACGGGAAAAGCAAGTATGCACAAAGAATTTAAGTGCAACGACCGAACGTGACTATCTCGACAGCGCAACGTGTCGCGTATGGCGTTCGTTCTCAAAGAATGACGGATACGAGAGTGAGTACCTGGGGAATTATTCGACTATAAATAGAATCCGTTCAGAATCGGGATTTATTTTAGAGGACCGTTTTAGGAATTATCTCGTTACCTTAGAGACTCAGCAGGGACTCAGCAGAGATATCTTCCTCGTCTCTCGTACGTCGTGGTCGTCATGGAGTCGGAATTCTCGAGGGATGTCGTTAAACGCGACGAGGAGAACAAAATCGCGCTCGCTCTTCTCATTTTGGTGAATTTATCCCGACGATTATACATAGAATACTAACGCTGTGATATCCTCGCGGCTCTATAACGTCGGTATACCGTTACGGTAACTTACATGAGGCGACGTCGACCCGGTACTGCCTACTCCCGTAGCAACCGACTAACCCAAATACGACGACCATTGTCGAAGAAGAATCCGTGCAATTATACGAAAGAACGCGTTGTTAGCATGTGTAATTGTATCGCGATTCAGATTTCTCATTAACGTATCTTCGCATCGTGCGATAATCTCGAGCCTCGAGAGTGAATACACTCTCTAGCTCTCCGTTTTTCTGATGCTACAGAGAAAATATCAAGCGGCATTTCTTAAATTCCTCTACAGTCTACACGAAACATTTTTCAGAGGAACAATAAACAAAAGGAGCACAAAATACTTTTAAATACTAAAATACGTCAACTATTCGGCAATACTCGATTGCCGATGAAACGATATAATTGTTACACGCGCCGACATTCCCCCGAATCGAAAAACTGGACCAAATTTTTTCATAAAAAACGAACGGTATTCGATTTGTAGAAAAAAAAGTTTTGACACATCGCGGGACGCAATTTTACACGGATGCAAATAAATTAGAACACGTAATGCCTCGCATAATTTTAGCTTATAATAGACCTTAATAGAATTTTGTCCTTAAATACGAATATATGTCAACATATTTTATTTCGAAATTTAAAAACCGCAGGAAGAGATGTAGTCGATTAAATTTTCATAGAGGAGAAATCGAGGGAGAAATTATATCAATTTTCAACAGAACGTACTGTTCTGTCTTAAAAATACTTGTTTATTTTCGAATAACCTGAACAATTCAGAGATACGAGGTATCTCTCCATCAGTAACGCGCAATTCGAAATAATTAAAAAAAATAATTCTTGCAGTAGATATCGAAATAAGATTCAACGTGGATATCGCCAACGTGTATTCTTCAACTATACCCGCTACGCCGTAATCCGCGGATTTATTATCCCTCGAAAATATAGGACGGATTAAATTGCAGAAACGTGACGTACACGTGGATAATCACGGCGCGTTTTTAATTGCACTGAAATTCTTAATGAGAAGAGAGTAATTCGCGATCGACGATCGACCGTCCGGTCCGAAGGGAACGATCGGGTTTCTTTGGGCTCTCCGATATCGATGAGCGCTCGATACCGGGATAATCGCGGCTTCCACGAAGGCAGAAACAGCTCGACACGGTTCATTGACAGGGGAAGCCGTTTTATGGACTCCGCGGGAATTCGAACCGATCGAAATCGCCGCGCGCTCGGGTGAAAAGGAGTCGGCGCGCTTCGCAGATGGCCGTCAATCCTGTTAATCCTGCTCGATGCATGAACTGTTCCGCACGTGCCTACCTTGCTAAATCGAGATTTCATCGATTTCGACAGATCCGCGGTACGTCTGAAGGCTTTAGAGAAGTCTTCGTTAAGCGCACTATTCTTGCAGAGCAGAAATCTCTCGTCGTTCGGCCTCCAATTATAATCATTGATCGATTCATTAATGATAGGCGCATCCGAATAGACATCACGCACAGAGCGATGAAACGTTTATGAGATGAGAGCTGCCATTGCTTTAAATTCTCACGCTGCACGTGCAGAAAAACCGGCGCGTAAGTCGCCGGGATCCTTCCGTCATCCCCGACAGATTTTGCTGCTTGCTCAGGAGAGCGGATTGCGCAACAGGTTACACGGTTCATCGACGGCGAAACAATCTCTGGACTCTAGAGATCGTCGACCCTCTCGGTCTTGACGAAATCTCCGACCTCATGCGATTCCCTACAGCGGATCAAATTGATCGACCATTCGGATTGTTACAAACTTATTATCCGCGTTTGATATTTCAAATTTGGCTGTGTTATATACTGTTAAATAATAGTGTAAGATTATACCTATACTCAATTTGTGAGTAATTTTTAACCATTCCTATAGGTCGTTATACTGCTCCTACTCAATATGTCGTCAATTTAACTAAACAAAGGAGTTAAAATAATACTGTTTTATGGTAAAATAATAACGACATATAATAGATAAAAATAACAAAATGTTATTTAACTCAAGGTATTGGTTTACATTTTATCCTTTAATATTTAATAATGTAGATATGATTCGAGCAAAAGTATTTCTCTTGTGTGATGTGTCGGTATTCGCGCTCGAATTTAAACAGTGAATTTGCATTGCGCGACGTCGAATAGTTTGCGAAACGAGATATCTCGCGATATCATCATCCAAGAACAATTTCATCCAACAGAGATATATCTATAGATAAAGCAAAGTACGATACTAACTGCAGAAAGTACTCGGAAGATTAATGGCAGTAAATCTTTCGGGATTATAAATATTTGCCGTTTCATCTCGGCACGATAAATTACGTTTCGCACGTGGCTTATGTTTGATTGAAGTCGCTGACAAGGTGTCGGTTACGAATAAATGAGCGTAATATCGAGACTCCGGCGTTCGCCGATTAAGTATCAACCGTAAGTGGGACTTGTTAAGTCTATCGCTGTAAAACGAAGCGTGATTTACAGTTACCTCCGGCCGACTGATAAATTTATTATCGGATTTTATGTGGGTTACCGGTGTTATTTAATTGCCGGGATAATTAAAAATGACCAGTTAAGCACGTGCTCGCCGTCAACGGTGTTTTAACGTGGATTCCATTGACTATTCGAGGCACACTATACGAGACAAAGTGATATACATATAGTGTGCGTCACTGATAGAATGTACCTATATAATTCAAAATATCTGAAAGAGAGAGAGAGGAAGAGAAATGGCGAAACGGGATGTTCTGACATACTCGTATATTGCGGACGAACGAATCCTGCAGTCGAGATGTATGACAACACAACCGGTGACGCATGTCAAGGACCGTTAAATGAAACGCTGAATGAAAGAGAAAAAAACGACCATATGAAAGCAGTTTTGTACCATTCTACGTTTCCAATATACCTATACATATGTATACTTTGCTGATCTCTCATGATAGTTTCCTTTCATTATTTATTAATAAAGTAAATCTCTATATCGTTAGGAACTTTCTGTACAGTTCGTCGATCTGATCAATCCGTTTTATTTTTTTAATTGAATTTATGTTTCATTGAACAGCACAAATCGAATCGAATTGTTCTTGTGCGCGAGGGTCGAAATATTTATAATGTACAAATAGCAAGACACGTAGGGTCCTTCACGGATCGTCAATACATCCAGTTTCTGATACCTATCGTTGCCAATCAATTACGTACAACTCCGCAAGAACGCCGACTGCCTCAACAAAAAAGCGTGCAAGGATTAAGGTAAGTGGGGTAGTTTCTGACACTGTTAAAAAAAAGAGGTAGTTTCTGACACATAAAAAGAAAGGTAGTTTCTGACACATTTAAAAAAAAAGTGTCTGTGCAATAATCAACAGCAAAAAACGCTCTTTAATTTGCCTGTAATTTTTTTTATATTTGACGAAAACTTTATTTATTACAAATATAAATGTACCGTCAGTGTCAGGAACTGCAACAGTGTCATTAACTCCCCCCTTTACCTTACCGATTTCCAAGGTGGAGAAACATGTCTAATCGGGGACAATCGGTCGGAGGAAGAATCCGCGACGTGCGAAGATAATTTTCTAGTCTAATTTCCTAACGACGGGACACCGTGAAGTGATGTTAGGTCGATTGCGCAAACAGAGGGTGCCAAAGCGCGAGTATTGTCAAGCTTGGACGGGCAGCGGCATAGTGTAACAACCGAGTCGTTAACGTTCTCGCTTCCGGCGGGAATGTGGCAAGAGATCTTAAGGCAAGGTCGAGAAAGAGGAACGGGACGACTCGGAGAAATTCAGCCGGCCATAAAGATCGAACTTTTTGCGCGTTTTAAAAAGTATCCTTCATATCATCGCGTCTGCCACGTTTTGGAACATTCCCTGATCGATTCCCGTCGTGTCTGTCCCTTACTTGGTCTCTCCGGATATTGCACATCCAGCGTGACAAAGAATATTCAAGCTGGGGCGCGCAGAGATCACTATCCTGCCTTGCGTTTATATCGATGCTTATCTGACGAATGACGCAACCCGTCACCTCGTAAATTAGGAGCTAACGAAAATTCTTTGTGTCACACGTATTACGCATTGTTTGCAGTTTTTTATCTTCCCAAGACAGCACGCATGTCCACAATCGGAATCTTTAAGACATCTTTAAGACGTCTTATGATATGATGTCTAAAATACGTCTTTAAGACGTCTTATGTCCCGAATTTTGGACATAGTCTGTATTACAATGCAACAATTCATGTTCTACAACACCTACAATTAGTTAATTTCTTTCACATTTGAATACAGAAGTAACGAAAGCTTTCTAATCTCATATAAGTAATTTCTATTCTTATTTGATTCGACAAGCAATGTATAACTCAGCTTCGAGATTTTGGACAAGCTGAGTATTCTTTTCTTAAAAAAACTGTCTTGCAACGTTCTCGCGTAAGTCTGAAGAATTTTACGCCTGGAGTAGCACGAACGATCTCTCTGCATCTTTATGGAAAAAATCTGCGAGCTTTCACAAATATACGCGGTAAGAGACTTAATTAATTATTACAAACTCGTGCACTGACCTTCTCGGAGCGGCCGCGGCGCGCTGCGGGCTGGTCGCCGTGCTGGAAGGAGCGCTGCTGGAAGCACCGCCGAACGAGCTGGAGCAGGTCGTGTTGCCGGACGCGGTGGTGTCGCTGGCCGTGGTCGTGGAGCCGAGGCTGCCCTGCCTCGTGGACACTTCGCGATTACGCGCCCCCCGCGATCTACCGCCGGCGGCGAATTGCCGGCCGGCACGGCGCGGCGTCGCGGCGCCCGCGCCGCCGGCCGCGTTTCTCGCGGGCGCGCTCGAAGGTCGGAGCAGGGTGTTGGAAGTGCCGGTGCCGTTGGTCTGGGCGGCGAGGATCTCCGGCGCGATCAGCGCGATATCCGGCAACGAATTCGGCGCCGAGACTATCACGGCGCGCCGATTATTAGCCGGCTCGTTATTACTACCGGTACCGGCGCGCTGCGTGCCCTCGGGTAGTCGCAGATGACGCAGACGCCGCATGGACGCGCGCATCCACGAGTTCGCGGTCGCGGCGACCGAGCCGGCCGCGGCGGCGGCGGCGGCAGCGGCGGTCATCGTCGTCGACATCGTCGCCGTCGCGCCGTCGCGATTTTCACGATCGACCGCCTCGTTCGTGGCGTTGCAACGCGCGGCGGCCGCGGCCTCGTCCTCGTCCTCATCCTCGCCTTCGTTATTGTTGTCGTTACCGTTGCGATGCCGGCGATTTCGTCCGCCGCTACGACGATTGTTGTTACTGCTGTTTTGACGATCGTGGAGAAGCGCGCCGCCGGAGGGCGGCCACCGCGTGCCGCCACCCGCTAGGGACTTTGCCGTCGCGGTGACGGACATCGCGACACTGCGGCCCGTCGCCGTTTCGCGATGCTCGCAGCCGCGCCTGCGCCCCGCGCTCCCGTGGGTGGGGGCCCGCCCCCCCTGTTCACCACGTTCACGTTCTGCACGTTCACCGGCGCCTGCGGCCGCGAGCGACTCCGCGGCCCGCAGGTACTCCACTTCCTCGAGCCACGACCAATCCACCTCGGAACCTTCCGAGCAGACGTCCTCGGTCGGAATGGTCGCCGATTCCGCTTCCGCCGGCTGTCTGCAAGCACAGAAAAAAAAAATGCGGGCTTAATCTTCGGCCGGGTTGAATTATGCGGGTATCGCGTATCCCCGCTTCGACGAACGCGTACGATTAACCTGAATGCTATGGCGAAGCAGCTTTCTTTTTTTTTCGCCGATATTACAAGAGAATAAGCAATGCAAAAATGTACGTGTATCTGATGTATCTTATAGGTATATACCGGCTATAAAAAAACAAGATCATAATAATTATAGTTAGGATTCGAATCGCTTTTAATATGGAACATATAACGTGAGAAAACGGCAAAATATGTCAAATGTTTGAAATGTTATACATTAATTTGAAATATTATAAAGTTTAAAATGTACATAAAATTCACGGGAATAGTATTATTGGGCTAAGCAAGATCCAGTGTTCTGGCCGTAAAAATGACGTTTTCCCTTATTTGATTGCGTGTATCATAATCATATAATGCTTATTGTTTCAGACTTTATTTATTTTAAACTACTATTTTTCCCGCTTACTCACAATCAGACAATAACAACGGGCCGATCGATTTCTTGGCAACGTCGTTCTTTTGACATTAGAAAAATTGTCTTTCACGTCGAGAGTTCAAACAAACTCCTTTTTCCGCGGAAGCAACAGGTTTTCCCCCCGCCTCTTTCTCGGAACTTTAAAAATTTCCGTATCAAAGCGCGCAGCGGGTCAACGAACTCGATCTCTGTCGCGTTCTCCCTGATTTTCTCTCCGATCGCCCGCACGCGTCTCTGTTTCCCAGGACGAGATGGAAAGCCACGATAATCGTCAAACGCGTGCGGGGAACAGCTCTAAACAGCACGAAAGAGAGAGAGAGACATCACTCCAAAAAGAACCTTCTTTAATGGTAATTCCTCGTTTCCCCGCACACGCGGGCGTAGGTAGCGCGTGCCGCTTCGTGGGGTCCAAAAGCGTCACGGAAGGATAAGCGAGAGGAAGAAGAAATGTCACCTCAACGCGGGCTCCACGCCTCGCGCACACGACCCCCATACCGTGCACCGTGACTTCCGGTACGATACGAAACTCAACGCCCGCGCCTGGCGAGAGTGAACACCTAGCACGGCGATGCAACCAATGCGGCGCGTCAGAATTTGCCGCAGAAGGCATTTCTACGCCGATCCCCGTGGGGCCCGTGCGGGTTCCTGGCGGCACCCCACATCCGTCCCGACATCGACCACCGGGAACGACTAAGGATAACAGGATGTGGATCGTGCAGTCGTGCTACGCGCTCTGCACGTGTGTGGGAGCCGCGGAGCCGCGCGTACATACCTGGCCGCGTTGCGTCCGCCCGCGTGGCTTGTACTCCCGGCGCGGGCGGCGACGCGCGTTCTCGGGGGAACGTCGCGCGATTACGAATTGTGGGAGGATATAATCGTAGGAATGTGGGTGGAGAAGTGGCTCGGTAATTTCTCCTCGTGCCTCGAAACAGAACATTGAGCTGTTCGCAGGTGTGCGGCCGGGGGTGGAGGGGAGACGGTGGTTAGAGTGATTACAGCGGATGATTCAAGTCCCTTTGAGACAAGAGGGGAAAATTGTGAGAAAGTGTAACTGGCGCCTATATTTTGTGAATAACGCGCGCATTTTACATGTAAAATAAGTTATTTAAATGTATGTATATTCTCTCGAATTATTTGTTTTATAGAAGGGATTTATTTTCCGAGAAAAATATGCCGAAAATAGATTTTGGTTATAAGCCCTTTTTTTTTAAGAAAAATATAGAAGAAATTGCGTTCAGTCATTAGTGTAAATTCAATAATATATTAAGATTGTAATAGAACCGCTTTATAGTTGTATTAATAGATAATGTTTTTTTCGCTATCTCTTTTGTGCTGCTTGAAAAACCAGGATTTTAAAATAATATTCTTTACATAATTGCTGATTTATGTGTCCAGAATTTATTTTCTCTGTTTAAGGGAAAATTTTAGGCCGTCCACTGTATAAATCTTCGTGTCTGCTCTATGACTTTCTTTTCTCTGTATTTTATTTATACATTTAATCTGAAACTTTCGGTTATGACGCTATGCAGAAGGCACGTAGTGATTCAGAATCTCTACGATAATAAGATTTTATGGTTGGCTTTAGCAGATTATCTAGCAGTATTATGTGCTTAATATTTTCCAATATCTTAGCATTGCCGAGAACAATCGTAGAATGTAGGCTTAAATTATAATTGACGGCATAAAGGTAAAATGCAGACACACAAACATGATTCCATACTTAAAAATCTCTAAGCGAATGGGCGACTTACGCAACAGTTATATTTTAACTGTACATTTTTTATTCCGTCAGTCTCATATTAATTAACTAATTAATTCCGAATTTCCCTGACTGCGAATTGTAGATTATTTTCGTTTGAAAACTGCCTCGCATCGCAGACGTGCAGCGAGGCATTGAGGGATTTCGTCACAAGGTGCAGTGCGCATAACTGCGACGCGGCTTTCCGGATGCGTAATGTCCGACCGACATGGCACGGCTCTCACCTTATTGTGCGCTAGTCGCGCGTGGGAAGTGTTTCGCTGATATAAGTAACAACTGAAATTTGTTGTTCAAATCCCGCGTGTCTGGCGCGGGGAAGCTCGAGCGCGAGAGAGGTGAGGCCGTGTGTTCGTGCGCCCGATGACCCGATTGCTTTCGCAGCGCCCGCGGCGGTACGCGTATCAATCCGCGGACCGACTTTCTAAAATGCGGTCGTGCCCTTTCCCAGCGGGTCTGTCTATCGATAACAATATCGCTGAGTTGACCCTTCATCGGGCCAAAAACTTTTTTCGACGGTCGCGGATATCATATGTTTCTTGTACAAAATAATCTTCTCGCTGGTACAGCTTTACGTTGTAAAATAGGTTTCAGAAAATTTATCGAATAAAATAAGCTAAACTCAAATTTCCAAACACGATAATTCAAGTGTTAATAGCGAAATAAATCCATTTTACAATTGCAATTATAAACAGAGCTGTAGTTTAAACACATCTTTTAAAATGAAAATTTTATACAGTAATAAATATTGAGGATCTTTATGTGTTATTTGGATCTATATTATTTGGATCTAATTTATCTCCAGGGTGTCCTATTTTACTTTCCATGCTGAATTTGGCAAAAATGTTTCACAAAAGTTGTATCCAGACCATACAATTTCTATATATAAAACATTTTTACTTGCCGGGCTCAATTTTCATACGTAATTCGCCTGATGAGAAAAGTAAAATGGGACATCTTATATACCTACTTAACCTACTTATCGAATTTATTTCGAAAGCGACAGATGTGCCGTGAAATCTTTGTGTTTTCAACAAATGAGTTTTCAGCTCTCGCAGACCTCTTGTCCTTTCCAGGGGAAGCAGAGAGATGTGTTTCTCCTCCGCGTATTCTTACTTTTATATTGCATTATATCTCGGTTCTTTATCTTGTCTTTGTACTTATTATCCACCTCGTCTCACTCGCATCTCCGACAAGTATCACGGCGTTTCGCTCAGACGCGCGATCATTCGCGGATTAATCCGGAGAGTTGACTTTCTAAACGCGGTCGTGCCCTTTCTCGACGCGCCCATATCAAACAACGATATCGCAGTCGCGTTATAATAATAATAGGCGATAAAGGTTCTCTTTGCGCGTATCACTATCGCGCGCGGCCTATTGTTATTAATTATTTCCTACGCGCGCGGAACAAAAGCGGCCGTTTCACTATTATTATACAAGACACCACGGATACAAAGGTGAATCGCTTCTGGAACGCGGCGTTAACGAGCAAACGGAAGAGAATTACAGGGAATTACGATATGGAATTACGGGTGATTACGGGGTGGCAGGGATTAGTATTTTAATTTTCCGTTCCGTGTTCGCCCGCGAGAGAAAAAGTAGACGATAGTAACAGCTCCTTCATTCGCGTGACTAAAAACAACGATATTTTATTCTTACATATTATTTCGTTATGGAAAAAAGGTAGCGGAAATATATGGCTATCAAAATTCTAAAAACATACGACTATTTTTCTTCTCGTACCGACATCGTTTATCGTTAATTGTCTCGTATATGCATTATTGCGATACCGCGTGCGGGAACCAGAATTTTCCGCTTTCACGTGTCATACGTAATGTTCCATCCCTTCAAAGCGTTCCACGCGCGTACGATTTGATACGGGAGAGCTTTTTGATTCATCGCATGTCCGCGATCCGCATGATTACGTGAATGCTCGCCTCGCGCGATACTGTAGCGCAAATCATCCGTGAAAATCCACACTTAAGTACACGATGTCGTTTACTTCTACGGCTTGACCGTGATAATTTTTTTTCTTCTTTTTCAGGTGAGAGCGACGCGTTCGCCTTTAGATTCCGAATGTTCGCACTATCATTCTGATCCCGCGGCCGTTAGAAAGTTTTACTATCTCCAGAGAGAGTAAAATCTCAAATTTAAGCAGTCTCTTGACTCTCAGTTTTTTAATTAAGAAGGAAAAGAAAAAGTGTTCCGTGTAAGCGCGCGTGACTGAATCCGACGTGAAATTTTTAATTAAAAAATCGAGAGTGGTTTTCAACGAGCGTTCTCAGAGTTCATCTCGGAGCAACAGTCACTTCAAAGGTCTGCCAGCTAAGAGCGGCTGCTCTCCAAAACTCTCGAGCTTGCACTTATGTTTAATAGCTTGAAAGGTAGGGCATACGTAATGCGTTTGCGGCCGTCAAAGAGGATCTGCATTTTCATTGTCAGTGTCGACTTCAACTTCGATCGACGAGACCCCGCGTCGTTTCTCATCGTCGCTAAGACGCGTACTTACGTCGAGCGAATCTGAATCGAAACAGTTTGCACGCTCGTTAGGCTCGGGCCTATGTAAATACTTCCGGCACGAAAGCGCGCTTTCCTGCCAATGCATTGCAGCATTCTCTACCTACGCGAATTCTTACATCGGTCTAATAATACGAGCTTGCTCACCGTGAGAAGCCGCTCACAAAGACAGGTGAGATATTTTAGCCGAACACACGAAAAGCTAAGAAGGAATTTCTTGCAGAAACATCACGGTCCTCGCAGTATAGGAAGTTGTAGGAAACACAGATTTTAATTCGATTAAAATACCTGTATACTTTCTAATCGACATGAATTAATGAGAGAAACTGGATGACTATAGATTTGTCGAGTTTTCAATTAAATTATTTGCTGCGAAAATTAATTTTTTTTATCTTTTAACAATCGGAAAAGTTACGTTAAAATACTGGATATTCTTTCATGAATAATTCTCGAGAGAGGTTTCAATATTAGATTCTATAAAAATTTGTTAATTTACAGGATAATATTACGTAATCCTCATAAAATCATGCGCAATTTCGTTCTCTTCTAACGTGACGTAAGGTATGATCGAAAACTCCTTGCGTGAGAAAAGGATGAAAATGTAACAACGGAAGCAATCGTACCTCGTGAGAAAGCTGGACGCCCCACGATCGACGTTGGAAATCGACGGTACACAGCGATATTCCTTGAGACTGGTGGATCTATCGATACCAGGAAGACCATCGGTAGAAGAGCACGAGTTTAGGCTCGTCCCTTCCGTCCACGACTTACGATGCGACTCTTGAAAGGAACGCCTCTTGCTTCCGCGATCGAAGGCGTTTTCCTGACCGCGTCTCTTGAGAACGAGTCTCGCGCGAGGTTCCGAATCGATAGAAACGGATCTGTCCCTGGGAGAACTATCCTCGCGAAACTTGTTCGAATTTGGCAACGTTTCGTAGACCGGATCGTCCGGCTGGGCATCGTAATCGCTCGGCGTGACGGCGCCTTTCGTCTCCTCCACGTCGCTTCTACCGTTTGCTTCCTCGTTCGAGGTCCTGGACGACGACACGAAGGGGTAACTGACCCTGTCCTCTTCCCCCCCGATCGGGAGACGCACGGAGGATGTCGTGCGATTCGGGTCGACGTTCTCGTTCCTCGCGCGACCGCAGCCCGTTTCCGCTTGGTCTTCGTTGTCGTCGTGCTCGGCGAGGAAATCGAAAGCATCGTTTATTTCCCGTGTCTCGTATGTCTCGTCCTCGTGCCTCGTCGTCGAGGTTCCCCTCGTTCTTTCGCAGCTCGATAACGTCGCGTGGTCCACCGTATCCTGCTGGGTATCCTCGTTAATGTCCGAGCAAGTCTTGCGTATCACTGGCTCTAAATTCCTAGTGATGTCGCGCACCCGCTTGATCGTGTCTGACGAGACCACGTCGATCCTCTTGAGGATCGGTACCACTTGATCATGGCCTAAGGTCACCAAGATGTCACCCTTATCGATGCTGTTCAGCACTCGCTCTTGCTTCCTGGTGAGAGAGAGTTTCTGCTCAAGTTTCGGGGGACATACGTCCAGAAGATGCTCTTGCTCGTCGGATGTCGCATCGTCCACGGTGACCCGCGGCACGCACACATCGTTTCCAAGATCGATCAGATCGTCCTCGTTGGACGCCATTTTACGACGATTTACACCTGCAACGATAAAGAGCGCTTCCGTTAATTGATATTAAACGAGTGATCATGCACCGCTCAAGGACGGAAATCTTTCCTCATTCAATAACTCAAAATGATGTAATAAGTATAATAATATAAGAAAAAAAATGTACAATATATTTCCAAGATTACCGGAGAAGCTATAATTTTTATAACCCACACACTGTTAAATATCGATTAGAGGATGAAATTTAAACCAATACCTTCAGTTAAATAACATTTTATTATTTTTAACTATCATGTGTGTCAAAATTTATTATTTTAACTCCATTGGTTTAATTAAATTAATTGTTTAATTAAACCAATTAAATTAAACCAATTTAATTTAATTGGTTTAATTAAATTAATGACATATTAAGTAGGAGCAGTGGCGACCTATATAGGAATATTAGGAATGATTAAAAATGACTCAGATTGAGTATAATATGACGCTAGTTTAACAGTACACATTTTAAATAAAAAATACATGCGGTTTATATAGGTATATTTATTAAAAACCAATATATCCTAACGTAGGGGAAGGACGGGCAAAGTGAACACCCTAGGCAAAGCGGATAAATTCGTTTTTTTCTTTTATATACGAGATAGCGCTAATGAATCTCAGCAGGAAGAGAGAGTGCCGCCGATGCTATGGCAGTGTGAAAGATCATGTGATTGCTCGTGTCAGTTTTTTATGAGCAAAAAATAAATTTGGTGCGTTTTCTTGCGATTTTCGCTAAGGTACGTTGCTTGATTATTAGTAGTAAACGTTCCTTAACCACTGTGAATCTTTTTTTATAAAAATTCTCTGTTTTTAAGGCTCTATTGGAGTAGAAGACTTTTCACTTATTGCTCAACCTTTCCAAGTTCGCGCTGGTTTGCGCCAAGTAGGTCCTTTGGGCAAAGCAAATGGGGGCAAAGCGGATGAACACATCCCTCTTTACCCCCTTGCCCGGTCATATTAGGATTGCTGTTTTTCTGTTTTAAGATGGTCTTCCGGTACAAACGTAAAATAGACCAAGCGACAACCTAAAACGCGCCATGAATGCAGTCAATATGAAAAAAGAATCTATTACATCGGTAGCCAAAAAGCACCAGATTCCGTGTACAACTTTACAACGGCATATGAAGAAACTGTAAAAAAAGTTTGGAAAGTTTACTACTGTTTTTACCAAAGATCAAGTGATCATCCGCTTTACCCAGGGGGGTCGGGCAAAGCGGACAGTTTCTCCTGTTTTAGTTTTTCATTCCAAAAGGATTCAAACGTTTAACATTTTCATTTTTTTTCTTATTTTATTTGAAAGTTGATTGTTTGTGGAGGATTATAAGACTAAAAAAGGTTTCTGATCTCAATTTTAACTGTGTCCTTTTTTTTGTCAAACCTTAACATATCCGCGCTGCTCGGCCTAATTCCGCTATATTATTTCCACGTTGCAAGTATTTGCGATATGAGCTAAGTACTTAAAAGACTCATGTACGCGTCGTTGATTCGCGCGATATCTAACAATAAGTTGACCACTACCCGACCACTACCGATTTAAACCAACGATTACACCTCGAGAGTCATCTGAGATGATCAGATTAATTTCCGGGCGAAGTGTGTCGCCGGTTTTTCATTGCAACTTTATGAACTCGTCCTAGATTCGCCTGACCCGGCCAAGAAATCTCTGGTCGTAAACCGGAGGAGCGCGGTTCTCTCGACGATTGACCGCCGCAGGACCATCTCGCTCGAGCCTCCCACAGACATCAAGTTAATCCGTCGCGCCGTTTCCCCAATCTCTCTCTCTCTCCTTTTCTCTTTCTCTTTCTCTTCAACCGACTCACCGTTCCGTATATACCAGAGAAGATTGTGCAAAAGTATGCCCGCCATGTCGTACAGATTCGTGACCGTGTCGCATTCGCGGTATCGAATTTGCCAGCTGGTCCGCATCGGGATGAAGAGACGACTGAGATCCAAGGAAGAGAAGACGACGCTATCATCATAAGTGTTCGTAATCGTCGGCGACGATTAACGACAAGATACTAATTGTAAGTGAGCGATGCGTCGAGTGCGTTTAGTAGCGAACGGTGCGACGCGCGACGGTGCGCGATCGGCTTTCATTTTTTATAACTCCACGACGCGTATAAACCGCCCGGCCTCCTCTTTCGCAACTTTGCACCGTATCATCGGGAAATGTTGCGACGTCAAACGCTGGCCAACGCTTAATACCTAAGTACACGGCACTCTCGCTCGAAATTTAAATATTTTGCGACGTTACATTGTAGGTGTACGCACGCGGAATATGTACGATATTACGTTTTATTGCGCACGATATGTTTGCTATTTAATTATTTCACATCTAATTTGCAACAACGTCAATGCGACAAGCTTTTCTGACCGCGGCCCTGACTTTTCATCGCCAATTTCCAATTTCCCCAGGCTTTCATCGATCCTCGCTGTATATACCAGATTCGAAACAGCTCTGTATCATTAGCGTGTCACAAGACTTCTACTCTCCGGTTATCGATAAGAAGTCCGAATAAGAAATCCCGCACGGCTTCTCTCGGATGTCATTTCGATAACGCGAGTACCGAACACGCGCTTTCTTCGGATCCGTCACCGAGGAAATTGCGTCCACACATCGGCAACGTATCCCTTTCCGCTGATGTTTCCGCTGATGGAAACAGTTCCTTTTTTCATTTTCTGCGCGCAGGACTTCGAAGGAGATCGGACGCGACGCGAAACCTGCACGCGGCACAGTCGCGATACTTACTCCTGCTTCATTACGGCTCATAAACCACTGACGAATAATGTATTCCCGTCTCGGCAAAATATCGTCTAGTCACCGCGAATTAAGTGCGCACGCCGCGAATAAGTCACTGTATCGGTGCGTATATCGGTCGAATAATCGCCGATTCGTTAGCATACAGCAATGTCACGAATTCGTAACGATCTTGGCACGCTTCCAATCGTATTATACGTGCCGTTTTCTCGACAAGGTAAATTTTCCCCGGGCGTCCCATTAAGGTACGTCCTTCCGCTGATTAACGTCCACGCGCCACCAATTAACAATTCCGAGGAATTAACAAGCGTCAAAGTTAATTAGCGTCACTAATTATCCGGCGCTCGAACGTTCCGCGAAGAGTAACGTAAGTAAGCTTGTATAAATAATTCTACAAATAATCGGAGGAACTTGGAATTCGCGAACCGATGAATCCGCGGGTACCGCCGCGCCGGCCGTTTCAGCCGTCGCGTCGAGCTGATTAATTACCGTCGACGCGCGTGTACACGCACAGGTGTTATGACTTCGCTTAACGTCCACAGAAATTTATTCGTCGCCCGTTAAACGCTCGGTTAGACCCCGTTCTCACGACCCACAGCCGGTCAGAAAGCAAACAAATGATGTAATTGTATACAATTACTCGGCCGGCGGATCTCTCTCTCTCTCTCTCTGTCATTCCGCTCACGTTCAACCGAATTAACAAAGTTGCCGCCGCCTGGTCTACTCTCTGTATATGTACCAAGACGCTCCGGCATAACAGCGAGGAAATAAATTCGCATGCGTGTTCCGAAAGAAAAACTACGTTTTTAATTTCAAGTACACGAAGAACTTTCCCTCGTTTCCAATAAAACTCAACGAACGGGAATACTCATCGCGTTAAATTAAACTGCAGGTGAATTTAATGAAAGATGCGAGTCACGATTTAATTGAGAGTTCCGACTCTTTCCCAAGAAATCCCGAACTACGTCTTTATTGAATTTTATTCCAAATATTATTCGCAACGTGTTCTCTAACGAGACCGTAGTTCGTTGAGGAGATTTTCTCGTTTCTGCAGACATTATAAAATACGTGGATATAAACGTACCGCCTTGATGAGACATGTCGTCGCGTATATACATTCGTGCGCATCCTAGCTCTTGTCAGATGCGAAGATCGAGGTGCGACTACCGGAAGGTTAAATATAATCATAATTTCTACACGTGAATTAAGAAAAATCGCCCTTGTTAGCCGGTGAGAAATTGAAAAGCGCGCACGCGAGACATCCCGAGGGGACGCTTAAAAACAATAGGCGGATTCTTCGTTTCGCGAAACCATGGGACTCGCAATGCGAAACAATAACTAACGTTATATATATATGTGTTAATGATATTCCAAGAGTTATTTCCCTGCGCCACTTACAGGAGAGTTAATCACAAGTTGCAACTAATGTTGCTACTAATCAATTATGAGTATGACTTTACGGCTAATAGAGCTAATAACGTGCCGCGAGGAAAATAACTACAGCTCGTGAGCAATCGTCCGATGTTAAGAATTAAACTCCACACTGTTAAATTCGTAGTATCAAATTAGGCTCAATTTGAGTCATTTTTATTCATTCTTATAAGTCGCAACTACTTCTACTCAATATGTTGTTAATTTAACTAAAACAATGTTAATTTAACTAAACCAATGGAGTTAAAACAAAAGCTAAAACTGTTTTGTGTTAAAATAATAAATTTTGACACACATGGCTAAAAATGTTGAGTATTTAACTCAAGGTATTGGTGTAAATTTCATCCTTTAATATTTAACAGTGCAGGCATTAATTATCGTAATAAGCAATAATTATTATATTTTTAATTTACGAATGCAATCGCGATAATTTTATTATACAACCATCTGTTGTAGGTATAGTATTTCACGCTGTTTGCTCTTTACGACCATTTACGACTCGAAAAAAATACTGAATTATGTTAATATCGTGACATATTAAAGCTAAAGCTCTGCTAAAGGTCGCAATAAAGTTTTTTTTTTATTGCACACATAAACATAAGCAATCTGACGATAATCGTCGTCGGAAGTGTCATTGAAGGATGTAGAAGGCTTCTTATAGTGGACACTCGTTATAAATAAAAAAAAAGTAAGTTCGCACGCACAGCGCTTTCACCAATATGAATTATAGCTTTGCGCCTATCCGCGAAAGTCCACCAACGGAGGACAGGCGTCTAATGCCTGACTGAGAGTGAAGCGAATCGGTCGGATCTCCGTTTCCAGAGATGAGAGAAGTCCCGTTGGGAAAGAAAGAATGCCGAATGGAATCGGCGGCGAGCGACGCGTATAACGCACGCGGTTTACGCTTCGCGTGCGAGAATACATATTGCGCGAACGGTACTTTCTCGACGATAATTAACGCAATCGCCTCGACACGGCGCGGCGCGGGCGGCGCGTCTCCGCGTGTCTGCACGAGATCGACTTTTCGAAGCCTCGTCGGATGCCGAGAACCACAAGCACTACGCGGCTGCACCTCTGACTCATCGGGCCGAGCCAACCGCTCATCATGACGCGCGGTGATCAATGAAGGGAGAGACAAACCGTACCGCGAATCGCCCGCGGTTCGTTGAACTTTTAATCTCGCCACGCGGGAGAGCGGGGCGGGTCATACACCGCGCCCGACACGCGCTCCTAGCGTTCGGCGTGTACAGGGTGTGTCGAGGATCACGCTTCCTTCCGACTCGCGAGCGAACATCGCCGGTCGTTAAAATTCATTTCAACACACAATGAGTTCCATCTGACAGTTTGACAAGAGGGAATTAGATTCGAAAAGTTCGATATATAGCGTCAGAGTAGCTTTCACATCTCGGTTACACGTTCACCTCTCGCGCGACATTCGTTAACCTGCAGTGAACTTTCTCTTGGGAAATTATAATCACTTGCAATTTCAAATTGTTCGAAAAGTGTCGCTCCTGGCTCTGTTAACTCGTTGACAAAGGTCGCCGTGGTAAGTTTAATTCCGATGCACGTGAAATTATTTTCAAATCTATGCCCAATTTTTATTATACCTATTTCAGCAAAACCGCATGGAAAGAATTTTGCTAAAGAATTTAAAATTTAGGCTAGATACAGATCTAAAAATAATTATGTTGGAAGCTAGCTTTGTTGCTCAAAACTCTTTGCAATATTATCATCATGCTTGAGCGTCCTACATAATTATTTTGATGGTTCAATAAAATTACTTTCAGATCTGTATCTGGCTTTTTATGTACTTTAGCAAAACCGTTCTTTCCGTGCGCTCTTTCTGTATAGCTTAGGAAAAAAAAAGTATATGACGCCGGAGACACCCTGTATAGCCTTTTATTGCAGCGCGCCGGGAGTCGCTCCCACGTTTCAAGAATGCACTCACGTCGCATCGAATCGCTTCCTAGCGCGCCTTTTCCGCATCCTCGTGCACCTCAGACTTATTACCGTCGTTCGTCGCTATTTCTATTTTAGAAATGCTTTAGCTCGCCGAGACGCCGCGCGCCGCTTGTAATTTGCGCCGCTCGACGTATAATTCGAAAAAAATATTGAAAATTGCTCGTTTTACGACACGCTCAATTTTATATAGAGTCGTTGAGTAACCTTGATTGCTCGCACTCGAGCCTGCGTTTTACAATCGGTGAAACGTAAAAATACCAACATTAACACGCGACTCGGATAACAAGTGCGGGACCATATGCGCAGTTGATGATTTGGTATCGTGAGCAAGGCCTGGAATTGTCTCTTTGTTCGGAAAGGCAACGCCTCTGTCATCGAACTATGTCGACAGCGTCGTTAAAAATGCTTCATAATTGATTAGCTCAAGGCTACGGTGACAAAAAATGCGGGCAACGTGTTTTTGATCTTCTATAACAACATGTGAATTGAAAGAGTCATCTGCATTTTAAAAATATCAATAATTTAATCAATAATTTATATTTACCGCTTGTGCAAATTTCGACCGAGAAATTTAACCATTAACTTTAGATGACCATCGTTTTGTTAAAAATTATTTTATTTTTAAACAAGCTAAGATCGCGGTAACGACATAATTAAGAATTAAAATGCCGCAAAGTTACTTATTTGAGATGCTTGGAAACCAAGAAATCTTGACAAAAAGCTTCTTTTTTTACGACAAGAATATATTTTTATTTTATAATATTTCATCCAAAAATTAATATTTTCAATTCTTTTTAATTTATTGTTTAACAAATATATGCTTTTAGTTCATAAAGAAATAAAAATTGAAAATATATACTGAATTATATATTAGAAATAAATTACTAATAGCATAACTGTGAGTAACCCTTATAGAAATTTAATACTGTGACTTTTTGGCTAGTGATTAATCACTAAAGCACTATTAAAAGCACTGGCTTTTAAGTGATTAATCTCACTAGCCACACTGAAAATCATTACAGTACTTATTAAACTATAAGGGAAGGCAACTTAATTTTACGATCCTGGTGTGCCTCTATAAGAGTTCATAAGATGTAATACTTATATCACATCTTATACGTGCCTATGTTAGTAATAAATAAAGTATGCTGATTTTTCCTAATACAAAATATTTCGTATTAATAAATTAGTTAATTAAGTAAATTAACGTAAAATTAAGTTAGTAATAAATAAAGTATGCTGATTTTTCCTAATACAAAATATTTCGTATTTTGTATTAGGAAAAATCAGCATACTTTATTTATTACTAACTTAATTTTACGTTAATTTACTTAATTAACTAATTTATTACTAACTTAATTTTACGATCCTGGTGTGCCTCTATAAGAGTTCATAAGATGTAATACTTATATCACATCTTATACGTGCCTATGTTAGTAATAAATAAAGTATGCTGATTTTTCCTAATACAAAATATTTCGTATTTTGTATTAGGAAAAATCAGCATACTTTATTTATTACTAACATAGGCACGTATAAGATGTGATATAAGTATTACATCTTATGAACTCTTATAGAGGCACACCAGGATCGTAAAATTAAGTTGCCTTCCCTTATAGTTTAATAAGTACTGTAATGATTTTCTGGCTAGTGAGATTAATCACTTAAAAGCCAGTTCTTTTAATAGTGCTTTAGTGATTAATCATTAGCCAAAAAGTCACAGTATTAAATTTCTATAAAGGTTACTCACAGTTATGCTATTAGTAATTTATTTCTAAATATTTCGTATTTTGTATTAGGAAAAATCAGCATACTTTATTTATTACTAACATAGGCACGTATAAGATGTGATATAAGTATTACATCTTATGAACTCTTATAGAGGCACACCAGGATCGTAAAATTAAGTTACCTTCCCTTATAGTTTAATAAGTACTGTAATGATTTTCTGGCTAGTGAGATTAATCACTTAAAAGCCAGTTCTTTTAATAGTGCTTTAGTGATTAATCATTAGCCAAAAAGTCACAGTATTAAATTTCTATAAGGGTTACTCACAGTTATGCTATTAGTAATTTATTTCTAATATATATTTCAGTATATATTTTCAATTTTTATTTCTTTCAAAATATTTCGTATTTTGTATTAAATAATATGCTGATTTTTCCTAATACAAAATATTTCGTATTTTGTATTAATATTTCATAATTTCTGTTATAAAATTTCCGGCAAATCGGTACCATCTCGGGTACCATTATTCCATACTAAATTAGAACGATTAAAATGTGTGAATAAATATTACGGAGAATAGAGTTTTATTATCACTCTTACAACTCAATTCTTTAAAACTTTTATTTTTATTGTGGAATATGATTGTATCTTAAAAGTTTGGGGATTTAATGTCTACGAACTTAACATCTTTAGATGAGACGAACGGTGCCCAGAATAGCTTATTCTAAATTTCTAAAACGTTAAATGGTCGTAAAAGCGTTTACGTCGATGTTTCTTCACTTTCGGATTGTCGGCAAACTGTAATTCTTCCCCGATGAAGTCCGAGGAACGAAAATACGAGGAGCCACTCATAGGCCGGTATTCATAGTCGGATCTTATTTCAAGACCTTCTTAAGTAATATCTTAAGATGCTAATACGGCTGTGATTGGTTCATAACATCTTAAAATTATATACTCAAGACGGTCTTAAATATAAGATCCGACTGAATACTGGCCATATTAACAAAAGTGGCAGCAGTTTCGATAGGGACTGCAAAACATTTGTCCGTTTCAATCTCCGTGTCAAAGCAAAATATTTAATTTCGGTACATTGAGCAAATAGCGCATGCAGCCGGATCGCGATCGTAAACGTTGAAAACACGTGCAGCAACGAAATGATAAACAAGGTAGGTATCACCTGCTGTTCTCCTAACTCCACGACTCCGCTACTTTTCGCGAGTAACCGAGGCGATCGGTCATTGCAGCAATTAAGAAATTGCAATTAGGATCATGATGTACATGATGTACAAGCTCGTGTACAAGTAAAGTATATAGCACGATATTAATAAAATGAATTACTGATGTTTCTTTTAAAAATTTGATCCAAATTACGTCCGCGTCAATAATTTACAAAGTAACAGCACGCGAAAGATATATGGATACATAGTAAAAGAAAATATAGATATAAAGGGTGTGAAGCTGACTTTCTCATTTAGAAGCAATGTACGTGGATTTAATACCCGAAAAAAAGGCGTAGCAAGGAATACCTAAATCGGCAAAGACAATTAATATTTAATATTAGACGAACAAAATAAATAGTTAATATTAGACAAACAAGATAAATTGTATATTGCTCCAGAGAATTTGAAGATGTCGTACGGCGCTTGACATTCACGGGAGGTGGATTCTTTAGGATCATCGACGCGGCACCGGCGGCACTCGAAGGTCAACCACTTCCGAGCATCTCCACTGGCGCACACGTCTGGCCCGTCTGGCCGTTAAAAACATGTATAAACGCAATTCAGGAGACTCAATTTCCTTTTCGAGCGCGCGCAATTTGCTATTTTTCTCTCTCCTTCCCTCCATTCGAAGGAACGAAGGTCACGCAGCTTGCAGGCTTTTGCTATTATCACGCGATATTTTTATTGCAAGTTATCAAAAGCCTCGCGCGTCGTCGCTTGAAAGAAACGCGTATCGAATCGGGTATTGCGGAAGTGCGCGGGTTTATGCATGTGTATGTGTCATAAAAAGCCAGAAAGCATTTTAAAAAACCGATAGAGCTTTGCGGCCACTGTCGTCACCGTTGGCAATCCATTATTATTAATCACGAAAAAGGAAAAAGGTAATAAGCAATACAGTCGTATTCTCAGGTTCGTTTTATGCGAGCATTGGGTCGATCTTTAATCTCTTTTTCTACAACTTTAATTCTCAGAACTAGAAAAAGATAAAAAGTGTAAGTTAAATCGAGATTAAAGTTGATCCATATTGATAGAAATGGACGGAACTCGGTTTACTAATAATACCTTTTTTTACATAAACGTATTTAGCGTTCCAATTCGGTTCCAACATAAAACGGATTCGCTTTTTGACTTCCCAGTCTCGAAGCACTCACCTTTGGCTTCCGCTTAACCCGAGAAGGGGCGCCTGGAGCTACTTAAACACCACAACGTCGAAAAAATAAACCTCACGTCGCAGTAATTTTTTTTACTGATCTAGAATCCATATCTACCTTTCATTCGAAGGTTCCGAGACCTAATCTGCATAATAAAAAAAAAATTAAGACCTGTACCATCATAGTACCGACCTATTATTAAAACTTGCTGGGATGAAAAAGTAGCTCCAGGTGACCCTTGATGCACAAAAAAAAAAGATAAGGCGGCCGTTCTCGAATTAACAGAGAGCGTGAGAAATAAAAAACATAAGTTTTTACTAATTTTTACACCGCTGAAGATAGCTTGGACGTTCACCGGTTATAATCGTAGCCAAAATTTTATACTCTAAGGGTCACTTCGACCAACTCCGATTAACTTTAATCAACGATTAATTCGATCAACAATTTCGTCAACAGCAAGACTTTTAACTGTATGTCGTTCTTTTTTATTTTTTTAAACCTATCTCTTCGTGATTTACCACTTCGTGAATAAAAGCTGCTTTTAATATAACAAATCTTTTAATCTTTTATTTTCATCGATTAAAGTTAATCGGAGTTGGTCGAAGTGACCCTTATTAATCGACGTGAAAACATCCGACTATTTACGGTTACAGGCTGAAAACTTTTGAATAGTTCTGTCCCTCACACACAGAACAAAAGACTATTCTTTCATTTTTCTCCTCCAGCCGCTTCTTTACATCGAATAATCGTGAAAATCGAAATCTATTTATTATTGTATTTCTAAATCTAAATGGTCAATAATTTCGGGCTTTTTTACTAGTATTTCTAAAGTGTCCTTCTACTATATGTATATCCGTTTTTCATCACATAGAATCGTTCTAATTATTAAAATTTAAAATACGAGATTTCCGTCTGCTTTGTGTATCCAATACAATAATACATGATGGAAAAAATACAATTTTTGATAGCGGCTTTGGTACCGGCACGGTCCTTACAATTGAGGACGTGTATAGATAACACTATTAATAGCACATGGTCCAAATTTCAAGCAAATAAGTACATAGAAAATCAATTAGCCGGTGAACGTCCTTAATGTGAAGCCGAAACGTTCGGATTATTATTCCTTGTAAAATTTAAATAAATCACTCTTAATCTACAATAAACTAACGCACTAACAACCGCGTTGTATTTCCATAGCCTATTCGTTACTCCAATTTATCAATTTCATTATGGTCAGTTCCAAGTTAATCTTTCTTTTTGCATACGTTTTTTTACTCCGCATACTTCACTTATTTATACATCTTATTTCTAAATAATCCGACGCACAGTATCTTTCCTTCTAGGGGAAAAAAAAGAAAACGACTGTTCTCCCTTGCGTCACTCGTGCTCGTAGAGAGGTCGACTCGCGCAATCCCGCGACTAGGCGAGAGTCCGCGAGAGTCACTCTCGCCGTTCGCGTACGTGTGCACACTTTGAGATATCTATTTATACATACATACATACCTTCGTGTCACTCGCAGGACGCCAGACTCCAGAGGTGATCACGCTCGGAGCGCAGGAGGTCCGCGTGGCGAGTATGTAGTGCCGGGACAGATCGGAGGCCCGCCGGCATTTGTCGGGAAGAAAAGACACAACCGAACGCGGATCCCTCGTCTGTCGCTGACTCGTCCGCCCGGTCGGACCGGAGCACGGACGCGTGCGCGTGCACGCACGCACGCGGCGCGATAATTCACGGGTTTAAATCACGGTCATTCCACTCGCGCACGACCTTGTTCCGAGAGCAGTACAAAAAGCGCAGCAACGCAACAGTGGACGCACAGTTTTCGCCTCCATTCCGGCGTTGTAGCGCCCCTCGTATGCCCCTTCTGGCCCCCTACCACCGTTCTTCACCCGCTCCCTTTTTCCAGTTCCTGAACTCGACGCAGAAAAACGGCGATGCCTCTTTCTCTCTCGAGATCACTCTCGCCTCTCGTCGAAAGACACTCGTCGTATTCTTCTAATCTTCTCTCAAATACTTTTCGCTCTTATCTTCTCCTTTCCTCCTCTCGGCCGCGCACGTCTCAAAATTCTTTCTCGGCTCAAGATTCTTCCGCGCGTTTAAGAATTTTTCAGGAATTTTCGTGCCGACTGACGCGACGTGATCCGAGTGGTCACAAATTCGATCACCGTCGTCTAAAAATATCACGATTCGGATTCACGCGCGACGCGGCACCGCTTCTCGCGTCGCGGGTCGCGGTTGCGGGTGCGGCGACAACTTCAGACGACACGCTCGCGGCCAGCTTCGCGCCGCCGCCTTCGATCTTCTTCGTCGGCGCGTGTTGCGGCCAACACGCAACGTCGCCGACAACGACGCTCGAAATGTTCGAATCGCTCGATAACGACGCGACGTGTGCGATCGTGATCGCAGGAGACACGTTGACACGGTACAACGCGTCAACGGCGCGGCGCGGAGACGCGATCGATCGACTCGCGCGCTCGATCGCCGATCTCCCCGGCGCGGGCGCGGCGGCGGGAGACCTTTCTCGCTTCGGTTCGCGTTCGCCACGTTCACCTCGATAAAACAAAACCGGGTCGGGCGAGCGTGACTCACGCCGGCGGCGGGTCTCGCGTTCGACGGGGACGCGGGTCGCGGACGCGACGAATTTTATTGTGTTCCTCGCCTCGCCCCCGATTCACAATCGCAGCGAGACGAATCGAAGGCCGCGGAGGGGCGCCCGCGATCGATAACGAAATCGACAATATAAATTACTTCACTCCGGATCCACGATAATGGCTTGGAAACACCAGGGGACCTCGGGGGAAAAAAGGGTTCCCCGTGGATCTGATAAGGGATAATTCTTTTTTTCGCTTTCTCTCTATTGTTTTCGTTGATATTCGTCGATCTGCACGCGAAATTCCAAGACGCACTCGCGAGACACGCGCGAGAGATACTCGTCCCTTCGCCGGCGATTCGCTTCGAAAGAACGATCGCTCGCTTCTCTTTCTACTCCGCACTCTTTCTCTCGCACACTTGTTTACTCTCCTTCTCTGTCGACTCGTTCCCCCTTCCCCCCTGCCCACTCTTTGTCTTCAAGTTTTCCTCCCCCGTCGCACTGCCTCTCTCTCTCTCTCTCTCTCTCTCTCCCTTTCGTTCCTTCCCCCTAAAATTCAACTTTTCCTTCCTTCTTTCTTATCTGTCGATCTTTTTTTTCTCTCTCTCTCTCCCCTTATCCCGCTGTCGCAACGAGCGCGTGCCACGTAACCGCTCTATGGGTTTTAAGACGAGTACTTCACGGTGCCCGCGTAAGGCACGCACTGAGAAAGAACGAGCTACCGACGCGAGCAACGGACTGCAAGTTCGCATACGTCCCGTTCACCAATTCAACCGGCCGATCCACGCACCCACACGCACGCACGCGCGAGGTGGCGGAAAGGGAGAAATAGAGAGAGAGAGAGAGAGAAAGAGAAAGAGAGATCTGGTCCGGTCTATCGCAGAGAAAGGGAGATGGAGAATGCGCGCGCGCGCACGAGAGAGAGAGAGAGAAATGCGATGACCGGAAGGGGGAAACCGGGGGAACGGGGAAATGTGGAAGGGAGAGAGGGTTTGAAGAAACAGGTAAGGCGAACGATCCGGGAACGGACGCAAAGATCGAGATTCGAGACAGATCCCAGATTGCTCCGGCAATATCATTGACCCTCTCGTGTCCCTCGTGACACTTATTGCGGAGTGCTCGATCGACGTTTATAAAAACGCGATCTCCGACGGAACGTCGATGTTGCTCCTACGCTTCTACCGGAACATTGATACCCACACAGAAAAAAAATTCTTGATTTCAAAATATCTTTAGTTTCAACGTGGAAATCTTGAAATAAGATTATATTGCGTTAAAGAAAGAAATATTGCGTAAAACGAGGAAAACTTGCTTGAATGAAGTCATTTATTTAGTTCAACCAAGAAAAAAATGTTGAAGTAACACGTTGAAATTCTTATAAGAAGATTATAGTGATCTCACGTATATACGAAACAATATAATCTTCTTATAAGAATTTCAACGCGTTATTTCAACATTTTTTTTCTTGGTTGAACTATATAAATGACTTCATTCAAGCAAGTTTTCTTCGTTTAACGCAATAAATCTTATTTCATGGTTTCCACGTTGAAATATTTTCAAATCAAGAATATTTTTTTTTCTGTGCATCTGCCGGGAAAAAGAGCTTGGCTGATGCTGTGCGAGAGATAGAAAAGATCGACAAGAGAAAAAGAAAGAGAAGCGAGAGGGAGTGAATCATCGGTATAAATTCTGATCGTTCACCAATTCTCTCTTACACATGTACGGAAAAATGTTTTCGTCACCATAATTCTATTGTCGCAGCGCTAGGGACTGTATACAACCATTCAGAATTCGAATTTATCGAGATTATATCGATTTTTCGATCCCGCATTTAAACAATCGCGGGAGTGTTGTACGATTCAATTCATTCTATTCAATGAAAACGATTGTCGGGATGGTAACTTATCGAATAATTAATCCGATGATTTAATTGGAATAATGATAATCGACAACGAAATCGTAGAGGCCATCGTGCTGTTTCATGGTCTCCTTGTTGCAAAAGGGAGATAAAGGGTGGAGACGAAACGAAGAGAGAAGGAGAGAGAAAACGGACGCGAAGGCGGACGTGGAAGCATCGAGATTGGTCGAGCCTCGGGTCCAGCGATGCCGTTTGCGGACAATCGCTGAACTTATCAGCTCAGGTGCAACCGTAGCCATAAACTAAACCTACAGCGTAAGCACGATTAAATTTAGGAGTCTGATTAGTAAAACAGACATCTATTCGAGAAGAAACGTGGAAAAGTCAAATAAGAGACGAAATGTATTATATCGAAAAAGATGGATCTGCTCTTTATTTGATTAAAGAATTGTATATTACACTGTTTAATAAAAAGTTGTTTTTTTTCGAGCATAAGAACGAGGATAATCGTTTCTTATAGCATTTTAGGCGTTGAACAATTCTTTCAGCAAATAGCTCTTTCGCTAGGCGCTAAATATGATCCCGTTTACCAAATTACTCTATCTACGTTACCATTTTGAAAAATTGGCGGTTAAAGTTGCGAAAAAGGGCTTTATTAATATACTTTGTAATAATTATGATATATAATGTTGAAGAAATTTTATTGTCAAAATTAAATATATGCTGTTAGGATAAAAAAAATATTTATGATTTAATATAAGACCTATTACGTCAAAGTTGCGACTTTTTAATAGCGCGCGACGTTATTATAATAATTAATGTAAAAGTTATATTAATGAATTTTGTGAATTTTGTCACATAATTATAATATATATGTAATCTTGGAGAAATTTTATTGCAGTTAAAATTAAGTCTGCCTTTAGTCATTAAAAAAAAATGTGTTGTCGATTATGATTTAAAAAATATTAATAATTCATGTAGGGTACTTATTGCGTCAATTTTGCGACTTTCATAAGCCGTAAAGGATCTGCCAAACTTTTTCAAATACGTTATTCAAAATTAAGGGTTTTCCAGATTGCTAAATACTAATCTGATAATTATTAATATAATTTAAAAAATATTTGGCAGATCCTTAATGGCATAAGTCGCAATTTCGACGCAACTAGACCCTGTATAAATCATAAATAATCTTTTTAATCATAATCACTACGACAAATTCCTTTTAAGGGCTGAAGGTCGTAACTTCATTTGGATTGCAATAAGATTTCTCCAACACGTCACATATTGCATTATAATATGACAAAATACACGAAAATAGCTCCATCAACTAACAGTAACATTACATTAATATTCTAATTTCCCATTCAACAATGTAAGTGTAATTATAACACATGAGGCACATAACAGTTACATTATTGTTGAGTAGGCAATTATAATATTGATATAATATTACTGTTAGTTGGTGTTTGCTGGGTTGTTCTGCAACCTTACTCGCAAATTTCTCAAAATTATGACGTGATAGAGCAATTTAAGCGCTCAAAGAACTATGAAAAACGATTACCTTCGTTCTTGTGCTTTTTTGTTAAACAGTGCTATTATCGTACAATATAAGACATTATAAAAATATTTTTTTAAGCTTTTCGAATTTTATCAAAATTACACAGTCCACAAAAACAACGTGATTCTCATACATATTTTATATATAATATATGTATACATATATAATAAAACTGCTAAATTTGTACTTGCATGATAATAATATATGATACGAACTTTAGCATCTTATAATCAATATGTGCGTTTATCTTTCCTTGAAACCAATTCATCAAGTCTCCTTTCTAACAAGTCGGCGTCTAACCGGTGTTTGCACAGATATTGACCTTCTAAAAAGAGGACTGGTATATCGTACCTATATAATTTAAAATAGTGTTCGTTGCCTTGCGCAGCGATGTCGACTTCTTCCAATTGATAACGACCAGCAAAACGTATACGCAGTTCGTTTTTTAAAACATCGCAAAGTGGACACGGACTTTTCGTATACAACGTTAATTTTGGTGGGGAAGATATCGGATGATACCTAAAAATCATACAATATGCTTCCTTTTTTGAGAAATCTCTTTTGCGTATTACAGTTCAATTGAAAAGTCGTTAAAATCAATCAAACTGCCTATGTAAAAGAGTTTATTTTCATATATTAACATAATAAAGTATACAATGCAACGAAGCATATGCTTTGAACAGCAATAAAATATACAATAAAAATATATAATTATAAAAAAAACATTTTTATTAAAATACATTTCCATGTGTTGATTTAGAAGTTATTTTATATATAGGTACATATACATCGTAGAAAAATGTAAAAAATACTATTTTATATAACAATAATCTTATTTATACAAATAAGAAAAGCTATAAAGCTTTTCACCTACAATATTGTTTTAATAGTTTCACAGTGTAAAAATAATTGCTTTTTTTATCACGATTCATGTCGATGATAAAGATAGATTGCCCGACGATAAAGATAGATTCGTACAAACTGAAATGACAGCCATTGTTGATTATTTGTGAACTTACAGTTTTTCAATCAGGATTGATGATGCACCGCCGCCCCCGTTGCAAATTGACGCAACACCTTTTTCTCCAGCTTTGAGAGCATGCACCAAATGTACTACGATACGTGCTCCTGACATGCTATAAGATTTATTACTTATTAATTTTTTAATATGTATTCAGAATAATGAAATGTACTCAAATAACTTACCCTATAGGATGTCCAAGCGAAACGGCTCCACCATGAACGTTTACTTTGGCGGGATCGATATCGAGTAACTTCTGATTTGCCACAACCACCACGCTAAATGCCTCATTGATCTCCCACAGAGCTATATCGTTTTTATTAACTCCAGCATTTTGAAGCAGCTAAACGAAAACTTGTATATTGTTCCTATTCTAGAAAAAGTTTCCATCTACTTATATACCAGTGAACAACTTACCGATGGCACAGCAAGAGCCGGTGCGATCGGAAAATCTATAGGATCCGTTGCCGCGTCCTGAAAAGCGACAACTTTAGCCAGAGGCTTGAGATTGAGTCTTTGAGCAACGTCGCTTGTCGTTAAAATTAAAGCAGCGGCACCATCATTTAGAGTGGATGCATTTCCAGCTGTCACTGTACCATTCTCTTTCTGCATATACAAATAAGAATACATGTAGAGAATATATACATATATGTATAGTAAGAGTTAGACAAAAATTCATAGATATGAATAAATCAGCAGTCATAGTATCACTTTACCTGGAAAACTGTGTTCAATTTGTCAAACTTCTCAAAGTTGACTCTTTTATATTCCTCATCCACAGTAAAACTTACATCTGGCTTGCCCTTTTTTTGAGGCACACTAACGGATACGAGTTCATCTTTGAATACATTATTATCATAAGCTGCTGCACTGCGTTTATAACTGCTGATAGCATATTCATCTTGTTGTTGACGAGTGATATTAAATTTTTTAGCCGTGTTTTCAGCACAGTTACCCATATGACATTTATTGTAAACATCAGTCAATCCATCAAACACAATGCCATCCTGTTTAATTTTTTGAATGTTAATCACTTGCATTAATGTAAATCAGTAAATGTTATTAATATAAATGTATATTTCTGTTATTCTGTTCTATAATTCTATATACATATGGAGGGGTTAAAGCCGTAGTGGTGTAAGTCAATTTTTTTAACCTATCGAGTTGAGTTCATATATGCAGTCTACACATGCAGATATGTTGAAAGAAGAAGAAAATAAAGTGATCAAAAAAAAATTGACACACCACTATGGTTTTAACCCCTCCATATATACATGCACGCGCACACATACATATACATATATATTTTATATATATATTTTGTGTGTAAATTAATAGGAAAAATAAATAGAAGGAATAACTCAACCTGGAGTTTTACTCCACCATATGGCGTTTCACCACGTGCTAAATAATATGGTACATTAGACATAGATTCCATACCACCGGCTAAAACAATTTCTTGATGGCCGCATTGCAAAGATTGAGAAGCCAGCATGACACTTTTCATGCCACTGGCACAAACTTTGTTCACTGTTGTACATATTGTTGACATTGGAAGACCTAATAACAAATTAAATTAATCTCATTAACACTCAACGATAAACAAAATACATATGTAAACTTTAATACATATTGAAATTGTAATTTCACGCAAATCTTCTGCTAAAAAACCATCTTTCTCTTTCATTATTATTATTATTATTGCAAAAAATTGTGAAATATGGTTATCAACTGTGGAAAAATTTTTTCAAGACCTGCGAATAATGCAGCCTGTCTCGCTGGTGCTTGTCCCAAGAAACCTTGACAGACATTGCCCATATATATCTCTTTAACTTGTTCTTTGGCGATACCAGCTCTTTCGATAGCCGCCTAAAGAAATAATATAAGCGTTAATCATAACTTATGTTTATATAATTCATGCACTTAATTATAAATGTTAATAATAAGTGTCTGTGTCAAATCCTTACTTGTACAGCTACCGCACCAAGCTTAGTAGCCGACACGTTTGATAGAGATCCGAGAAACGAGCCCATTGGAGTGCGCACAGCACTGACTATTACAACATCATTTAATTTCACCTTGGAACTGTACAAACGTCTGCTTATGAAATTCATCTGGAAAACAAACAATTATATAATATTTTTAAGATACTTCCTGCATGGTTTCAATTAAACTCAGAAGCATAAACTTAAAAAGATAGTGTCTTTTTAATTATAAAAATGTGTTAAAAAGTATAACTCATACTTTATTAATAAATAATAAATCACTTTATCTGATATACTACTGTAATGCAAAGTAATTATATGCACAAAGTTGCACAATATGCATGCTTTACATTCTTTACAAACACACTTTTTGACAAGATTTAAATGTACATCAAAGAGTATGTAATCTTAAACGTTTTTTTTTTTAATTAATTGTAACTTACTTTAGCCAATCTCGTTACTGTTTCCATAATAAACAATATTCTATTTATTGATCTGTTTAATGAAAAAGAAATATCCTACTGTGCACTGTGCAGCCGCTATCTCGGACCTATCAGCGCAAAATGGTCTCTCAATTCACAATAATCACAATTGGTTTATTGGTTAGGTTAGGTATTATCGTATATTTCACCTTTGCCCTTTCCGCATAGTTCGAATAGATATATTAAAATTTGTGACGCTCCTCATTTCTATATTTCTCGGAAAGATCATATCTTCGTTGCTCTATTTCTCGCTTCTCAAGGTGAATAAATGTATTTTAATATTGTTTACGTGTAAAGGTTATTCTACATAGAGGTTGTAAGATGTAAGCAGTAAGCTATTGACTAATGGAATTTTTACAATTCAAAAATAATCGACTGTGGTTGGTCAATAGCTTACTGCTTACATCTTACAACCTCTATGTAGAATAACCTTAAGGTTAAAGTATTTAGGTCTGTTCTTTGTGGTTAGGTCAGGTGGTTGAATTTTCTGTTCCTGTCCTCTCTCTTTCTCTCCAACGCTTATTACAAAAATACGCTCATCAGACAGCTATAAAGAACAAACTTTTTTTAAATCTCAATTAAGCGCGATATACAGGGGGTCAAGTAAAACGTAAAAAGTTTCATATGACTATCTCTTTCTATTCAACACCAATAGAAAGAGAGACTTTTCACTTTTCACGTTTCCGCCCTAGGGGAAAAGATTCATGATTGACCGACCCCCAGAAAATTAAGACATATTTTTCAATGATTTTTTAAACGCACGGAGTATGATAAAAATACAAAATATCTTACAACCATTGTCGTAATATTTTAATAATTTATCGTATATTTCGTAATTTTTGCATTTTTTAAATTTTTTAAAACAATATTTTAGTACGTTCCGAAACTCATCGGAAAAAGACGTTTCGAGTTTTCCGCTTATTCGACCTTCCGAGTTTACACATATATATATTGTGCGTATCTGTTTTGTGCATCTCGGAAAGTCCGGGCCCGGGGGCAGTCCGGACTCCGGGGAAGTTAGAAGTGTTATCAGACAGAAAAGGAGAAATGATCGTCGTACATTTTAATCTTATTCGATAGTCGGAGTTATTTGGTTCGTGTTATCTGTTCAAGGCGTGTTCAACAATTCAGCAAAGCTGTTGTCGTAGCTCGTTAAAATTCAGCGATACCACTCGCCAAGATCAGCGAGTCAATTTGCTGAGCGTATTACTTACCTTGTCAATGCAGGCGATAATCTGACTGGGCGAGGATGAATATCGAGGAGAAGAGGCTTAGGACGTTCCGCGAGTGGCCGGCGAACGCCGCGATCGATCCGGCGCGTCTCGCGAAAGCGGGATTCTACTACACCGGACACATCCTGGAGGTGCAGTGTTTCCTGTGCGGCACGAGGATATCCGACTGGAACTACGGTGACCAAGCTATGGTCCGTCATCGCCTGAAGTCGCCCAATTGCCCCTTCGTCCTTGCTCCAACCAGCACGTGCAATGTCCCATTGATACCAGGGGCAGCTGACAATGCCGCTGCTGAATCGACGATGCATCGCCAATCGCCGGATTTACAGCATTCCAGCGGTGTCGAGAACGATCCGGACTTACCACAGAGGCTGACTGACTCCTTGATGGAATACGGCACCTTTGCGCAAAGGCTACAGTCATTTAAAAGTTGGCCAATCACCAGTATTGTCCATCCGGAGCAGCTGGCCTTAGCAGGATTTTACTATCTTCAAAGCAAAGATGTGGTAAAGGAGTTACTCTCATATATATTATCGAGAGTGTTATAAATTTATTGCAGATTTGCTACAAGTTGTTGAAATACACTTGCAAAGTATGAGATTCTATATATTATCCAATGTTTTACTCTTACATAACATTTTGTACAAATAACAGGTGGAATGCGCATTTTGCAGAGGGATTCTAATGAATTGGAAACCTGGTGACGATCCGGATTGCGCGCACAGATTGAGTTTTCCAAATTGCGATTTCTACATGAGACGGGACACAGGAGATGGTATATTGTTTTAGTAATGCTTGAGATAATTATTAAATATTCAATTTTGCTTCAACTAACACATCAAGCTTGCTTATTTTCAATTGCTGATTGTAATTTTATTTTTATAGATCTATTAGGATTAGTCAGGGTCATGCCTGAGAATATAACAAACATGACAGAGTTAGGAATACAGAGACATAAGGCACCCCAAAGACCAGATTATGCAACGTATGAAAAAAGATTGCAGACTTTTAGGGGATGGTCGAAAAATCTTAAGCAAACCCCCGAGATGTTAGCTGAGGCTGGGTTTTATTATGGCGGTCAGAATTACATTTATCTTTTTCAAGTTATTAGATCTCTCTCACAAGATGTTCGTTTTAGTAACTAATCTTATGCATTTGGTACAGGATATGAAGACCAAGTTAGATGTTTTCATTGCGACGGAGGACTACGAAATTGGCAGCCAACGGACGATGTATGGGTTGAACACGCACGATGGTTTTCACATTGTGTCTTCGTAAATCTTGTGCGTGGGCATGAATTTGTCAAATATTGCATTAATAATAGAACTCCTTTGGATCTTTCGGTAATTATCATATTCCATCTTTTTTTTTTACGATTTTGTGAATTAATTTAAGTGGATAATGTAAAACAATATTATAGATTATATAATATATACATAATGTACACATGTTTTACATATATTGCATAACATCGTGTTTATACTTTATACACTACGCTGCATAATTTCTTTAATTTTATTATATATGCACAGATTTTTACTGACGTACCAGAAGAAAGTAATGCCACAGAATCTTCAGTTGAATCTCTTTCCTTGACTTCACAACCTGACGAATCAGATACGGTAACATCTGTGGCAGATGTCGTAGAAACTTCAGTTGCATCTTTTCCCATGGTCTCACAACTTAGCGAATTAGATACAATAGTAGGTTCCGCAGAAACTGCTGTTGCATCTTTTCCGACAGTTTTACAACCCAGCGTATCGATAACAAATGCAGCGGTTGAGGAGCTCTTAGAGACAGCTCCGGCCAAGGTAAGCAGAATGATCGAATTATATACATTATGGATTACATTGAAATCAGAGAAAATTACGCAATATTTGTATAAATTCAAACTCTATATTAAACAAAGTAATATTGTGATGGAAACATTGATGGCGAAAATCTTTGTCAGAGATTTAAAAACGTAACTCATTCCTAATTATATAAGATTAATTTATATTACTTGAAATATATATAGGCTGCTCTTGAAATTGGGCTGCATGTAGGTAGAGTAAAGAGAGCTCTAAAGAAAAGAATGGAGAGAATTGGCAAACCGTACACGGATGTTGTACAACTCATACAAGATGTTCTACATGATCAAGTTATGGAAGAGGATAATAGGTATGTGAAACACAGAACACAGCATGTTGCATGTGATTGGAAGTAATCGAATCGTTGAGGCACCATTGAGAATCGCATTTTTTTTCCTTTAGGCTCGATAATAGTACTTCTAACTCACCAACCTCGGAATTGAATAACTTATTTAATCAAGTCACTATGCAAATGGCTAATAATTCTACAAGTAAAAATAGTACACATGAATCTGACGCATTCGAAAGAGAAGACCCTGGGAAGAGAGAAACGGATAATGAGTCAGATGATCTTAGTAAGTAACAGATAAATAATATCATATATTATGATTTGGTATTATATGCGACCTATGAAACCAATTATATGCCACTTTTCTAAGAATCACGCACTTATCGCGGCTTAAGATGCATCTTTTATGAATGTTATCAACGCAAGCTCATCCCTGGGATTAACTGATATAAATTCTTAATACAATATTCTTTTGTTTGAAAGATATCTGCTATGTAGTTATCCTACGTTCCTTCTACATCAAACGTATACATAATCTGATTTTTTAGAAAGAGATGTGCACATTAAATAGTATGCGTCGTTTTCTTTCAGTGTCTTTACGAGAGGAAAACAGAAAACTGAAGGAGGCTCGTTTATGCAAAGTTTGTATGGATCACGAACTAGCCGTAGTATTTCTACCTTGTGGACATTTAGCAACGTGCAACAACTGCGCACCGGCCCTTGCGAGCTGTCCGTTATGTAGACTAGGGATTCGTGCTTACGTTCGTATTTTCTTGTCCTAAATTAAAGTGTAAATATAAATCTAGCGCCAGACCATTGCGCGATTCGTAGTTTGAGATTTATAGTTCGCTACGCGTGTAAGATTTGCATGTATGAGGCAGCGGAACAGTTTTCGATGACATCATAAGACGCGAATCATCATGAGTCAGACAATTTGTGGTGATTCGCGATTTGTTTATGTATAGGCTTGCATTATACGAACAATACACCACGAATCCATTATCAGTCGCAAATAATGAATGGCAAGTCATGAATTATGAATCGCGCATAATCTAGCGTTAGCTTAAGGTAGGCCTTTGAAAGTGTGACGAAAATTGCCATAAATTGGACGAGAGCCACTAGAAAAGCGAGTTCGAGCCATTCTTTCATCTAACGTATTTATGTTATAGATGTATTTTACATACAGATCTTTTCTTATGTTTATTTTTTTATTTTAAAAACAATAACTTAACAATACACATTACGCGACAAGATATTTGATGGCTATATCGTGACTATAAAAGCGGAAAAGTATAAAAAAAAACTTGCAATCCAATAATAGTTGCAATTGATTACATAGACTTGAAATTATCGACCTATGATTGTTATCCGTGTATTATCAATAGTTTTTACAGATTTACAGATAAGTGCTATTGTTGTTAACTTTGCAGAATATTACTCTAATATTGTATTAAGATCGTTGGCTTGGAGATATAACTGCTACATTATTTGCATTAATATCTCCGTACGTTAGATATATCACAATCGAAAGATGTAATTCAGTCGATAAAAAGTGCCAGTTGATATTGTTTATTTAAGCAGAGCTATATTGATACGAATTGATGAGTCGAAGTCTTTCTGATGAAGCTATTGTAATTTAAATGGTGTTGCTTAAAACATATTTATCAGGACATGTACAAAAGAGACACAATCTCGCTTAATGCTGATACGTCCCCACGTCGTCGCGTCGCGATAAAGTATGTGTAACGTGGTCTGTCTACTGATAATAAATATCGCAGATAAAATGGCCAAAGCTATAGAAATCAGTGCTATTGCGTTTGCCGAGGGTGAGTACAAGCAACATAAAGTGATCGAATCGACAGATGGCTGTCAATTCGATCATTTTTGAGATATAAACGAATCAGAAGTAATATATGTATACATATATATAGATACACCCATACTAATTTCTAGTCTTAGCGCTGTTATAAGCTTAAGAGAAAAAGCTCGGCCAGGATCGTACCAAAGAAACGAATGAAGAATCAAATGTCTTCATATTCGTACAATTTTGTTTCAAACGCAGATGCGAAATAGAGATTAATATAAATGTGATATCGCCGGTGTCTATGAAGTGAAAACGTATAATAATTAAACTGTATATAGGCAAATTGTTGCGTAGGATATCGATGAAAATATTTTATGTAAAGTACTACGATCGCATGTAGCATTGCAGCATAGAAATCCGTCGCGTAGTCGTTGTCACGTGTCGTGTACACACTTTTTAAAATATATAAAAGAATTTCTACACACACATGTTTCTCTTTGAGTATTCTTTCTTTTTTTTTTTTAAGTGACGTTATTGTCGTTGACCATAGAATTTTATCAAGTCGCATTCCTGGACTTGATTACATCGCGGAACTCAAACACGTACTCAGATAACCGCGCGATTGCAGTTGGCGGTTTCCACTTACATTTCTTTCAATATCGCACGGTTCCCGCAATTAGCGTTAACAAAATATCTTTTCCTAGTATCAAAGAAGTTCCAAGCATTAAATTTCTTCGCAAAATCAGATTTTTCTTAAAAAAAAAAAGATTTACGCTTTACATTTTCAATATCACGCGATTCCTGCAATTGGAATTATTAAAATATCTTTTCCTAGTATCAAAGAAGCTCCGAGCATTAAATTTCTCCGCAAAAACAAAATAAGATTTTTCTTCTTAAAAAAAAAAAAAAGATTTGCGCTTTACATTTTTTTCAATATCAAGTGATTCCTGCAATTGGCGTTAACGAAACATCTTTTCCTAATGTCAAAGAAGCTCCGAGCGTTAAATTTCTTCGCAAAAGCAAAATCAGATCTCTCCAAAGAAAAATATGTATTAAAATTTTAACGTGCCCAGCGTAGAATAATTCTCATGTTAGCCAAAAATTTGCTAGAAATTAAAAAGTTAATGGTACTGACAATAAGCCCACCCCAGCCCAGCCCACCCCTAGTTTCCTAGCGCCTCCCAGCAGCTTCTACGAATAGGTCAGCGACCAATGCTGCAATGCCCTGCGATCCCTTCTGCCCTTCGATACTCGTACTACTCGTTCTCCCCTCCCCATTATCGCGCCCTCGGTGGAGTTGCGGCCTGCGGCAGCCTGCGGTAGCTTTGTACTCCGCGAATAAGTACGGTTTACTGCGAGTTTATTCGATACAAGGACAGCCCTGACTGTTTTCAGGTTTCCACACGTGCCGGGATTGGGAATCTTCCTTCCCTCCCTTTCCGCTTCTCTCACTCTCTGTCTCTCTCTCTCTTTCTCTCTCTCTCTCTCTCCTTTCCCTTTGTTCCGAATGCGAGATTCGGCGGCCCGGCCCCGGCACTTCTCTTCGAATTACTTTCCGCGCGTCAGCCACGTTTGGGTCAATCGTTGCCTCGTAGCCCGTCAGTCCTGTCACGATCAAATCAAGTCGAGCCACGGACCGCGGTCTCGTTGTTCCGGTCGGCCGAGTGAGGACTGCGAACGTTACTGGATCTTGGTTGATAACGGATAGCCGGGTACACCTGGAAGACCAGTCGACCTGTCCCGACCAGTGTGACAGAACACACCGGCACCTTCGGGAGAGGAGAGATCCGGCGTTGAGGAGAGGAACGTCGACGACACGCGGCTCAGCGGTGAGTACAGAGTAAGTCGGCAGCGCCGAATCCAGGGAAAAAGATATCGATAGATGTGTCATGTAGCTAAGATTGCCTGAGATTGCCCTCCTCTCCCAATCCTCCGTTTTTCCTCCGTTATCGTCCTCGTGTCAATGCCGATAAACCTCATCGTGAATTCTCGCGAAAGATCGGTCAATAACGGTCTCCTAATGTAAGAATAACGTGTCCGGTGTCCTCCGATCGGTCTCTCTGTCTCTTCGACCATCGAGTCATCGACATCAGCTGCTTTTTTCTCATTTCCGTTCGGATTTCGGATTCGGAATCATTCAAGATTCGGGAATGGACAATAGAGAGCGATTGTGCCGAGGAGGACGTGAATAATTTGTGAAACGCACACGCCTACCCTAGGTTCGGAGAGCGCGCTATTAGCGCTATTTGCTTGTTCTATCCTTGTTTTACATCTAGTGAGCGACAAAGATAGATGGACGCTACTAGCTCTAAGGCTGGCGCCAGACTATGCGCGATTCGTGGTTCGTGATTCGTCAATACAAATACACGATTCGCGAATCACGAACCACGAATGCGCCCATAGTAGGTGCACACGCACCGACCGCGTCGAGCTGCGAGCATTGGCATTGGCGCCGTCGACCGGGCGTCGGCCGTGTAGAGAGATATAAGAATTGTTTTCTTTTCTTCTTCTTTGTACCCCTGGACATCTGGCTGAAATAAAAATTGTCTCTCTACGGCCGTGTCTCTTTCGTTACAAAGGCACAGCTTGGTGCTTTTCTTTTTTCTTATGCCCGTTTCTACCAACATCGGTTAACTTTAACCTTAGGTTAACTCACTCTTTGTCTCTTTCTAACTGTAGGCCTTAGAAAGAGACGAAGAGTGAGTTAACCTAAGGTTGAAGTTAACCGACGTTGGTAGAAACGGGCATTAGTCTTTTTCGCGCTTTCCGACTTCCAAAGTCTCCGACGCGACGCCTCCGGCCTCCCGCTGCCCGCTGGTCGTCGCCATCGCGTACATTCATCCCTTTCTCATTCTGTCTCGCACGTTCTTTCTTTTTTGTGTCTCTCTCTCTTTCTCTCTCTCTCTCTCTCTCTCTCTCTCTCTCTCTCTCTCTCTCTCTCGCTCGTTTGTCATACTTCTCTCTTCTGCTCTTTCGCCGGCTAGCAAATTTCCGTCATGAGATCACTCTGAGATCATCGTGGCACGTGATCCTTTAAACTGCGATTCGACGGAACAGATCAGCAGATGCGAGAGATTTCGGCGGGATATCGTCTGCCCGATGTCATTATTTCGGAGCAGCAGCTGGTTGCCCGGAAGACCGATCGATCCGAAGGGACTTAACTATAATAGCGTTTTCCATTGTGAAAGACTCGCAGCACTGAGTGCAATTTTATTGTTGTAATATAAAAATCAGTTTATATATTTTCAGTGTTTAATGTTCTACTGGCAAAAATTTGTCAAATTAAACACAGTAGAACATTAAACACTGAAAATATGTGAACTGATTTTTATATTACAACAATAAAATTGCACTCAGTGCAATGGAAAACGCTATAAGTCCCGGGAAGCCCTCAGCTGCAGATCGTTCTCAAAGAACATCGGTTTCCGTACATGATATGCGTGTACTTCGATCGCATGTAGCCTTAACTAAATAAAAAAAAAAAATAAATAAAAAAAAAGCACAACGATTACAACGAACGTAATCGGTTCTCATATGTAAGAAATGTAAAGTATATATCGTAGGAAAACCTTTATTTGTAATATTCGTTCGTCAATAATACGCAGTATTTCTCGCTAACAAGACGCTATGCGTCCGTAATAATCGCTCGCTCGAACACGTCTGAGAACTGCTGAGAACACGCTGAGGCGCCCTCGGCCCTTCCGGCAGTTCCGGCCTTCCGGCTTCCTCCTCAGGGTCTCCCCACCCGTCGTCCTTCCGTTACGCCGCCGTCCCGCTGGCGCGCTTCTCTGCTGACTTTCCCCTCCCAGGCATCTCCGCGCGCCCATAGCCAGCATTTTCTTACACATACTTAGCTTTTTGGACGCTGAATGTGATCCCGTTTAGCAAATTGTTTTATCACGTCACAATTTTGAGAAATTTGCGATTAAAGTTGCAAAATAGGGCTACTTTTTATTATCATATTATAACTGCAGCAATATGTGACATGTTGGAGAAATTTTATTGCAATCCAAATACGACTTACATATGCCATTAAGGATCTGCCAAATATTTTTTAAATTATATTAATAATTATCAGATCAGTATTTAGCAATCTGGAAAATTCTTAAGTTTGTGTGTGAATAACATATTTGAAAAAGTTTGGCAGATCCTTAACGGCTTATGAAATTCGCAACATTGACGCAATAAATCCTACATTAATCATTAATATTTTTTAAATTATAATCGACATAACAAATTTTTTTTAATTACTAATTGTAAGGCATACTTAATTTTAAGTGCAATAAAATTTCTCCAAGATCACATATTATAATTATGACAAAATACATTAATATAACTTTTGCAATTTTAAGCAAATTTCTCAAAATTGACGCGATAGAGCGACTTAAACGGAATCACGTTCAGCGCTAAAAAATCTATGGGAAACGATATTACTCTCGTTTTTGTGCTCAAAAAAGTCATTTTTTTTTTGTTTTGTTATCACGAAGACGTCGTGACAGTTGCAATAACGTTAACGAGAAAACTCTATCGATACCGTATCTTATCTTATTTATCTTAACAATACGTTTTTTCAATGTTTTATCTGGAGTATCGGCAAAGGTCATTTAACGCATCAGCGTCAGGCATCATCAGTCGTTGGGCTCGTTCTATTGCATCTACGACTCCCTAGCGACAGCGGCATTGTTAAAAAGTCATCTGATAGGACGGACATGCCAGTTCGAGTGGACATTTTTTTTTTCGATAATTGTAATTTATCGATGTTACGCCTATGCAGATAACGATAATCTCGGGATTATGGAAAATTTGTCCACCAACAAGGTTAAAAGCATGACCTTCGAAATTACTGGAAGCCACTAAGGGCCAGTTTTTCAATAGTCGCTTAACTTTAATCTTAGCTTAACTCACTCTTTGTTTCTTTCTAACTATCCTTTTTAGAAAAAGACGAACAGTGACTTTTTAGATAAACTTCAGTTTAAACGACTATTGAAAAGATTCTGACATGGGACTTCACAGCTGATCTTTCCATTATTGAAAAACAGAATCACTTCTACTACAGCAAACGCTTTTTTTTTCAAGCAAAAGTTTTACTTTAGTTGCAGTTTTAATGCCATCTTTTGTTTGCAAGGATTTTTAATTGTTAATTATTAATTATTATCTATGTATTAGGCTCTTTTAAATAGATAAAAAATTTTCAGTGAGATTTAAATTAATAATAATAATAGTGATTTATTATTTATCTATTAGGCTCTCTCTGTATTTCTCAATCAAATTTTAATAAGTACACGGGACACTAATATTATCCTAGAAATGACGAGGATGGAATTCACGTCTTTAAAAAATTCCATGTAATATTACATAATCCGTCGTAGGAATCAGCGCTATTAATAGTGCGTTACAAATAGGTTCCGCTAATATTGCACAACAGCGGTTTCAGAACGCGTTCGCTTCCCGGGTTCCCTTATCTTTCCATGACGCTCTTCATTGATACCCTTCCTCGTACTTCCGCGATTATTAAGAATTTCTACATTCCTGAAAATAACGCGGGTGAATATATTTAATCGCGAAATAATTATTTGCCGTCGCAGTGACGAAGTGGACGTCTGCGAGTGAAATTGTCCTTACCGAGACCGAGACCGGTTCGAAACTGTTCCAACGCGAAAAATGGCTTTCGGATGAAAACGTGAAGATATAGGGTAAATGCTGCGGAACGAGAGCTTCTTGCGGGTGTACGTTTATCAATTTATTTCGATATCTACCTACATATAAGTTACTACACTTCGCTCATCTCAGCATGCACGCTTTTTCACCCCGTGGGTGGTAATATCTCGAAAAGAAAAATTCCAGAGCGTCGGACGCGCGGTGAAATAGGCTGGGGCATTGCGTGCGTGCGTGCGTGCGTGCGTGCGTGCGTTTCGGGGCTGTGGAATGCGTTTTTTTTTGTATCGAGCCGGGTAAAAGGGAGAGAGAGAGAGAGAGAAAGATATATAAAGCGAGAGATCAGAGCCGGTAAGGGGCAATCAGACGGGACGAATATTTACTTTACTCACGCCCGCAGATAAATAGATCTGCCTGTTCAATCCCGTCTCGGATTTACACAAATTTTAACAGCTCCGTGACCGTCCTTCAAATTCCACGATAATCTCTTACCTTTTCAAGAGAAAGATCTTACTTGGTGTATCTCTGCTTTATCTACCTTTTCTATCTTTTGGGAGGTCCCGCACGCTATCCCCGAATTCACAGACAATGAGAAGGAATGTCGGTACCGCAGTCATAGTGTGACGCGATAAATAGGCATAAATAGAGTTTCGCAAAACCGGAGGCTGTCCATACTGTGGAATTTGTAATAAGTCACGTTTTGCCTCTTTCTTCCCCCGCAGATTCCTGCGCAAACAGACGTTGCGGCCGAGGAAAATGATGGAACTGGATAGGCTCGCACACGAGGATTTGGACAAGAAGCGGTATAATGTGCCAACTTCGAACGCGACAAACACGGATCAGCCCGACGATGTTGACTACACGGATTATCGGTTTGAGTGCGCAAGATTGAATTCCTTCGGCGATTGGCCCGTAAAGTTCATTGATCCCAAGAGGCTTGCGGCCGCTGGGTTTTTCTACACTAAGATTACGGACACAGTAAGGTGCTTTCTGTGCTCGATCACATTGTCCGGATGGGTGGACGGCGATGATCCAATGGCGGAGCACCAACGTTGGTCCGGGAAATGCCTATTCGTCCGCAATATCCCTTGCGGAAATGTGCCGATCGATGTCGATCCTAGCACGATCCCTAAAATATCCCCAAAATATTTAGATACTTGCGGGCTTTACGGCGTCAAGTATATGCCGTGTTCCGGCCCGGACAACGATCTGCCGACGGAGGAAGCCATGAAGACCGGTTCAGTAAACTCCGAAGTGGTGAACGAGGACATTGAAATCCCGGTCTTCTGGGACAAAAACAAGAGTTTTACGGCCAAGCTCGGCGACGTGTTAGGCTCGAAGCAGCCAACATACGCTTCCTACGAGAGGAGGTTACAGTCCTTCGCCACGTGGCCCGATACGATGTACCAAAGTAAAGAGGACCTGGCGGCCGCCGGTTTCTTCTACCTCCGCGGCCTTTTCTCATCGTCCGATCAAACGATGTGTTTCTACTGCGGGGGATGCTTGAAGGCCTGGGAACCGAAGGACGATCCTGTTGAAGAGCACGTTAAGTGGTTTCCCACGTGTAAGTTTATCAAAAAGGTGATAGCGGAGAAGCAGTTGAAAAAGAAAGACGTCCCGTGCACATCGCCCACAGAACAGGTAGACCACGAGACCGACCTCGAGACTAAATGCGACATTTTTTAGTATCTGGACCGAGATAAGCATTCTCTTTTTAAATCCGACTGAAACATAATAATAAGACTGTATTATAATAGCAGAGAAGCCTGTATCTACCAATGCAATCTGTATGTAAGGATAGTGACGTCACGCATGCGCAATATTGCGAGTCCACGTGTTAGACAATATATGAACGAAAGTCCTAAGTTGTTTTGTCAGTTTCTATCGTAATAAAGATAACATTTAGACGTGTACAGTTATTCGGTATGCATGAGAGCGATTTACAACAGACTAATTTAATGAACGACGCGAATGACATGACTCATTAGCGCATCAATTTGATATATGTACACACATTGTAACATGGACGAAACTTTTGTTGTAATTTTTTAATGTAATAAATGTGCATTTAAGTTTAATTAAGTGTTTATTTAAGTGTTTATTCAGATCGTCGTGAGGCACGTGCGTTAAATTTTAACATTCGACTATATTATCAATTGCTGAAATGTTGATATTATCAATGCAGTATTATAGCGTATAACATGTACTTATAATAGCGCAAACGCAATACCTCATAGTGTATCATATTACAAATTAATAATTGCACTATTATGAAAAATTGAGGCGGATTATAATTAAAATATAAATTGTATAGGGAAAGAGTACTTGTATAACCGGACGTTTTTAAATTTATATTATCTCGATCTTTCAGTCAATATCATTTTTTGCTTGCACAGATTACGTGTTGACAGATTTATTTACGATTACATAGCTAATTGATAATTACCACGTATTATTTGTGAAACCTATTTGCACAACTTATTTATTTTCCTTCTCGAGAAAGATGAGAATAAAAATAAGTTAAAGATAATATCGAATTAAAGATAAAAGTTCCGAGATATAAATAAGAAGCAAATATAAGATCAAGATAGGAGTAAAAATAGGAATCGAGTGTTGGAAATGGGCTAATTAAGAGCCGAGCGCGGTACACTGCGCAAATTTTATTCTTGAAGTGATTTATTGGAATGTTTATCTAGATTTTTAGAACGTCATTTACCAGGGCTTTCAGTTAACTCGCGAAATGTGCATGAGCAAATATTTAGAATTTCTTCAAGAAAATCATCCAAAGAACGCATCTATGAAAAACGTATAGGGAATAATAATTATACGTTGTACATATGTATAAGAATCGCCATAAGAAACGGCAGTTGTACGTAGCTGTTATCGTATATATTAAGATTGATGTGTGAATGAGTGATTACGATTGTGAGCTCTACGATAAATGCAAGATAACTGTTCGATGGATTGTCAATTATTAAATAGTACGAAACGAATATACTAGAGACTTTTTCACTGTATACTATTCCGAAAGATTTTCCTTCTTTTGATTAACATACGATTCTGAGTCTTCATTCTGGGGATGGGAGATTTATAAAAATATACTGCATAAACGAACGCTTAACTACGCCTTAATTTAGTGCGAGTCACACCAGGATCTAAATAGGATAATTTATGCCTGTATGACATACCACAGTCTATGATGTCATCGTTTGTTAATGCGACGTAATGCCATGATGATACATCGCACATCAACTTTGCGCTGAATTTTGTAAACAGACACAGGTATACTGTTTACAACACATACACAGTACAGATATTGCGTTTAATACGCAGAAGAATGACAATTAATGTGACGTAAAGGATTGCAACATTTCCTGTGTAGCAATCCGAAATAAAATACACCGTTCCCCATGAGTTGCTTTAACGTCAATGCGATTTGCATGTAACACGCATGAGATTAAACTATCGAAAACAGTGGTTTTACATAATTTTATATATGTTCTCTGTTATCTTCTATCGGAGATGTGATTCACATTGTGATATACTAAATATATTAATAATACAATACAATAATGATACACTAAATCAATCAATAGTTTTTCAATCTGCAAAACATTTAGAACTTTTAGAATATTTTCTTGTAATCACTGTCATCTCTGTATTTGACAACAAGGAATGATTTACGCTTAATCGTGTTGCGTTTTCTTTCGTAAATGTATTTTTCAAGAAAGGTAATAGAAAGGTGTATTGTCATAATACTTGTATCTATTATATGCATACAGAGTGTCTCATTTAACTCTGCTGCTCAAAATAATTTATTTTTAAAGATATACTATAGAAAAACATTTTTAAAAAATTATTTGGTTGCAAGGAGGAAATTAAGTTATGTCCCGTTAAAGGTCATTTAAAAGTCACGAATTTGATACTTTAATAATAGTTATACTTTTTTAAAATGGAGCTACATATTTCCATATCTATCATTTGAAAGCTAGTATGGAAACGATTTCAATGATATAAGTATAAAATTATTATTAATTTCATTAAAAAAAATACAATTATTATTAAAATATCGAAAATCGTGAAATTTAAATAGCCTTTGATAAAATAACAATTATCCTTTGTAAATCGATTTTTATTTAAAACTTTTTTGTATATATCTTTGAAAATAAATAAGCTACATATTTGCGCATTGTTTTAGAATTAATATCTGAACAGTCTGTCAAGGAAGAACATGTCCAATTTGAATCTCATTAGCAAAGTTAGTTTCAAGGTGCATCAAAAAGAGGGAACTTTACTTAACGAAATAAGGGCGCTGGCACATGAGCGGTTTGGGCCGTGCGGTTCCGCCGCGCGGTCCAAACCGCTCGTGTGCCCGCGCCCTAAGTTGCAGTCGTTGAAACAATCTAGAAACTTTCTCGAGAGAAAATGTGTTCGAAAAATACATAATAAAATAGATTGATTTTCTCTTCGTGAGTCTGATTAGAATAAAAAATCGGGTAAATATGCATATTAGGTCAAACCTCACCGATGGCCTTGACCTTGACAACATATGTCAAAGTCAAGGTCGTTTATGCCTTTCAATACTCAAAATAAGTGCTATATTTTCAATTTTCTTTTTGTTAATAACTTTTTAACGAACAATGACCGCCGGCTAAAACCTTCTGAAGGTCACTCAGGAGGGTGACCTTGACAACATATGTCAAGGTCAAGGTCATCGGTGGGGTTTGACCTAATATGCATATTTACCAAAAATCGAGTTAACATAATAGGGTAGAATACAATATTTTGAATATCTTGTATATCCGCATGTTCGGTACAATTTAGACTAAATTGTTTAGTTTGTTACGTGCACGATGTATCCCAGATCGTAACAAAAGATAATACTTATAAATCATTTTATACTTTCGAAACGTCTCAGAACGTTCAGGAAATTCTATACGTATATGTTTTTGAGACATAATAGGCTAATAATTTCTTCATTTAAGATCGTTAAGGAGCTAATGCCACTTGATTCCTCTGCAAGGTCAATTTATCAAGAGAATTCAGACGTGTTTATATTACGCTCGCCGCGATCGCGGCACGAAAATCATATAAACAAGTTCATGAATGATGGATAACGAATTGCTCATGCGTATAAAAAAAAACACTACGAAAGAATGAGACCGCTTCTTTTTCTTGCTTGTAATTTCTTGCTCGATTCTTCTCGAAGTAGAAATTTCTGTGTAATTGTCTGTGGAAATTCCCACGGTGGTCACGTGTGCAAAAACTTCCTTAAAATAATGCGGCACGCAAAACTGTTCAACTCCGAATAACGCTGTAAAAGATTGAAAGCACCCCGTGAGATCGGCTAGCCGCTAGATCGGCGCCAGTATGTTAAAAGCCTTGGAAGGTACCCTCCCTAAGGAACACCCTTGGGGTATACTTGGAAGGGAACCCTCTTTTTTTCTCCTTGCAAGGACAATCCTTCGAATTTTCAAACTCTGCTATCCTTATTATACTTACTGCATTCCTTTGCCGAGGGATTCCATAGGCCGCCCTAGAGATCCTCTTCTGTAACGCATTTGATACATAAAGACCGCTTCATTCATAGCTATAGAAAAACTAAACATATATGAGTCATGGACCAGTCAGGCTGAATTTATATAGGGTGTCCCGAGATTTACCTGGCAAACTGCGGGAACATTTTCTATAAGTGAAAATATATAAAAAAAAAGTGTAAATATGCATAATACGGACTTTCAGTCGACTTCTAAAAATGACGGAAAGTCGGCTTCTACTAGATAGTCGACTTATAAAAGTCGACGGAGAGTCGACTTCTATAGCAGTCATTTTTATTTTATAATTAACGCTCTGCAGAACCTCTGCAGCGCCTCGTCGGCATTGCCGAATGTGCTTGGCTTAGTGCTCCGTGTTTGTCACGTTTCCGAAGAAATTAACACTCAAAAATGAGATTACAGTTCTCATTATGTGTGGCGAGGGCCGGATTATAACCCGTTATCCAAGAATCCATGTATCCATCGAAAAGTGTCGACCGCCTAAGGCACTAATAAGAGTAATAAGCCATACACGTGGCTTGGGTGGTCTCACACTCTTCGATGGATATATGGATTCTTGGATAACGGGTTATAATCCGGCCCTCGCCACACATAACGAAAACTGTAATCTCATTTTTTAGTGTTAATTTCTTCGGAAACGTGACAAGAGCTTGTCCCTGCTATATGTGGCCTGATCCTATGACCGGTATTCATAGTCGGATCTTATATTTAAGACCGTCTTAAGTACAATCTTAAGATGTCATGAACCAATCACAGAGCCGTACTAGCATCTTAAGACATTACTTAAGACGGTCTTGAAATAAGATCCGACTATGAATACCGGCCTATGATATATAACATAAAAAGGTGAGGTTGACGAAAGTTGACTGAAACCTGACGTTCAAAGTTGACGGGAAGTCGGCTTTTAATCGGCGGTTTTTGAGACATTCGCCGACTTCAAGTCGACTTTGTGCTCTTAGGGTAGTTTTTAAATAACTTTTTCGTAATTTTTTTCGTAATTTCATTGTAATTTTCTGTTCTGCCAGAAAAAGGGGCCCCTGAAATAATATTAGCATCAGGCCTCGAAAAGTTACTATCCGCCCCTTGTTCGTAGCGCGTAGTCGCGTAGTACGCTGCACGTATAATACGTAAGATGGTCTTTGAGAATGAATGAATCTCGGCCGATTGACGCGACCTCGTCCTCGATCGCTTTTCGTTTCGGATTCGCGTTGCGTTCACCAGGCGCGTTGTAATTCGTACGTGCATTAAAAAATCGCATATAATAAATACCTACATTTTATCGTAGCTGACGTGATGTGTTTTAAGAAATAAGATCTCGGGCAACGACACGCACGCGATTCATTCCGTGAGCGAATCACCATTGCCAGTGGCCTTTGACTGATTAAGTCGATCGTTGATTTTTCTCGGAAGCGGAGTAATGGACACGGGACAATTCATCGGGAGGAACGTGCACGTTATTTTATACCTCAAAGCTCACGCGGATATCTCATCTTCATGTATACACACGTGTGTGCACATATGCGCGCGCGCGCGAGAACTGGATGCTGCGGCGCGGCGTGGAAGATCTTATTTCTTAGAACACATATTTGTTAGCTATAATAAAATGTATTTATTATATGCAGTGTATTTTTTGTTATTAATTAATTTCTGCCGATGTGCAAAAGCTTTTAGAGAGCGAAATAGTACGGGACGTAGTTTTTGCATTACGATAATATTAAAATACATCGTCATAATTAATATAATAGAGATGAGCAAATTTTATGACGAGGCTCAGAGCTTAATTTTTTCTAGTGTCCTTCGAATTTACACATGGCGCAGTTATATAAAGAGCGCCTTCCGAGAATTTGTAATCATTCGCGATTGCGTGTCGTCTAAATACGCAGAAAGGTGGGCGTATATTTAGATTAAACGGATGAGATAAATTTCGGAAATGTCATGCCGGTTGACTCTGTTAAGTGATACACGTGATAAGATAGATCCTTTTATAAGCCATTAATTCTCTCAAATTGTAACCCGCGATCAATACGCATGTGCACGACTGTACTCATGTAATTCTTCAAAACTATTCGCTCTTATAGGTAAGAGCGAAGAGGAGAGAGAAAGAGAGAGGGAGCGAAAGAGAAAGCGCAAATGACGCATTTTTAAAGCAACCGGATGTTCAGGCTGTTCAAGCGACACCAGACACCGGAAATGTCTAAATGCGAAACATCCTTCCGCAATCCGCATGGCACATTTCGAAACGGTCAATACAATTTTTTCAGTCTGTGACATTTCTCTGAGAATACGTCTCGCAGGTTCTTTTCTCTTAACTTGCTTTACAATTAGTTACACGTGTCACGTTTCCTTTTCCGAAAAGAAAATGGGCGGTTAAAGAAAATTATAGAGGCAAGAGACAGAGGCAGACAGAGACCGACAGAGACCTACCGCCGTCGCAGACTATACACAGCGGGGGTGTGTTAGATAAAAATTAAAATTGTCTTCTACTTATGCCCGTTTCTACCAACGTCGGTTAACTTTAACCTTAGGTTAACTCACTCTTCGTCTCTTTCTAATGGTGACAGTTAGAAAGAGACAAAGAGTGAGTTAACCTAAGGTTAAAGTTAATCGACGTTGGTAGAAACGGGCATTATTCGTTTATACACATCGCTCAAGGGTGAGAGATTCGCATCTCACAGTAGAATGCAGCAAGTCACAATAAAGTCGGAATAACGTCAAAATGATAACAAAATGACGATTTTTAGGTCATTTTGCCATAATTTTGACGTTATTTTCACTTCATTTTGTGACTTTCTGTTCTACTTGGGGCACTTCTCTCCCTCTCTCTTTCTCTTTTACTGCGTTGTTAGCGTAGTCGCGAACGAGTTGGTAGCCGCGCTCATTATCGTGGAATTTCGCCGCTCGCGGCGAGTCGGCCGATGTGAGACCGCGTATGGCGTATCGGAACGGAATATACCGAGTGAAACAGGCGGCCGCGGCGCGCGACCTTTCGCTCGCAGGCTCCCTTTCCGCCGCCAATGCTACGCGCGTGAGTGAATGCCATTTCCAGCCGGGCCGCATGCCGGGGCCGGGCCGCGACCATCAGTTCAGTGCCGTAACTTGTCGTAACTTTTCCCCGGCGTGCCGGAATGAATAGAGAAGAGAAACTTCTTACTCACTTTAATCTTTGCGCGCCGGGGATCAAAGATCATCTTTATTGCTTGTTCATCTTCGGCATCCTGCATCCTTCCAGGAACGCGAACGTTTGAAGGAATGCGATCCTTTTTTTGGTGCCTATTCTGAGCGATTACCTATCATACCTACTAGATGCGTTAACACGTTTTTGACTGTCGATTTATCATCGTTGCCGACCGACAGACTGACGCCAGATATTCGATTCCAATTTTTTGGAAGAGGGAAATAGCTGAAATCTTGTTTTAAATTTTGTAGAGGAATAAATATAATTTAGTGACATTTAAAATAACATGCCGATATAAAAACAGCGTCTCGGGGACAGAGTTACCTAATATACCAGTCGCAACGTGTTAAGATATCGTTGTATATATATCACCCTCCCGTGAACGAGTTTCGCGCATAGCAACTGCCAACTGGACTTGCGGCAAAGTCCGCTCGAGGTATAAATCATGACGAGAACAAAACCTGAGGGAGAACAAATTTTAAAATCAAGTTAAGACTCCAAGAACAAGCAAAAACTCGGTGAATTCCATCCACGGTCGATGGCGATATCGAGATGTGCGATAAAAAGTCCCTGTCGTATATTTCATACATGCTTCATAGATATTACAAAAAGTATATAGGATATGCATATCATATATTTATACGAAAACGACGGGCAGAGGGAAGGGTGAAGAATGTAAAAGGGTAAAAATTTCTTTCCGTGAGAACGTTTAGCTACGTTGCTTGTGGCTGAAAGTAGTCAGAAAACGGAGCAAAAGCTGCAGCGACGGAGGGGGATCGAGTATGTAGATGGTGAGAATTCCAGTGAATGCCATGTGTGGGTGTGTGATGGTCAGATGGTGTAAGGCGATTGGACGATTGGACCGGACGTTGCGCTTGGGCGGCTACGTCACTGCGCACACAGATACGAACAGACGAGTTCCGTCCGTGGATATTGGATTTGAGAGGGGGGGGGGGGGGGGGGGGGCGCTTGCTAGCTCGCGCCCTCGCCGTGAGTCGTGACTGGCGCAGGCCGCGGAGGGGGATCGCGAGAGCGGCGAGAGTTGCTTAAGTCGCGGCCATTGCTGTCCCGATCAGGCGCTCACTGCTCAGCGTCAGCTAAACCCGCGGCGCTCTATAGTATAGTACGGTTGCACGCGCTTATAGTACCAGATCGTCGCTTTGTGCCGTGAGACTCACGCGATCCAAGTACCTACCGCGAGACGCGAGTTGCGAGCGATCGTGACGTGCTAAACATACGCGAGTGTCATACGCGCTTCCACTGTGTGAATCGTGTGAATCCTTGTCATCCTCGCGAAACGAGACGAGCAGCGAACCATCGAACGCATAAGCCCGTTCAATACCACAACGCAACACCTCGCGATACAGTCGCGAAGCGAAACGGCATAATCCAAGCAGGGAGAGAAAGCCGCTTGAGGGAACAAAGCCGTTGCGCGGAAGGGCAAAAGCCAAGCGTCGCGGCTCAGCAATCCGGTCGTCCAAAATCGATTCGGGTACGTTTTTTTCTACACCGCGTGCACCACCCCGCATCGCATCTTTCCTCTAATAAATATAAGAAACGCCCGGAAAATTTTTTATTTTCTTTCCCCTCCCGAGTCCTGTCAGTCCACGTATCTCTTTCACCATCTGTCAGGATGCCCGCCTGCGCCTTGACGCTTTCACGCGATTAGCGGGGCGCACCGGCACACCCGGGGCTAAAAAGAGGCTGAAATATTAAAATATAGGGTTCGATAAGGACAGTTGAACCGCGAATAGCTGATAAACGCCTGAGATACGAATTGTCTTGTTTGTTTACTACATCCTTCCCTCTCATCTGCCGCTCCTCCTTTTCCCTTCCCCCTCCCCCCTCCCCTTCCCCCTTTCCCCTTGCCTATTTATCGGCACCTTTTGACGCAGTGCTCGGCGGCCGCGGCGTCGTTTATTATCTAACATTAGGCGGGGGTCTGCGCTGCGTTTGCGGAAAATTTGACGATGTAACTCTAGCGGGGGGGGCGAAATAATTCGTGAATAAAAAGGAAAAATGGTAATCGGTGAGACATTTTTAGAGAAAGTATAGCGGGGGAACTTGAAACAAAGTAAAATGTTTTACTCTGTATACTTTAAAACATCCTTCGAATCGGATTTGAAAGGAATCGGGTCACTCACATCAAACGAACTGATCACAATCTTCAAAATTATTTCTACTAAACTTGACATCCTGTGCAAACAGCTAGGATACGAAACTGAAAATCGTAAAACGTTAGGAACTGCCGAAACCATCTGGCGAGTAAAGAATTCTATGAAGCTCGAATATAAGAGAAAAGATAGCTTCTCGGATCACATATGGGGTCTTTGCAGCTGCTCCACTCTATACTTTCTGCACTTAAAATGGGATAGCTATGCAGTGTCTCAGGTCTCAGAACTGGCGGTAGAAGCGAGAAGGGGATGATCTCACATGAGAAAATATTATCTGTCGCGAGACCATCTGTCGAAAAAAATTTTGAAAGCGTCTGCTACAAATTTTGTCAATAGAATGCCAGCATTGCCAGCAGAAATAAAGCAGAATCTGCTAATGGAATATGATGATAGATTGATTGCAGAAACTGTAAGCAGAATCTGCCGTAATCATTTAAATGATTACGGTAGATATATTTCATTTAAGTGTTTACGAAATGACAGATTCTGTTTGGTTTCTGTCGACAATCCGCTGTGAGATTATATCGAATTTGTTGCAATGTTTGAACAAATTTGTTGCTAATTTGTTGTCATACTGCGGCCAATTTGTTCACTGAAGCCTCGTGTAAGAAATTTTTATTCTACAATTCCGTCTTTTTCATATAGACTCTCTCTCTTCCCGTTTGTACCATCAGCTTTAGAACACCCTATATAATTAGACAGTGGCGAGAGAAGGAGAAAAAATACGAAAAATTCAGCTGTAGAACAAACTGTCAATTTATTCAATTCATCGTTATATAATAATGTAGATACATTTTATTTATATCGGTGAGTAGGTCAAATGTAAGAATTAATTAATAGCTGATAATTAATTAATATGTTATTTCTTGTATCAGATTCTAATAATTATTATATCTAATTACATCAGAATTTAATAATTAAAGAATAATTAAATTTAATAATTAAAGAATAATTAAAACTAAATATTAAAATGAGAATTATAGCACCACAAATTTCTAATATACACACATATAAGGTATAAAAAATTAATGTATATATGTACGTGACAAGCTGACAAGCGTCACATGGTGTGCATTTCTTATCCTTCTCTCTTCGCTGTTTTTCTTTCCTCTCCCCTCTGTCTTTTACAAAATTCCGACGAACTTGGAAAGGTTTTTTGCCTTATTCTCTGACCTTTTTTGCTCTTTGAAGTTTTGGCGCTTTCTTTTTTGATCCAGACGAGTATTGACCTTACGGCTTAGACCTAAGTATGGAAAAAGACAAAGCCGCGTCTGCTATCGCGGCTTTGTATTTGATTTCCCGGAAAACTCTTCAGACAAACTATACCCGCACTTCTGAATCGAGCTCAATTTCATTCTGTTTCCCGAGACGAGATAAGATTAATAATCACGCTCGAGTTGTGTGTTGTGTGTGACTTGATAAGCTGTTAATCGTTACAGGGTATCTTTAATAAAAGATAGTGGCACCTAGTAACGTCCAGATCATTCACTTCTACGTCTTCAACGCGAGAGGTCCATATCGGATTTCGTTTACGTCTATTAGCTTTAGCAGTTAGCTAATCATAGTCGACTGAATTGAGGACTTCTCTGTGCGGTTTTTTTTTTTAACTCGAATCCATCCCGAGATAAAGATGAAAGATAAACACGTGTTAACCCGCCTCGTTTTCCGTATCTCGAGTACTTCGGATATTTTTATATTATACATTCGATATCGATATCTGGCAAGAAGTTTAAAGAGTTGAACCAACAATAAGCGCCAACGACGATAGCTCGCGACCGACGTTGGCGGAATTGGTTGTCGGTCGGCCTTTCGATTGTACGCTTCCGTCGCGCCTTGTTGCCAGCTCTCTCGCGGCCGGGAATAATAAAGAAGACTCGAGAGAGTCCAAAGGAAACGGTGCCCCGTGCTGATGTCACTTTGTAATTCTCTGGGGCCTGGCCGATAAGTGTATCCCCCGCGTGTATAACACGCGCGTGTAGCGTGAACGTGCACTTCGGCCGCCTCAATGCGTCATTTATGCGATACAGGAGATGTCTCATTGCAAAACGTTCGAACATGGGCTTTGTGCAATTTAATTCTCAGCTTGATCCGCGGATTGATTCGCGACGGTTGGACTCGAGCCGCGATTAGCGAGAACAGCGCGATACGAGAAGAATAAGAGGAGACTTCTGTTGAGAAAACAATGGAGCTCCTCGTGATATAAAGCCTTGAGATAGAAAAAAAAAGCCAAACAACAAACAATCTTGTCGCAATCAATTCGAAGCGTTCAAAATTAGTCTGCGATACCGAGGATAAGAAAGTAGTCTGTGCTGGTTGTCTAATCGGAATCTTGTCCAAGAGATAATCGAGATCGTTTTAGATTAGGACTGTCCGAGAGTTTCGTAACACCCTGTATATGCGACAGTGTCGTCCCGATTTTTCGGGCGGCCGCGGCGTCCCCTATCCGAGGCACGCGTGCCGCGCCTTTGCGTCACAAATAAGGAGAGAAAAGACGCCGTTCCCGTGGAGCGGGACGCGGGGAACACCCGTGTGGTGGGCGACGAACGAAGGTTAAAGCCGTGGTAGAGTCCAGCTATGCAACGGATGACTCGGTTTCACGCGTATCGCTGCCGTCGCGTCGCCTTGGCCGAGGCGTTTTCTCTTCACGGCACGCTATCGCTAGACATCCATGTAAAGTTTAGCAGCGAGCGTTAAGGGGATCCTAAACCGAAGGCCGAACTCCGACAATGTCGATAATGTCGATACAAAATGTGATTTTCGCACAGCTACCAGTTGTTTTTGGATTTATAGAATTAAAAATCCTTTTCCAGGATTAAAGTATAAACGCAAACGGATACGGCTCTGGTCGTGTTTTCGTTAAAAAAGAAAAAAAAATTTTTATATAATAAATTTTTTTTATTTTTTTTATACTTTAATCCTGGAAAAGGATTTTTAATTCTATAAATCCAAAAAAACTGGTAGCTGTGCGAAAATCACATTTCGTATCGACATCGTCGGAGTTCGGCCTTCGGTTTAGGATCCCCTTAAAGCCCGTATCAGACTATGGGATTGTGATTGGATTGAAATTTGACCAATCAGAATAGAGAAAATTGATCTCAAGGAGTGAACTTTCCTCTGGATTGGTCAAATTTCAATCCAATCTTAATCCCAATCCGTAGTCTGATACGGGCTTTAGAAACTTTCCACGAGACCCGGCAGACGCATCTCACCGATGCGCGACGAGAGAAACATTTCCCGTTGCGATATCTCATCGCAGACTGGATTTATTTCTCGTAAATAAATACCGCGGTTGTCGATACTTTTAACGTGAGAATTCGCGAATAATTCTCAAATATTTTTAACTTCAAATTTTCGCTAAACCATTTGTTATTTTGAGAAATTATCCACTTATCTCGCCGGAGCTCTCTGTGATAAATTTAGAGAGATTTTTCTATCGCCGCTTCAAAAGGAACCGGGGCCTCGACGAAGTGGAGCGAAGACGAACGGGGGGCACGCACGTTGCCAGGCGCGCTCCTACCGTTACAATTCACTCCGGCACTCCGCGGGTATACGCCGGCTACGCGTCGCGTCCGCGTCCCCGTGTAATGTAATAAGACGAACAGAAATAGAGGCCGTGCTAACGGCAACGTTGCATATACCCGGTGTCGCAGCTGACAGCTGTGCCCCTTCTGAAACACGTTGTTTACGAAGTTGGTTCAGTTGAATTTTTTATTGATGTATATAGCAACACGGCTTCGTGGGTAGATCTTACAAATATGTACACACGAAGCCATAAAATGTTTTAATTTTAACATATGAATTTGAATATCGGAGGCATATGCCCTATTGGTGCATGTGCACTCAGTCTGAATGCTCGCGCGTCATGACTGTTGGTTATTCGAAAAATTTGTCACATTATTATTAATTATATATTTATTATTTTTTTATTTATTATTATTAACCCTACGCTACTCGTGTGGGGTGTAAAATACACTCCAGCCTAAGAAATCTACTAAATTTACCGAGTAAAACAAAAGTTTTACTCGGTGAATTTAGTAGATTTTGTATCGATCGAGCACCGTACAAAGAACATTTGCGCTAATCTTTATCTAAAAGATATATAGAATATTATCAATCTTTGTTTAATTGTAAATCATCGAAGAAAATAGTGAAAAATGAGATATAATGTTGTGTAAAATACATTCCACGCGAGTAATTACATTGCATTAAAAAAAAAATCACGAGTAATGTAAAATTAATTATACATTCGTATTATTCATTATTGTTAAATTATTATTATTTATTTTATTGTTATCGCTACTCGTCCAACTGCGAAATATCACTTGCCTTGAGACGGCATCGTCGTTTCTGGAATGATCAACGGTCATGATGCGTGAATGTTTAGACAGGCAGTAAGTCACACATTCCCAAGGCACTTTTATACCTGCAGCTTTCTTTTAGCCGTAACCCTGTTGGCGTCTTTTGTACTTCTTATTGGTTGTTTACACAGAAAGTAGAAGGGGAGAGGGAGTAAAAGAATACCTCAGATATTGCTCATGGTATCGAGGGTATAATAGTTTTTAGATAAGAATTGATTAGAGAATGTTTAGTCGTCCAAATTGTCCGAGATTCGTACGCTCGAAGCGTATATCACACAATAGTAATGGCTGCATTTAACAGAAAAAGCAGCTTATTGTTAGTAAGTGCTTGATGACTCTTTTCTTCATAATTAGATCCGGCGACGAGCTAAAGGCAGGAACCAATTACGTTAAAAAATCGCTAAGCGCTCAGAGCTGCTTTCTCTGCTGAACGCAGTGAGAGTCGTCATTTATTTTATTTTATGATGCGATTTTTTTTTCATAGACTTAGGAAGAGAAAGTCTATGATTTTTTTATGACGCGACAGCTTTGACAGTCCACTAAATTTCAAATTTTAACACTTGAGACTTGTTCTGCAATAAATAATTAATTGTCGATGTTACATATTAATTGATAATCCGCGCATCAATACGTCGAAGTTGAGAAGCAGCTACGATAATCATGCGAAATCCATAATAATATCGAGAATATTGATGTTTGGAGATCACTTTTACTTCTTTACGTGCAATTTTTACACACACGCGCGCATAAAAAGCTACTACGCTTAATTGCACGTATGTACGCGATAAAAAAAGCTGTATTATTTCTTTTTCTTTTTTTGCGATTCAAATCTTTCCCGCGATTGCGCGATAGTAAAGCACTGCTTTCAATGGCGACGACGCGATGAGTTTGCGACTAGTCCGATCTCCGACGCGTCCTCAGTCGGCCACTGTCGGTTACGAGCACGCGAGGTCGCTCCCGGCGTGTCGATGAGGAACATAGGTTAGATGTGAGTTTTCTCGATCCTTTTTTCCTACTTTTATTTCGTTTGCATTAATATAAAATATATAAGGTGAGCGGCAAGTGAGAACACACAGGGCGGGAAAAGTAGCGGTGCTGAGAATAACAGTTAAAACTTATTTTTACATATTTCTTTCGTTTATCTCTCCAATAACCCATGTGCTCGTCACATTGACTTACCTGTGTGTAGTACTTATCGCACACACTGTTTGCAGTTTCATCCGGTAAACGAACTATTCGCAGTATATGCCAAAGTTTAGCCTGTTTAGCAGCAAACTCGATCGAAAATCGCTGGAAAAGTGGAAAATTGGCATCCATTGTGTCCTCATTATAATTAACACGCTTCCTGCCACGTGAAGCATGTCCCACGTTGAACTTTCCCTTCAGGCCGTTCGATATCTTCGTTGCTATGTGTAACATTATCATAAAATATTTCATAAAAATCATTTGTAAAATATTTTATAAGATTATTTTATAAAATTATATATTAATGTTTAAATATTATGTATAATGTAGTTGCCAATTGTCGTGGAAACATCGTTACACCTTTTTTCTTAAATATTATTTTCTATAATAATAAACTTAGTCTTGTAAATATATGTATGTTGTAAGCAAAACCATTAGTTTCGATGAAATGAGGCGATCCGCGCAATCCAAAGTTCAACGTAGGACAGATGATATTAAGTTTGCATTTTGCCAACATGTGTCCATTTCTACCAATGTAGATTAACTTTAATCTCGGTTTAACTTACCTTTTATCTTTTTCTAGTTGTAAGAATTAGAACTACGAAACATTGATAGAAATGGATATTAATCTGACAATTTATTGGCAGAAACCAAACAAAATATATGCTGTAAATATATGCCCTATATACATATATGTATATAGGGAATATATTTACAGGGCATGTATGCTGGATATATTGAATTAATTATTAATTAAATGATAATGTATATATTGTTTATATAGTTTGTTAAGGGGATCCTGCACTGGCAGCCGGCAGGCGAATTCCAACAATGTCGATAATGTTGATCGAAATGTATTTTTCGCACAGCTGCCATTTTTTATTGGATTTATAGAATTAAAAATATTTACGTTAAGAAAGAAAAAAGAATTTTATATATGGAATATATAAAATTTATTGGAAAAATTCTTTTCCAGGATTAAAGTATACACGCAAACGGACACGGGACTTGACAACTTTACGAATTACTTTATGAAATATATAAAATTTTTTTTTCTTTTTTAACGTAAAGTTGTCAAGTCCCGTGTCCGTTTGCGTGTATACTTTAATCCTGGAAAAGGATTTTTAATTCTATAAATCCAATAAAAAATGGCAGCTGTGCGAAAATCACATTTCGATCGACATCGTTGGAATTCGCCTGCCAGTGCAGGATCCCCTTAAGTATACATTGAGTAAAACTGTTGACAAATTGTTATTACATAAAATTTAAACAACTATTGATATTTATTTCTTCTTTACAGGTTCATAGGGGCATCTTTACAAATATATTAGGAAAATGATGACCGAATACATCGAGGTCTACATTCCTCCAAATCGTTTACCACCCAATTCACCAATAACATCCCACATATTTATCGACGAACCAGATGATATCAGTTTTGGCGACTACCGATTTGAGTCTAACCGGTTGGAAAGCTTCAAAAACTGGCCGTGTTTATGGGTAAAGCCAGAGAAACTTGCGGCGGCTGGATTTTATTATACTGGCGAGAGCGACAAGGTGAAATGTTTCGAATGTCATATAGAAATATGCGAATGGCAGGCTGATGACAATCCGATGGCCGATCATCAACGATGGTCTGGGAGATGTAGGTTTATTCGTAATATTCCATGCGGCAACGTGCCGATCGGTACAGATCCTAGCACGATTCCAGCACCTGTGCCTAAAGGAATGGATGTATGTGGGCCTTATGGTTCGATTTACATGCCTTACTCTGGTCCAGACCATGATGAGATAGAAGAAAGAGTGAATTTAAAATTGAGAGGGATGGCCTCAAGACCGAAGCATCCCGAATATGCCAGTTATGCTGCCAGATTAGCCTCTTTTGACAGATGGCCTAAATCAATGCCACAAACTAAAGAGACACTAGCAACTGCTGGTTTCTATTATACGGGCAGTAGCGATCAAACATTGTGCTACCACTGTGGTGGAGGACTAAGGGATTGGGAGCCAGATGATGATCCTTGGGTAGAGCACGCTAAGTGGTTCGAATACTGTCCTTATCTGATTTTAACTAAAGGGACGGAATTTGTAAGCAGCATTACTGGGAGAACGTATATCGCAGTGAGTATTTAACAAAATATATTTATTGTTATTATAATTGTGTACAATTTGCATATTTGTAATAAATATTTAAAAAATAATGAAATAAATGTATCGAATGCAATGACATTAATCTCAAATTATTTGTTGTTTTTTTTCAGGAAAACATACCATCTGCAATTAACAAATTGGGTGAGAAAATTGAGAAAGATACTGATACTGAGAGTATTGCTAGCGGAAGTTCTCAAAATTCGATGTTTTCTGAAGAAACTAATACTACAGAAGTAAGTGCCGTGTCAGGTGAAGCCAGCAGCGAAGAACAATCTGTCCTGGGTGACAAACCATGCGACAAGGATGCAAGATCATGCAAAATTTGCTATAGTAGAGAAGTACGGATCGTATTTATGCCGTGCGGACATTTATTGGCGTGTGCGGAGTGTGCGAAAAATATGAAAATATGCGGCGTATGTCGTAAGCCTGTTGAACGTACTGTACAAGCGTACATCTCATAGTGTCTTTATCCATGTGATAAATAATCTGCGGATTCTGCTAAAAAAATTTCTACTTATCATCATTATAAAGACTGATACTTTGAAGCAAAACTAAATGACAGGACTCATGTAGCATACCGATCAGCAGGTACAAACTATACAATGTTGAAACTCTCGTTAATGAAACATTTAACTTCACGGTTGTTCGTGGTCTTAATAGAAAGGATATTCTATTGTAACACTAACAAATCGCGAATGTACTTTGTAATCGTTGTACAAGTAATAGATGTTCCTATATTCAAATATATATACATATATATATATATGGCTATGTAATCGATATTGCAAAATTGTTAGTCGGTGTGTGAAACACATATGGCATATCACAAATTTTCATATTTTAACTATCGAACGACGTAAGTACAAGAAGTCATTAAAATCAGGAGAGATAGATTGTACCTGCAACGGAACGTTGCTATTTGAACGTTTTCGAGTTTATATTTTTCCTCAAATTCAATATTTGCTGAAAAAAAAAACATGGTGATATAAAAAAAGATAAAACTGCACCATTGTACTAGTACAAATAGCAACACGACATGAAGTCTAGTCATTAGTATTATATGATGAGAGTAATGATGAATAATAAGATAATATGAATAAGATAAGATGAATAATAAGTATATATACATAAAAACGTAAGTTACGGATATCTCAACATTTAGTTTATGATTTCACCTGTATAATTGGATGTTCATATGTTCATATATCAAAGAGAGAGACGAAAGGCCCATCAACATAAAATGGCTACGTTTACACCGTGAACTTAGGCCGCGGCCTATACCTCAAATTCGACCTAAATTAATTTTTTTCCTAATTTCTGTTGTAATATATTGGACACACCTCGTTGTAGTTTATACATATTAATGTACGGAAAATTATTAAACGCATTATTGTCCACAAAATAAAATATTGTAAAATATTGTAACTTTAACATAACAAATCTAAGCACACCAGGGTACGGTTGATAAAAATCAACCAGCGTTGATAATACAAAATTGACGCAATATTCAGTTTCAAGGCTCTCGACCTATCGCTGTTAAGTGCTGTTAAGTCTTATCACACTAGGGATTAGGATTGAGATTGAATTGATATTTAATCAATTAGAATAAGGCCCGGTTTCAGCAACGTGATTTAATCTAATCGGTCGATTAAACTCACTCTTCGTCTCTTTCTAACTGGACAATTAGAAAGAGACGAAGAGTGAGTTTAATCGACCGATTAGATTAAATCACGTTGGTGAAACCGGGCCTAAAGAAAACTAATCTCAAGTTTGGTGAACTTTGTTCTGATTGGTCAAATTTAAATCTAATCTCAATCCTAATCCGTAGTTTGATACGGACTTTACGGATTGCAATATGAGATAAGCTTTTGACATCGTCAATATAATTGACAATTAGTATCTTTAAAGCAACGTAAGAATTTGTTGATATATGTGTTGTGTATCATTTCGTATAGGCAATATGGTCAATAAATTTAATTTAATAAATCTAAGATTAAGAAACAAGGAACTTTATACTCGATAATGCATAAGTCCCGGTCTACAAATAAAGTGTTTTAAGCTCTAAGCCTTAAGAAATTGATCAGTCACAGTCGAATTTAAGGAGAATAATCGACTGTGATTGGTCAATTTCTTAGGCCTTAGGGCTTAAAATACCTATTGTAGACGGGGATTAAAGGATGTAGCTCTTATGGCTACATCGGCGGATATTTATAAGTTCTTTCACATAAGATTGCTATTGCATTAAATAAACCTCAGACTTGGTCATTCTGCGTAAAACCAAGGTAAAAAGGAACAATCATATACACAAGTGGCCCACAATTATATAATTGAATCGAGTTCCTAAAAGTAAAATTCTAAGTTTATATCCACGCATCGACTAATCGGTTAAAATAGAAATTTTGAAAAGATTCGGTGTATGAGTATGTATATACACATACACACACATGCGCGCGCGCATACACATGCACGCACACACATTATAATATTATATATGTATATATATATATATATATATATATTATAAAGCAAGCAATTAAAGAGTTAAAATATTTTATCTTTTAAATCAAGTATTTCTTAGCAAAATATTTTAAACAAAAATTTCGTTTGGATAGGTCGTAAAATGCTGGTTTTAGTTTTATTTTGGATGACATTCTCATGTAAAGATCAACTATATTTTTTTAATTATCAATTTTTTTAAGTAAATCGATTTTCTCCGATATTCTGCATATAAAAAATGAAGGTAATTTTATCTAAACGTTAATAGTTTATAAGCTATTTTATATATGAAATATTTTGTGAAATACTTTCCGATGACTTCAATACTTTCGTGTATAAAATAATAAGATAAAATGATTGATATAAATAAAATGCACGCATGCACAGTTGTTTAAAAAAGTGAAATTTATGTAAAATTGTTTTGTCCTTAGTTGCAATTATGAGCTTTTTTATTTCAATGATTCATATTGTTATTTTGTGTATGAATATACTAAGGTCATACATTTACGTGTAGAAAATGACGGAAAATGCAGAGAAATCGTTATGTAAAAAAATTTATATAGTTTAAAAAAAATGTAAGCAATCTTGACGTGATCATGAAGATAGCAGCCAAGATCAAACTAAGATCAGAGTTTTATCCTCGGAAACAAACAGTTTTTATCTAAAATATTTTTTGCTAAAATATTTGAGATAAAAGAGATAAAATATTTTAACACTTTCGTTGTTCCTTATGTGTGTTTATGTGTGTATATACACATACAGACACACAAATACACGTACATACAGGAGATGGACAAAATAATGCCAATGGTGTACATAAGTATACGAACTGGGGAATACACTACAAGGTGTTCACATTATTTTATCTATCCCCTGTATATAATACTTTCGTAATCTTTTTAAACGTAAATAACTTTATTAGACCAGTACAGGAATTGCATTTTAATGTCTAAGATATATTTAATTTATCTGCAAATATTTTTTGTATATATTAGGTCTATTTAAAATAAATTAGCGTATTCACACGTAGAGGAGTACTGCACATATAATTTTTAAACGTCAGCAACATAGCGGCTTTACTGAACTAAGCTTAGCAAAATTATACACAATAGGTACACATGCAATTAACTTTCAAAAGATAATTCATAGAAAGAATGCAATATTGTATATAATTCTTGTTTTTCGAATAACTTGTCCGAAATAATTTTAAAACGGAACAATATTACTGTATCTTAATTAGCTTTATTTTGCGAATGTATAATTAATATACGGGGGAGTTGGTATATAGAAACGCGCATTTACATGGTATTATGATAATCGTCTATGGAAAGTAGGATTCTACTATAAGGTATGATAGTCGTTCGGTATGTATGATCTCTTTTGCGTTAACGAAGCCGAATTATAATATTGTGTGTGTGTTCAACAATGGGCAAAAACGAGACCAAAAATCTTGCATTTTCATGTTGTGTAATTGTTTTCCTAATATAGGTAAATTTTCTCCTTGTAATTACGTTTCCTCTGTTCAAAGTTATTCTGTTCTATCAGTACATCGTTATATATGTATACACGTATACACGTATACATTATATATATATATTTTTGTATGCTTATTTTTATGATAAATGTTTATTTTTACATCACGAATGCATATTTACGGCAAAGGTATTTTCACCTTTAACGCACGAACTTTCGGGTATACGACGTTTTTTTTTTCAGATATCTGCGGTAAAATGCATTTGTGACAATCGGAACGTGTACCCTGGGCAAAATAACTTTGACATAATACTGTACAAAAAGTAGCGATATACACATGTAATGATTGCGACAATTATAATACAAAATAAAATTTCAAAAGAGAAAGACGGTTGTTGTTTCTCAATGACATTCCATGCGCATGTGATCCTTGCATGTCCACTTGCACGATAAGAAGAGCATGATAAAGAAAACGACACGTGAGTTAATTGCGTCGTTTAACAAATATAAGAAAAATAAGTTATCTCTTCTCTTGTGTTTGTAATGCATAACACGTTTGCCTAGAATTGCATTCAGACAGTAAACACAATGATAAGAACGTGCGCGGTATGATCCTGGCGATTAAAGGTTTTTTTTTTTATAACAGCAGTAAGACTGTTAGTTTGTTGAACCGAAATAAGTTATATATTACAATAAATCATTACCCTTTAGAGTCGATTCCTAAGTGTAAATATTTAATAATTATACGTTAATGTAACATGTAAAATAAAATATTTATTGAACTATAATGTAAAGTAAGAGATAATTAAGACCGCAGTATATATTTAACTCTATGTTATTCGCGTGGAGTGTAAATATAACGCAGTCTTGGGAATCTATTAAATTCACTGAGCAGAACTTTTTTATCGATCATATGAAATTTTAAATATGCTGCACAAAAATTGCTTTACAATTAACTAATTAAGGAAGAACTTTTTTTTGAACTTTATTTAAAAGATATATAGAATATTATCGATCTTTATTTAAATCTTTAAATTGTTGAAGAGAACAATGAAAATTGAGATACAATATTGGGGTGTAAAAATCCATCTCATGCACGCGAATAATTACGTTAAAGAAACCACGCGAGTAATGTAAAATTTATTTGCGAGAATATAATTGTGCTTCACGCTTCCGTACGTTTTCACACATTGCAAGTTAGTCAACATAAATTAATTAGGAAAAAAATGTTATTAATTTTGCGTATATTTGTGAAAAATAAATATTAATAAAGGAGAAAAGAGAATCAAAACGCAAGATTGTAATACAATTGTAAGAAAAAGTTTATAATTTGTGCAGATTTATAGATTTTTTAATGCAATTTTATGAGTTTTCTTTGTATCACTTTGTTTTATTATTTTCAATGCAAAAGTATTAAGATAAGTAATCGAAAAGTGAATATTTTATATATACAAAATACAAAATTTGAAGTTTTATACCAAAACACGTCAAAATAAAAGGAGACATGAAATATCCGGCGGATGATAAAATACTTTTGTATGTTTATAGGCGAATTCTCCCCAGAGGAATCAATTTATGTTTGAGAAAATTTACAGTTTTATTTAAAAAAATGGAAGTAAAAATAGTTTCCATTTAGTGGCACAAGTCGATACAAACGTCGTTTTATATTTCTTGACATTTAATGAGTAACAAAGGCAGAACGATACTTGTGTCAACTTGTGTCAGTAAATGGAAAGTACCCTTTGATGTAATTTGACATTTTGGTTGAACATATCATATACACATACACACGCGCGCGTGCGCGTGTATGTGTGTGTTTATGTGATATAGATTTGGATTTAGCGCTCAATCATAATTTGTTCAGATCCTGATATAAACGGTGTTAAAGCTGATCGTCAAGACGAGTTTCGATAATCTATCACTTTGACAAATCTTCGAATTCCTCGTAAGCTTCTGAGAAAATTATATTCAGACACAGAGGTATGTATAATCGTTCGTGATGTCATCGAAATAGGTCGTATTATTTTAACAGAGAAAGTGCGTAATATATTTGCATAAAACGCGAAATAAAAAGGAATAACAAAAAGCGAACGGTCGTGGTGAAGGACGTAACTGTTGCGGTGTAGAGGAATCCTTCTTTCTGGATTTTATCTTATTTCTTTTCACTGCAGCATATCGTATTTTTTCTTCAATCAATGTTTAGTTTAACTAATTCCAATTTTAATAAATAAAGTACAAGACTGATATAATATTGAAAATTAATATAAACAATTTAAAAAAAACGCACATTTCTCCAAAAAATCTTCAATAATAATATTATAAAAACTATTACACAAATCATATTACTAAAAGCGTAACTAAATCAAATTTGTATCAATGTTAATGTCCATTTTTCTACCAATGTAGATTAACATTGATCTCTGTTTTACTTATTTTTTATCTCTTTCTAATTCTTAGAACTAGAAAAAGGGTAAAAAGTAAGTTAAACCGAGATTAAAGTTAATCTGCATTGGTGGAAATGGACAAAAATGGTTTCTTTGTGAAGAAAATCAGTTTTAATAGAGTCTGACTGGCGGTATACATATATTACCGCCTATGCCCTATATACACACGTATCAAAGTTAAACGAAACATCAGGAAAGGTCCTTCAATGGCATTACTTGGAGATGTTTTTTAGCGCAGTAGAACCGTACCCTTCCGTACTAGATTTTGAGGGGGAAAAGGGGGGGGGGGAGCAAATTTTTCAAAACCTAATACAAAAATAACATCAATCGATAAGGTTTGAAAAGACGAATTCGTTAGCTATATTTTTATATAGGTATATCGTGAAAATTACGACCGCAGGGAATTTTTGAAAATAGCCTACGAAGGGTATTGATCATAAAAAAATTCACTGCGGTGGTAATTTTTACGATAAGCATATAAAAATATAGGTCGTTGGATTCGTCTTTTCAAACCCTATATTGATTGGTGTTATTTTTGTACAGGGTTTCCATTTGAAAAATTTGTAACACTGTCTGTGTGTGTTTATGTGATATAGATTTAAATATATTTAGTGCTCAATCATAAATCGTTCAGATCCTGATGATACAAACAGTGTTAAAGTTGGCCATCAAGACGAGTTTCGATTACGTTAACCTTTATTAGCCAATACTTCGTATTCCTCTCATAAACTTCCGAGCAAATTGCTCAATCACAGGTAGGTATCGTTTGTGATGTCATCGAAGTATATCGTATTAATTTAATAGGAAAAAATTGTGGTATATTTGTTAAACACGAAATAAAAGGGAATAACAAAAATTGAATGATGCAAAGTGATGAAGGACGTAACAGTTGCTGTTTATAAAAATCTATCGATCCGGATACTTTTTTTGAATTTAGTTTTTTTTTCTTATTGTGTGCGTCCCGTTGCACATGGTATTGTTAATTAAAAAACCAATCAATATTTAATTTAACTAAGATTTAACTAAACTTTAACAAATAAAGTACGAGATTAAGACTAAGGGCGGTATTAATCAGTCAGATCTTATATTTAAGGGGGTAGACAACCTTGACAAGCTAGAAAATAGACCTTTTTAAAGTTAAATATTTAAGAAATAAAAACTTCGAGTACCTATTTGAAACTTTGGTACACAATTTTATATTCTTTTGTTTATTTAAAAAAAAATTATTAAAAAATATTAATATAATAACGGGAGTTATTGGTAAAAAAAGGGAAGCAGTTCTTTCCGTTCAATAGCTGGTGGTGGACATGATTTCGGAGCAACAAAGAATTTTAAACAAAATAAAAAAACGGATTTATAATCCAGAAAAGTGCCTCTAAAGTGTGTTGGTAGCAAGTAACAACATGCGTAAACAATTTTTAAAAAAAATTGTTGGAGCCGTTTTAGAGATTTTATGTTCATCACCAGCTACTGAACTGCTTCCCATCATTATCGATAACTCCCGTTATTATTAATATACATATTTAACAATTCTTTTTTTTAAAACAATTATAAAAAAATATAGAATCATGTGCCAAAGATTCAAGTACTGGGAACGTATCTGGAAACGTAGTTAAATTAAATTTGCATGTATCCATGCTGTATGGTTTTCTTATTGCGCGGAAAATCAATTATAATATGTTAAACGCAGTCTGACTGCCGATATGTATTTCCGTCTCCTTCTTACGAGCTATTATGTGTACTGGTACTACTCCTCCTCCTTGCACACACGTAATAAAACGTGAGGAGGGAGGGGGGAGGCAGGGAATCGAATTGTTAATAAATAAAATTTTCACAACACCTGCACGGAAAGTTCGACTTTCCCTCCCTGTAGAGCGGGACGAAAGTGGCCAATTTTACGCGAGCGAAAGGAAAAGTATTATTCCCTCCCGCTGGGAGGAAATAAATACTTTTCCTCCCGCTAAGCGAGAAGGGAAAGTAAAATAACAGGTCTAACTTTAACGACAGTATCGTTATCGTTACAAGGTATATTATCGTTGCGCAGCTTTCTTACCATACAATAAACTTGCCCCGTATGGCGGTATATATAATTTTATTTCATTCAAATTTCGCTCTACAGGCATTAAAAAGTCGAACATTTCCGTAAAGGTGTTGTGAAAAATATTGTGTGCACCACGGAAAGAAAGCTTTCTCAGACTCGTGTGATTGCCGCCCTCGCCTTCGGCGAGGGCGGCAAACCTTCACGCTCGTCTGAAAAACATCGCTTTCTTCCCCAGGTGCCCAATATACTATTATGCATCTAACGTTATATATTCTTTTTCACAGATCCTAAGGTGAAAAAACCCGAAGATTTACAGCAAACGGATATTAATGACTATCGATTGGGATCGGTCCGTTTGGCAAGCTTCAAAAGCTGGCCATATTTATCGCCAGAGAGATTAGCCGCGGCTGGATTTTACTATACAGGAACAGACGACAATGTGAAATGCTGCCATTGTCAAATAGAAATATGCAATTGGAAATTCACTGCAGATCCAGTGACCCACCATAAGCAAGAGTTTCCGACATGTGGATTTATTTCTAACATGCCGAAAAATGTAAATCCTAACACGATTCCGACTGTGTATATATGGAGTAGGAGGAGATGTGTGTGGACCTTATAGTTTTGATGTGAAGGATGCCATCAGATACGTCAATTACGATGACAGATTAGATTCATTTGTCAAATGTCCCTCAGTACTGTCATCTCTTAAAGAGCAACTGGCAGCTGGTTTGTTTTACACAGGAGATGGCGATGAAACAATGTGCTACGAATGTGGACAAAAATGGACATGTTGGAAAGTGGATGATGATCCTTGGAAAGATCATGCTAAGTCTTCTAGAATGTTTTATCATGTTCTTAGAAACAAATGGAGGAAATATGTGGACAGCGTTATTGAAAAAACAAGATTAAGTACGTCGCAAAGGTCCGGAAACACCCTGTATATACAATGTACAGTTAATATATATTATATGTATATATATAAAACTACAATAACTTTATTAGATTTTACTGGAAACTATAAATTGGTACCAGTTTCCGATATCAAATCTGTTTTACAAATAATGACAAAACACAATTAATTCCCGGCGGCAGCAAACAACGACTAGGTTGCACTTTTACAAGAGTGGGCTTCATCCCGTACATCTCGTCTACCTTTTCTCCCGTCTTATCATCCATAGTCGAGAACACGATCGACCCTTGTATGTATCGGACCTATCTTTCAAAATAGTACGAAGTCGGTACAAAATAGTGAGATTGTTTTTATGCCCATTTCTACCAATGCAGGTTAATTTTAATCTTGGTTTAACTTACTCTTTATCTTTTTCTAGTTCTAAAAGTTAGAAAAAGATGAAGAGTAAGTTAAACCAAGATTAAAATTAACCTGCATTGGTAGAAATGGAAATAACTCGAATATATGTATCTATAATATATTCCTAATTATTTCAGGAAGCAAATTAGAATACGATGAGGTCACACACACACACACACACACGCACACACACACATAGTATTATATTCAAATAGAAAAAATCAATAATTATACAATAAATAAGAAAATCAAAATGTATTTGTTATACTATTTGCGATGAAGAATCGCGAGCTATACTTATGCCTGCTATATATACTTGTTCAATGCAAGTGATAAACGGAAATCACGACTTTATTTACATGGCAAATACGAAAGTAAGAAAGTCATCGTAAGCAGGAAAAAAGAAGAGGACCGATAAAAAGTATCAGCCCCGGCCCAGTGGCTGATTCAAACGTCTGAGTGTACATTCATTTCTCTGCAAGTCGCGTGTGTAACAGCATCCGAGTGTGTGCAGTCTGTATACTTGAGTCCGAATTAGATTCGCGCATCTTCATATTCACACGATATAAAAATCCAGGAACAAGTGAGTATCAGATAATAAACATGTCAGAGTGAACACTTTTTTAAATCACTGACTTGACTGTATTGCATTTTTTTTTTTGCAGTGGCTAAAGAGTCGATCGTGTTCTCGACTATGGATGACGAGACGGGAGAAAAGGTAGACGGGATGTACGGGATGAAGCCCACTCTTGTAAAAGTGCAACCTAGCCGTTGTTTGCTGCCGCCGCATATTATTTTCTACGCGCAGAAAATACGCGACATGTCGGTGTACGAGGACGACGTCTGGATGATCTCGTTTCCTCGAACTGGTGAATATCTCAGTAACGCGCGTAATTCTAAGTAAACGTGGTGTTGCTCAATTATTAAAAAAAGGAAGAAAAAAATCAAAACACGACTTTCTCGATCACAAACGATACAAAACTGAAAGAAATTGTAATTAATTCCATATAACGTAATTAGAGTGACTTATTGTTAGACCAAACTCCGATTAACTTAATCGGCAATTAATTGATAATATCCATGAATATCTGTAATATTTTGTTAATGCGGACAGAATTATTAACTCCCCAGACAACATGCATGTCTCAAATCGGGACATATATGACGTCTTAAAGACGTCATTAAAATATCTTTAAGACGTACCGTATGTCGTATGTCGTATGTCGTATGTCCCGATTTGAGACATTATGTTTACTGGGTCTTTTATACTATTTAACACATAGAAAGAAGGACTAAATTATTGGGGATGAGTTATCTGGTCAGAAATTTTGTCGCAATCAATTTTGCTGGTTGAATTAGTCTCCGTTTAAGTTAATCGGGATTTGATCGAGGTGTTACCTTTAATTTGTTTTTTCAAATCACTTCTCAAGTCACTTCTTGATACGAGTGAATTTCAGGAAGTCACTGGGCGCAGGAAATGGCGTGGTGCATCGGCCACGATTTTGATTACGAGGAAGCCCGCACGGTCATATTAAATCGGAGTCCTCTTCTCGAGTATGTCGATTCAATTCAGTAATATTTTGTACAATTGTAAGAGAAAATGTGTTGATCTTATCGTTCTCCAAATTTTTTCTCTCTGTAGGGGTTCGGGTGTCATGATTCACAAAGGACATTTCGAGGATTTGATGACTTGGTTCAAAGACCTAGACGACTCCTTCGAAAATGTAATAAAGATGCCAAGACCACGATATATAAAAACTCATCTGCCGTGGGACTTATTGCCAAGGCAACTTCACGAGAAAAAGCCAAAGGTGATGACGCAACTTGCAAATGTAGAATTGCGATTATTCTTTTTGTAACATGTTGATTTCTCTTCTTCGCAGATAATTTATGTGACGAGAAATCCAAAAGACGTCTGCGCCAGTTATTACCATTATTGCAGAGCGTTCCACTATATGAGTGGAAACCAACGATTTTGCAGAAATGATGCTGCGTGATAATGGTACGTTAAGCAATATGCATTATCAATTTAGAGTTGTCACAATTACCTTGATGTAAAAATATTATATAAATGTATGTGTTTCAAATATATGTTTCGCAAATTACACCAATTCTAAAATATCAAAATTGGCATTAAAATTAAGAAAGTTGTAAGGAAAATTAGAAATGTTAATCTTAACTTTTCTGATTCTCCTTAATCTCCTTAAAATTTAATTTATGAAATAATGTTTGTTTAGTGCCGTACTCCCCATTTTGGGACCACATTCTGCCCTTCTGGAAGACGCGAGATCAAGATAATATGCTGTTTTTGACGTATGAAGAAATGAAACGGGTAAAGCATACGCATTTGTTTTTTTAAATCTTCACGGATTTCTCTTCTTGCGTTAAAACGTGCGTTGCTCTTTGCAGGATCAAGTGGCGGCGATTAAGAAGACAGCGAAATTTTTAGGCAAAACCGTGACGGACGAACAAGTTATCGGGCTGCGAGAACACCTGAAATTTTCCAAATGGGTGGAAAATCCATTGATGAACATTAAACCGCTGCTAGATGACAAGAAAGAGCTGAACAATGATCCGAATTTGAAGTTTATCAGAAAGGGCAAAGTTGGCGATTGGACGAATTACATGTCGGAGGATCTCGCCCGACGATTCGATAAATGGACGGAGGAGCATCTCCGCGGGACCGGTCTAAAGTTCGATGTGGACGTTATGTCCGACGAAGTATATTAGCTTCGTATTTCCCGCCTTAAAGAATTGTAAGAATTTTTATATTAGATTGTGAACCTAATTATTAATTATTGCATTATGATCGATTTGTCAAGGGAATTTATCATAAACAAAAACACCGTAAAACCACGTCGCAAATGATCTGATTTGCAAGTGTACAGAACCATACACTTGAAAATGATTTATAATTCACACCAGATTTGAGAATAGAATTTTATTTGCAATTACGCGTTCTGTGATTTATATTTAGATATATATATACATGTATGTTTAATATATTTTTTGTGTATGATTGTTTTTCTTATTTTTTTTGTGTTACATGATAAACTTATAAATGAAATTTTATCCTGAAATCTAATGCGAATTATAATTGCAAAATGGACTCAATACATTTTTTCTCGGATATACTTATATTAAGAATACATGTAACTTCTTTGTGTTTTTAAACTTGGCTTAACAATAGAGAATAATAACAATAGTGCAGATAAGAAATAAATGTATAATATGCGGGTAAAATAAATATATAAAGTTAGGAGTACTTATTAGAAGATAACATTGATTTAATGTGCAAACTACTGAACATTGATTACTGCAAAAGATGATAACGTTATTTGCTTAATGCATTCTGACTAGAGAAAATGCAGCTGATCAAGGGGCTGTTTTCTTGGCAGCGAACTTACAATGATAAAACCGGTTTGCCAAACGATCATGGATTATTATCAGAGTCCCCTTGGAAATTACCGGCGACATTCGGTCAAGTTAAAGTTAATAGGGAAACCCGGGCATAACGGGAACGCTAAGGTTTAAACAAGTTTACAACATATTAAAAATAAATAAATGAACTTTGTTTTGCACTAAAATATTCTTTGAAATATTCACTATAAGAAAAATACACAAGTTTTACTACAAAAGAATTGTTTGAAAGGACGAAATTATTATTTTTTGAAAACGTGAGTTAACTTTATTATGGATTTTATGCAGGGCATAATAGGATCCCTCACAAGACTTGTTTATTTATGTTCAAAACTTCTTAAAAGTGATTTATTAGAACACGCAATATATGTAAGAACGTATTATTAATAATATGCATTTTTAATTAATAATAATTATTTATTACTAATACTTTTCTTATTACAGTATACATTTTTTATATGCTAAAATGTAAATAAAAAGCAAAAAGTGTAATAATCTTTTGCACCAATATATTGCGCAACATAACATAGGTATATATTGATAGCGTATAAAAAAAAAATAAAACATTTTAAGAACATACAAAGCATTTATGTATGCCCCGAAATGTATAAGTTTACTTTAGGTAATATAAATAATCGCACAGATAAATCAATTTTTGCACAGACACTTTACTAAATTAACAAGAAAAGATTGTTTAATAACGTAAATATACTTGCGGTAATAAAAAATAGATTTTTATCATTGCTTAAATTACTATATGTATATAAATGTATCAAAGAAATTGTAACTCATTGTCAGTCGCGGAGAACATAGCGAACGTATTAAATAATTTGTAGCATTTTTCAGCTAAAAATAATATGAAAACTAATAACAGCACACGCGTAGACATCCAGACATCTAAGAGTAATAATTTTCATAATTTCGTTACATGACAACATCATTGTAAAAAGTTATCGACCATATCCCATTATACCCCGTGGTCCCGTTATACCCCGGGTTCCCATACATTACGTGTGTGACCTGAGGAAATCATTAATATGCGTGTATTGTTAATGGAAGCTCTCAAGATGGTACTTTCAAGACACTGTTAATAAACTTTCAAGATCTTGCTATTGAGAGTGCTGGAACAGATCAGGGCTGTAGCAGAGAAACAAAGTCAACTGCACCTAGCAATAAACCAAGCATTTTAAATCTTTGCAAGTATTGTCACGATAGAAAAATAGACACAATGTTTATGCCAAGTGTACATACCGAAATTTGCTTTAAATGCGCGGAAACCGTACGAGTATGCGTATCGTGCAATAGAGAAGTGAAAGCAACTACCCCTATTTCTCTCTTTTTGTAGGCTAATGCTTTTATATTTTGTGTGCATTTGTATGTATGTTAGTTCACACACATTTTTACTTATAATTATTTTTATGAAATTGATATTTGTAAGCTAAAGCCTTAGCTGCTAGCTAAGTATAAAATTATATATGGCATAACTTTTATATGAAAAGGCTCTGAATCTACCGTTTCTTATGGTCAAATTTTTCATTTAGTGGCATAATATTGTTGGAACATTGTAATGCAAGAGGCGCTAGGATGAGAAAAACGGTTTCATCAGTTCTCGAGTCTTATAGTATTGCATATCAATATTTAAGGATGTATGAGTGACAGATGAAAGTATTACCAAAAATCTAAAAATTTCATAGATTGTTCTATTATTACGTCTGAGTACCTGTGTAAAATTTTAGCACAATTCTCTTATTTGTTTAAAAGTTATTTAATTTTATTGTTTGCATTGATTCTGATCATATCTCGGGATTGGCTGCACCAATCTTATTCGGACTAGTCGCAATCGAAAGCTTGTATCGACATTATATTTAAAAAGTGTAGTTAGATTTTTTATATTACGGCTTTAGTTTCTGAGATATTTTAAACGAAAGTTTCTTGATGTATGAATTTCCTTCTTATTCTTATAATTTGATGAGGAAAAAAACAAAAGAATAAGAATAAGAAGAAAATTTATGCGTCAACAAACTTTCGATTAAAATATCTCAGAAACTAAAGCCGTAATATAAAAAATCTAACTACACTTTTTAAATATAATGTCGATACAAGCTTTCGATTGCGACTAGTCCGAATAAGATTGGTGCAGCCAATCCCGAGATATGATCAGAATCAATGCAAACAATAAAATTAAATAACTTTTAAACAAATAAGAGAATTGTGCTAAAATTTTACACAGGTTACTCAGACGTAATAATAGAACAATCTATGAAATTTTTAGATTTTTGGTAATACTTTCATCTGTCACCCATACATCCTTAAATACAAACCTTCTAACATAATTATTATATTAGTATAATGCTGCATAAGAAATAGCACGTGTGTGTAATAATTTTTTGAACTGTATAATTATAAGCAATGGTTTGAGATAATCGTTTGAGATAATTGTTTTATTAGTAACATTCTACATGCATATGCTTCTCATGTACACACACACACACACACAAACACACAAACACACTGCGCGAGCGTGCAGAAAAATAGTAGATATAAAAAATGCCTTATATTTATCATATGTATTACAATCGTCAATATATACAAAAATTGAAATATTTAAAAAGTGTTACGATTATTTCCGAAGGTAAGAGTCATGGCAAAAGATGTTTCAGATAAGAATTGGCTTGGAAGGAGACTTAGTTCAAAAGATATTAAAACATATAGTTTTGTACATAATCTGACATATTACTTACTTAGTAATGTAAATAAGAGTAATGTAGACTTAGGCTTATATTTTGAAATAAATCAGAAATTATTATTTTAACTGAACAGTATAGCGTCAGCTTTACATATCGCTTTCTATAATGCTCACAGAACCAAGAATCTTTTCATAATAACTAAAAATGGATAAATGTGAAAAGTGACAACAATCTCCACATAAAACATATTTACAAAGGCTTTAATCTTCACCTTTTATCCTTGAGAGCCTTTATTTAAATCAACAACCTGTATAGGATAATTCAATAAATAAATTTTAAAAAATCGATAACTTTAATAATTTTCTTATAGATGCAAAACTCTGCCGAGAGAATCTGCCGGCCTATATCAATAAAGCTTGAAAGTACCTTTTGATATAAAAAAAAATAAAGCTGAGAAAAATATCTTAAAGCATTTTATTTTTTAATTATTACCTTCGCGATTGCATTATGTAAATATAAAGAGTATAAGTTAATGACTGTTTACAATATGCGTGAAATTTATTACTTCTGTTAACATAAAAAAACTTTAAGGTTAATACATTATTTATATTTATAGTTTAAATTAAGCTCGAAATTTTATAACATAAATTTAATTTACAATTTTAATTTAATTTATAACATTAGTTTATTTATTCAACTTTCAGTCCTCTACGAGCTAAATTCGTTTCCGTGATGGTAAAGCCAAGGTTTAATTTGTCCGAAAGAAGCATAATGTGATCGCATAGTTCATCAATATGTCGTGAGAACCAAATATATGCATATCTATCAATTACCATTACCAATGTCTGCATTTTTCCGTACATTCCATGCTCTTGCGCTACTAAGCAAATATTATCCAGACAGCTATGGGATACGTTTAACGCGTGTAATAAATTTTGGTTCGTACGTATGCAGTTCTGTGAAAAATACGAAACAAAATGTATATTGAGCTTGTAAAGACATAGACAATTTTACATAAATACTTATGAGGAAATATGACACGCAAATGTATAGGAAGAAATAAAAATAAAAAAGCCGTCAGACCATTCCTATCATACCTCACCGCATGTTCACCGAATAAGCTCAAACTGCCTGGTGCGGATACTATTGAATTGAATCATTTTTGTGAATAAAAAAATCTCTGTTATCTGCAGTTATCCTGTAAGGGTAGAGAAACCCGATCTTTGTAACTTTTACTACATTAGGTTCATACAATATGTAAACGTTAATTAACAAATGTGAATATAATTCAACATTTAAGTTTTCACTTTATTCTATTGTTTTGATTTTTAAAATAATAACGAGAAATAGAGCAAATCTCAATTCTTTTTATCAAGAATTTATACCTGAATTACATATTTTTATTTCTCTTAACATTAAGATGTATACTTATGCGTTTGAATCAAAAGTTATTAAATCGTACTTTTGTACATAATCTGACAAGAATACTTATTACTTACTTGGCAATATGTAAACAAGAGGAGATAAATTTAGATTTTGAAATAGATTGGAAATTATAATTCAACTGAACAGTATAACGGCAGCTTTATTTATCACTGCCTACAAAGCTTTTGGCAATGCTCACAGAACCAAGAATTCTTCTAGAATAACTAAACGTCGGGTAAAAGTGACAACATTCGCTATCTGAAACACGTAGAGAATGTTGTCACACATATATTCACAAATTTAGATTTAGTCCCTACTTTTTATCCTTGAGAGCCTTTATTTAAATCATCAACTTGTATAGGATATATCAATAATTAATAATTTTCTTATAGTTGCAACGAAAACTCAGAGAATCTGTCGACATATTAATAAAACTTAAAAGTTCTTTTTAATATAAAGCCGAGAAACAAATGTCTTGAAGCATTTTATTTTTTAAATTATTATTTTCGCGGCTGCTTTGTGTAAAATTGTAAATATGAAAAGTGCAAGTTTACGACTGTTTATAACATGCATGAAATTTATTACTTTTGTTAATATATAAAAATTTCAAGTTCAATACATTATTTATATATATATTTTAAATTAAGCTTGAGATTTTATAACATTAATCCAATTTTCAATTTGAATTCAATTTATAACATTAATTTATCAATTCAATTATCACTCCGCTACGAGCTAAAATCGTTTTCATGACAGCAAACCTAATTTACTTATCGCTGTCTGCAAGATTTTTGACAATGCTCACGGAACGAATATTTATTCTAGAATAGGTAACTGAATTTACCCTATCAGTCGGATAAAAGTAACAACATTCGCTACATGAAACACATATTTACAAATTTAGTTTTTGTGTCCACCTTTTATTCTTAAGAGCCTTTATTTAAATCGTTAATTTTTACAGAATGATTTAATAACAATAGACCGCTTCAATAAATTTTCTCATTGATGCAAAGGAAAATCAAGGATTCTGTCGGTACCTATGGTAATAAAAGCTTGAAACTTCTGGATTTTGATGTAATAAACCCTCGCAGATAAATATACATATAATATATCTTGAATTATTTATTTTTTAAATTATTATTTTTACAGTTGCGTTATGTAAATATAAAAATTACAAGTTTATAATAAGCTGTTTATAATAAACGTGAAAAAATTTTTTATTGCGTCAGTTAACATAAAGAAAAATCATTTTTAATACATTATTATTTAAATTTAGGTTTTTAAATTTAAAGGGAAGGACGCGAGGACCGAGAAACGGATTTGAATAAAACATTTCTATAATAAATAACCCTTCACTAGTAGTAAAACATAGTAAAGCCCTAACGCGCAACGCTCAGTCGTTTTGGAGAAAGACGCTCATGAAAAATATTTTTTTCTTTATTTTTTCAGCATAAATAATAAAATAGTTAAATTGAAGCAAAATATCTTTATTTAAATAAATTTAATAATTCTAACAAAAAAATATGAAAATAAAGGAAATGCTTACCTTATCTTTAAAAAATGTTTTTAATACACAGTAATTAACTTTTATATTCGAATAATTATTATTATCGAATAATATAGTTATTACTCGTTGCTTGAAATGTTATAAATAAGAAAAGGGCAATGATTAAGTAATTGTAAATTGGAGCACTTTTGAAATAATAAAACATGTATTACTATTTTTAATATTATTTAATAAATGGATGGACAAGAATAAAAACGTATAAAAAATATATTATACCGTTATTAGATATACAATATAATGTTTTCTTTATATATATCTTTGTAGATATATCTTTATATAAATCTTTGATAGATATATCTTTGCTTTAAATGTTTTTATAATAATTATCATGCAGGAAATTGTGAACGATAACCACAGGGAATCGAAAGTGATGATAATGTATATATTTGATTAAAAGCCTTCCAAAAAGTAAACATGTTATATAATAACAATATATAATTATATATATTTCTTTATACGTTTTTATTCTTGTCTATTTATTAAATAATATTAAAAATAGTAATGCAAGTTTTATTATTTCAAAAGTACTCTCCAATTCACAATTAATCATTGCCATCAAATTTATTTATAACATTTCAAGCAGCGAGTAATAACTATTATTCGATAATAATAGTTATTAGAATATAAAAGTTAATACTGTGTATATTAAAAACATTTTTTAAAGGTAAGGTAAGCATTTCCTTTTATTTTCTTATTTCTTGTTAGAATTATTAAATTTATTTAAATAAAGATATTTTGCTTCAATATAACTATTTTATTATTTATGCTGAAAAAAATAAAAAAAAATATTTTTTATGAGCATTTTTCTCGAAGACGGTTGAGCGTTGCGCGCTAGCGCTTTACTATGTTTTACTACTAGTGAAGGGTTATTAGAAATAAGTTTTATTTAAATCCGTTTTCCGGTCCTCGCGGCCTCCCCTTAAACAATACGTATTACTTATTTGTTAGTATAGATAAAAGTGCTGTGGACGGACTTATATTAAAGCCGATCAGACAATGTCATTTAAAGAAACAGTACTGTGTTAGAGCTTTATTTATCTGAAACCTACCGGATCCGTCGTCGTTTTCACGTCCACCCGTTGTCACGGGTTCGGCGGCGCGGGTTAATTTTTATAGACTTTACTTCTCTGTCTAGCATTCTGAAACCACACTAAGATCACGCGCGGACTTAAATCGAGGAGTTTGCTAAGATACTCTAAGTCCGTATCTTTCGGAAAGGCGTTGTTCTCGAAGAATTCCTGAAGGACTTTTATCTGATAATCGGTGAATCTCGTGCGATGACGTTTGCCGGAGCTATCACCGGAGGTTTTACTGCCGTTACTGTTACTACCAAAATAGTCAGTTGGTCGGCGACCTCGGCTCAGAGATCTCTGCGGTGTGAGTGCCATTGTGGCATTCGCACTCGGCACTACGCCCCCGGTTCCCGGAGTAGGATTGGCAAAGTTCTGGGAGGCTAATTTCGGTGGTAACATTGGAGTACTCGGGGCGTTCATAGTCAACGGAGGTTGGGAAGAAAGGTCATGATAAATGGTCGAGAATACAGAACTCATACTGAACGTGGGTGAATGCGATCGCGATTGTTGTCCACTCGCCGAGCTGTCTGGCGAGTGATGCTGCTCATCCTGATGTTGCGCAGCTTGCCGCTGCTGTTGACATTGCGACTGCTCGAGTGCCTTCTGCTTAAACTCAATTGATTGAGACGCGCTAGTATTTTGCAAAGACAGTGGAGGCGTGGCTTGCTTATTTGGACATTTATCGTTAGAGGAACTGCTACCGAATACGCTTAAATTTAACGGTGTTACCTTCGCCTTACAGATTTTCTCGTAATCTGCGAGATTTAGCGTAGTATTTGGCGGATTATTGAAATTGTACGGGCTATCTTTGTTACGCTGCCGTTCTTTGAATAACTTATTTCGGAACCAATATTTTATGACTTTAGATGGCAGACCGCTCTGACCGGCCATTTCTAGGATTTGTTTTTCATCAGGAGAATTATTAATATCAAACTGTGCCTGTAGTATCTTTAGTTGTTCATCAGTGATACGCGTACGCGTTTGTTTTTGCGATACAGCTGCATTCGCCTGAAAGATTAAAGGATGGTCTTCCGTAATTATCTAATACGATTGATAGATCTCGCGCGTTATACATCTCTTAATCCTTTATATATAAAGATATAATTATAGGTAAATAGATAAATAAATGATTTTTCTGAAGATTTTTCCGACTTTTTTCTGTTTTTTTTTCGACCTATTTCCGCGTATAACAAATTTAGACATTCTTCTAAATTTATCTTAATTTTCGTTTCTTCACGATTTTATCTCTCACCGTGTTCACTTGCTATTAATATTTTATTTACATATTAGCACTATTATGTGTTACTTCTATCATGTTCGATATTCTTATAATTTCAATTGCATTTTTTATCAAAAGCTCGTTTTTATGAATAAGTAAGGAAATAGTAGATATAAATAAATAATGCGATAATTTTGTTGACGAGTGTATAAGCTACCTTTCCTACAATCCCTGTTTCTAAACGTTAATATTTAAGATTTCCTAAGTAAGTACACAAACTTGAAGGTGATATTCGTTGGCTCATTTTAAGAAGAAAAGGTCCTATAAACATGTGTCCTAAACTGCTTCGTTTTCCAAATATAGGATGTCAAAGATGCACGCCTTTGGTGGATCTAAAAATGTTTTATCGGTACTAGAAAATGGTTTTCAATACCACATGTACGCATATCAAATTTAAATAAAAATCTTTAAAGGTTTTCCAAATTTTTTTTAAATTTTATTTTGCACAATTTTAACACCTTGTATTTTTAAAACAAAGCAGTTTAGGACACATGTTTATAGGACCTTTTCTTCTTAAAATAAGCCAAGGAATATCCCCTTCAAGTTTGTGCACTTACTTAGGAAACACCCTGTATATTGGTCATGGAAAAGTCTCTATTGTCGTCAGGAAAACCTGGAAACGTCATAAAATTTCAAAATTTAACGGTGTTACCTTTGCCTCGCCGATTTTCTCGTATTCTTCGAGATTTAGCGTAGTACTTGACGAATTATTGTAAGTGCTATCCTTGTTACGCCGTTCTTTAAGTAACTTATTTTGGAACCAACGTTTTATAACTTTAGATGGCAGACCACTCTGACCGGCCATTTCTAGGATTTGTTCTTCACCAGGAGAATTATTAATATCAAAATGTGCCTGTAGTATCTTTCGTTGTTCATCAGTGATACGCGTACGCGTTTGTTTTTGCGATACAGCTGCATTCGCCTGAAAGATTAAAGGATGGTCTTCCGTAATTATCTAATACGATTGATAGATCTCGCGCGTTATACATCTCTTAATCCTTTATACATAAAAAAATAATAAAATAGATAAATAAATAATTTTTTTGAAGATTTTTTTCCGACTTGCTTCTGTTTTTTTTCGACTTGTTTCCGCGTATAACAAATTTAAACATTCTTCTTTTATTTTATTTTTTGTTTCTTCACAATTTTATCTCTTACCGTGCTTACTTGTTAATAATATGTTATTTACATATTAGCACTATTATGTATTACGTCTGTCATGTTCGATATTCTTATAATTTTATTTGCATTTCTTATCAAAAGCTCGTTTTTATGAATAAGTAAGTAAATAATAGATATAAATAAATAAATATTAAGAAAAAATTATGAATATGTGCGTCCTACTTACCATTGCCGCTGCTTGCTGCTGTTGAAGGGCAAGATGCAGTTTGGCAAAAAGATCTGCTCGATTAATCGGTAGATATGCAGTAGTGGCACCTTCATACGGTGGTGACCTCCTCATCATTGGCACCAGAGGCGGTTGAAGATTCATGGCAGCTAAAGCGGGCACGTTTAATCCCAATGGTAATCCCATTATCAATCTTTGATATTGTTGTAACTGCTGCTGTAAATACGATGCAGCCATTACAACATTTAAAGCTGCCTGCATTTTAAACATCTGCACGAATGAGATTTGGGCTTGCTGTTGTTGCTGCTGCTGTTGTTCTCGCTGTAATTGTTTTTGCTGCTGCTGCTGTTGCGACTGTTTTGGAATATGATGCAGATTAGTAGATAAGGCAGTCGGTGTCGTGGAATCTGTACTCGAAACCGGTGTTTTGCTCAACGCTGGAGTGGTCGCTGGAGTGGTAGATGTAGCTTCCGCCGTTTGGCTAATACATTCTTTGTCCTCAGTATTTTCTTCCTTCTCTTTTTCTTTGTCAGAACTAAGATCTTGAGGTTTTCCGGCGGCAGGCGTGGAACTTCTCGGCGCTGTGTTGGCTAACGAAGACGTCGCAGTGGTCACCACGACATTTTTCTTTTCGTACTCGCACTTGAACTGTTGAGCGTACTTTTCAAGAAATTCGCGCGGTACGAAGTCACGATGAACCTCCTCGCGATGTGCCTTCAGAACCCAAACGCTGCTGAATTCTTTGTTGCAGTTCTGAGAAGTGCTGCGCGTAAGCTCTGGTATCACATTGTCGTTGATATGAGCTTCCTCGGTTTCTTCTTCTTTCTTCAGCAAAGCTTGAGCAGGAAGAGCTTGCTTCTGTTGTTCTTGCTTTTGTTGCTCTTGCTGCGCTTGAAGGGTGGCGGCCGCTTCTTCCTCTTTGCGTTGTCGTCTTCGGTGATTCTCATTAAACTGCATGACGGTATCAAAGCCGAAACTCTCTAATAGATGGTTGTACATCCGTGTAGCTTCCGGCGTTTGGCTAATACATTCTTTGTCCTCAGTATTTTCTTCCTTCTCTTTTTCTTTGTCAGAACTAAGATCTTGAGGTTTTCCGGCGACAGGCGTGGAACTTCTCGGCGCTGTGTTGGTTAACGAAGACGTCGCAATGGTCACCAGGACATTTTTCTTTTCGTACTCGCACTTGAACTGTTGAGCGTACTTTTCAAGAAATTCGCGCGGTACGAAGTCACGATGAATCTCCTCGCGATGTGTCTTCAGAACCCAAACGCTGCTGAATTCTTTGTTGCAGTTCTGACAAGTGCTGCGCGTAAGCTCTGGTATCACATTGTCGTTGATATGAGCTTCCTCGGTTTCTTCTTCTTTATTCAGCAAAGCTTGAGCAGCAAGAGCTTGCTTCTGTTGTTCTTGCTTTTGTTGCTCTTGCTGCGCTTGAAGGGTGGCGGCCGCTTCTTCCTCTTTGCGTTGTCGTCTTCGGTGATTCTCATTAAACTGCATGACGATATCAAAGCCGAAACTCTCTAATAGATGGTTGTACATCCGTGAGGTCTTATGTCGTGGCTGGGAAAGAATATCCTGCGTGGAAAGAATAGTCTGCGATGAATGTTGCGTATCTGATTGCATGTGTTGTTGCGGCTCTGGTGTCGTAGGCGGATTGTTCGGACTCAGCGATGGTTGTTCAATTAATGGTCGACCAAGATCTATTTGACCACTGGCTGCAAGATTCTGAAGTTTACTGGCACGCATTTGATGACGAACAGTTCTCATATGGATGTTTAAAGTACTGCCCTGGCTGCAAGCGACCTTACAGATGTTGCAATTGTACGGTTTCTTGTCTTGATCTTGCTGGGAATCGGGCGATTCAGTCGGGCTAGCGGGCGGTACCACCGGGATCAATGTGTTGTTGTTACTTTGCTCCTGCATTGCTCGTTTCAACTTATGCAAATGACTTACACTGTCAGCAGGGTTGCCACAGACCTGGAAAACCTGGAAAAGTCATGGAAATTTAAATTGCATGGTCATGGAAAACCTGGAAAAGTCAGGGAAATGTATAAAAGAGCCTGAAATTTTGAACTTTGCTCACAATTCCCATAAATGCTCTTATTCTAAAAAAAGTACTTCAAATTTTTTAAATATTGTATCTAAGATTTACAGTCAAATATGCGTTCAAAACTCGCGCATTTTACAATTTATTTTGTATGTGTTGCTACGAGGAAGTACTTTTGAGGCACTCTTGCATCCATTTCTTGTTTGTTTTCTCCTACTTCGTCTCTTACGATGTTAATAAACAAAATAATTATATTTTATTCGGTGCTTTTATTTAATCGCCCCTTTCCGTCATAGCTTCATACATTCTTTTTTCTTAATTCTTATTTATATTTTTTGTTAGCCTGAATTTGCATTCAGGATTATATTACGTTATAGAATTAAACTTCCAAGTTTGTATTGCTTCTAATAATACCTACACTCGTTAACAAAATTATCGCAATATTCAATTTACATCAAATTTTTGCATAATTTAAAAAAAAAAGTATTTTTGCGAAAAATTGTATTTAAAGAAATTTTTTTTTATTTTAAAAAGTAAAGTCCACATTATAGGAAAGTATCGTTAGATTTTCATTTTATCTTCCCCCCTCCCGCCATTTCTTTAAAAGTAAGGACGTGTTTTTCTCTAAAAAAATTGCATAGTTTGACGCACTCTACGGGGTGGAATAAATTATTTTTGCAAATATCATGATAATTATTGTAAAATATAAACTATTATCTGCAAATTAAAAAAAATGTGGTCCGTACCATTTTTTTTCTCGGAGTTACGAAGTATCAAGGGAGGTTGGGTAAAATAGGCCGATTTTTTTTCTAAAAAGTATAACATAAGTTATACATGTAATTTTATATTTTTTGGGTCACTGAATACGATGGTAGAACACTATTAAATTAAAAGTGACTTATTTCGACTCTTTTAAAGCGAATTTTGATCACTTTTCCACGGGATTAGACGGATAAAAATACTACCATCGTAATCAGCAACCCAAAAAACATAAGATAACACGGTATAATTACACTTTTTAGGCAAAAATCAGCTTATATTTTACCTATTCTTCTTTAATACGCTGTAACTCCACAAAAAAAATCGTACGGACCTCAATTCTTTTTAATTTGCAGGTAAAAGTCCATATTTTACGAGTTATTATGACACTTGCAAAAAAAAATTTATTCCTCTATCAAGTGCGTCAAACTATGCAATTTTTTGAAGAAAAAACACGTCCTTACTTTTGTTTGAAGAGATGGTGGGAAGGAGCGAAAATAAAATCATTATGTAACGATACATTCTTAAAGTAGAGACTTTACCCTTTAAAACAAAAAAAATTTTTTCAAATATTACAATTTTTTGCGGAAATACGCTTATTAGAAATTATGCGAAAATTTGATATAAATTGAGTGTTGCGATTATTTTGTTGACGAGTGTATAAGCTACCATTCCTACAATCTCAGTTTCTAAACGTCAATATTTAAGATTATATGTTGGTCAAAATTTATTTTCTGTGGCAACCCTAATTGTTGTAATGTCCTAACAGCATGTTTTTCTGCGTGAAGCTCTCTTTATAAACTTTGCATTTATATGGTCTGTTGGGATCTAAATATTTTTCCATGGGATAAGACATTTTTTTACCTTTGCGATGAAGCAAAGTCTTGTTGTGGCCAATCAGATAGCTCTGACGCGTGAAAGCTATCTTGCATCGGTGACAATTGAATTTTTGACTTGGATCTTGATAGATTAATAAGTACGAAGGAGTTATTTACTCGGTCATTTTCATATTACCCTCTCGCCTTATCCACGGCTTTTTTCTCTCATTGAACTGCACAGGGGCCTTACCCTTGCCTACAATTTCGATAATACCCCACCGTAAAGGACACGATAAGCACCGGTAACTTGCGCATAATCTGAGAACAATACGTATTACTTACTTGCCAATGTAGATAAAAGTGCTGTGAATGGTGTGGACGGACTTATATTAAAGCCGTTCAGACAATGTCGCATTTAAAGAAACAATACTGCGTTAGCTTTATTTATCACTTTCTACGAAGCTTTCGACAATGCCCACGGAATCAAGAATCGTCCTAGAATGACTAAAAGATGGGTAAATTTGAAAAGTAACAACATTCCTTACATGAGACAAATATTTACAGTTTAGCTTTAGTTTCCACTTTTTATCCTTGAAAGTCTTTCTGTAAATCGTCAATTTATAGTATAAGGTGATTTAGAATTAACAACAATGTATAACTTTATTATTCATCTTATATATGCCACGAGAAATTAGAGAATCGGTGAATATGTAAATAAAGTTTTTAATTTCTGGATTTTGGTGCAAAGGATCATAATGGAGAAACAGATGTCTTAAAGCATTTTATTTTTAATTTATTACTTCTGGATTTATAATATGTAAATATAAAAATTACAAGTTAACGATTGTTTATAATAAGCGTGAATACATTATTTATTACGTCAGTTAACATAAAAAGAATATCAATTTTAATACATTATTTATATTTAGTCAGTTAAATTCAGATCTAGATTATGACATGTGTCATCATCGGTCATTATTTCAATTTTTACTCCGCTGCGAGCCAAATACGTTTCCATAACATTATAATCATGCATTTTTAATTCGTTCGAGAGAAGCGCAACGCATGTGTTTGATCCATCTGTTTGTAGTAGACACAAAATATATGCAAATCTACCATTACCGAGGTCTGTATATTTTCCGTACATTCCATAATCTTCCGCTATTGAATCAATTATTAAATTCAGACGCTTGTGCGTTACATTTAATATGGCTAATGCAATTTGGTTTGTGCGTATACATTTCTGCAAAAATGTACATTAAAATGTAAATTGATATTGCGATAAACTAGAATTAAAGTATTACATAAATATTCTGCATAGAAGAATACGACAGTGTGAAAGTGTAAAAATGCAGCTACACAAAAATATATAACAGAATAACATTTTTTGTAGTTGACGCAATAAGACTTACCTTTATTACGTTATGTCGCTCCAAAACATAATCATTTCTCATTGCGGTACTGAGTTCATTATCTTTGTAGACATCGACAAGTTCTCGAAATGCATTATACGCTATTTCCGTTTGAATGTCAGTGATATCGAAGATAGTATTGGTACTTTCGGGAAATATATTCATGAACTTTTCCACTTGTCGCATCTGTTTCCGCTGAGCTCTTTGATTTCGCGGCCGCAGTTCTGAATCAACTAGCAGAATCGGCATGCTAGGTATTTCAAACAATGTAGTCGAATGCATAATTACTTCTGGCTTATACTTATATTTTATTATTGAGCCATATGTGCACACGAACACGTCGGTCATGCCAATTTCAGAACAAATTTCCTCGCAGCGTCTAGCATATGACTGCATCTTTTCCATATCAATGGAATTATCATTATCATGACTACCTTTCTGTAGACGTGACCAATGCAACAAGCATGTCGCGAGACATACTGCGAATGACGCCGGACAGGCAAATTTCTCGTTCATCGTGAATTCCGTGGATAAATTTATAGTGAAAGGCTTTATTACAATCTGCTCTTTGAAGGTGATATAAACGAGTAAATAATAAAATGCAAGTACAATTTGTCTGTGTTCGCCTAGCTTATACGTATAGTCGGTGAATAGTAACACTCGATCACACAATGACTCCATATTTTTAACGCAATCAAAGTAGAACTTTTGAAATTCTTGAACAGGTACTTTAAGATATAGAAGAAGATCAGGGCAGTCTATTTGGAGACTGTCGTCTGAAGTCGCGGATAATTCTTTGAATGTCAGAGTAGTACGTAAATCTATACCAGCCTTTACTCCAATTCTACCATACTTCACCGCGTGTTCACCGAATAAACTGAAACTGCCTGGTGCGGATACTTTAAACTGACAAGTCATTTTTGTGGATAATAATTTCTATTATTTGCAATCTTCCTGAAAGAGTAAAGAAACACGATCTTTATCGTAACACTTATTACGCTAGGTTCACACAATATGTGACCGTTAATTAAGAAATTTGAATGTACTTCAAAATACGGGTTTTGTCTTATTATATAAAACCTATAACTTACACGTTACGTATTATATATTTTATTTTGTCAATAGCTCTTAATGGGAATAAACGAATGCAGGCACAATGTTAACGAGAAAGGGCAGTCTTTATCAAGAATTTACTCCTAAATTACATATTTTTAATTTTCTTAACTTTGCATGCAAGTTTATTAATTCCGTTTATTCAAAAAGCATTAAAATAATTCAAATTACTTACTTGACAATGTATAAAATAGGAGTATATGTAAACTTATATTTTAAAATCTTTCGGAAACTAATACAATTCAACTGAACAATAATAGCGTCAGCTTTATTTATCGCTTTCCACAAAGCTTTCGGCAATGCTTACGGAACCGAGAGTCGTCCTAGAATAACTAAAAGATGGGTAAGTTTGAAAAGTAACAACATTCCTTACATGAGACATATATTTACAATTTAGCTTTATTTTCCACCTTTTATCCTTGAAAGCTTTTATTTAAATCGTCAATTTATAGTATAAGGTGATTTAAAAACAATGTATTACTTTAGTATTTATCTTATATATGCCATGAGAAATCAGAGAATCTGTGAATATGTAAATAAAGTTTGAAATTTCTGGATTTTGATGCAAGGGATCCTAATGAAGAAACAGATGTCTTGAAGCATTTTATTTTTTAAAACATTATTTTTGCGGTTGCTTTGTGTAAATATAAAAAGTGCAAGTTTATGACTGTTTATAATATAAATAAAATTTATTACTTCTGTTAATATATAAAGATTTCAAGTTTAATACATCATTTATATTTACATTTTAAATTAAGCTATAGATTTTATAACATTAATCCAATTTTCAATTTTAATTTAATTTATAACATTAAAATATTAAATCAATTGTCAGTTCGCTACAAGCTAAAATAGTTTTCATGATAGTAAACCCACGTGTTTTTAATTCGTCTGAGAGAAGCGTAATGTGATCGCATGGTTCATCGATATGTTGTGGACAACAAAAATATGCAAATCCACCATCACCAATGTCTATATATTTTCCGTACATTCCATGCTCTTGCGCTAATAAGCAAATATTATCCAGGTAGTTATGGGATACGTTTTTAACGCTTGTAATAAATTTTGGTTTGTGCGTATACAGTTCTGTGAAAAACACGAAACAAAATGTATATTGAGCTTGTAACAACATACAAAATTTTACATAAACATTTATGAGAGAATACGACATGCAAATGTAAAAAGAAAATAAAACTATACACAAAAATAGATATTTAGAAAACAACATTTGTTGTAGTTTGCTTAATAAGGCTTACTTTTAATACATTAAAGTGTTCCAAAGTACGATTACGTTTCGATTCAATAGTCAAGTTTTTTTCTCAGTACTTATAGATATTGAAAAGTTCTGCAAATACATCATTAGCTCTTTCCGTTATCATGTTAATGTTGTTGATGCATATGCTGCATGCTGCGAGGAAATTTGTTCCGAATGTTCTATGATCAACGTGATTTCGTGCAAACGTGGCACAATATTAAAATATGAGCCAAAAGAATGGAGAATAATGGAATTAAGTAGATATTATCTAGTGGCGATCGTGGCGCAGAGAAAAGTGCGCTGCTCTAACAATAAGAGCCGAAGAGCCGAGTTCAAATCAGACAAGAAATCGTTGATTTTTATTCGATCGCCGCCTCTTGGAAGGCGTTGAAAATATGGAATCACTGCGTGAACGAGTGCTACAATTCACCTGTACAGTCGGTGAATTGTAGCACTCGTTCACGCAATGATTCCATATTTTCAACGCAATCAAGATAAAACTTTACAAATTCTTGAAGAGGTACTTTAAGATATAGAAGTTCAGGGCAGTCTATTTGATTGAGACTGTCGTCTGAAGTCGATAATTTTTTAAATATTAGCGTAAATCAATGGCAGCCCTTAGGTGACGAATTTTACCATACTTTACCACATGTTCACCGAATAAGCTTAATGTGCAGATACTTGGATCTGATTCATTTTTATGAATAATAATTTCTATTGCCTGCAAAATAGAAAACCCCGATCCTTGTCGTAACTCTTATTACATTCACACAATGACTACGTTTACACGGCGGCTTATAATCCGGTTTAATAACTACAGTATAATCCCTTTGATATGTACATATTAGAAATTGTAGTTTAATTATCAAAAAAGCTCTTATTTAAATGATTATTATGATAAAAAAAAGAAACTTTGGATCAGATAGTATACGGTAGTTATTAAACCGGATTATAAGCCGCCGTGTAAACGTAGTCTATATATGTAATTAAAAACATTAAATATATTTCAACATTATATAGGACAGGTTTCGTTTTATTTGATTGTTTTAATATTTACAATGCTAACGAGAAAGTGCAAATTTCAATTTGTTATCAAGAACTTTGACACACTTGAATTAAATATTTTTAACTATCGTAATAAGATTGCGACAAAGTTTATTAATGCACTTGAATCAAAAGATACTAGAACACTCGTTTATATACATAATCATCTGAAAATAATATATATAATTAATTATTTGCCAGTGTAGATAGACTTGATGTGGAGGCGCTTATATTAACACAGATCAGAAAATGTAATTTAAATGAACAAAATAGCGTCAGCTTTATTTATCGCTGTCTGCAAAGTTTTCGACAATGCTTACGGAACAAAGAATTCTTCCAGAATAACTTAAAGTCGGATAAAAGTAACAACATTCGCTACATGAAACACATATTTACGAACTTAGTTTTTGTATCCACCTTTTATTCTTGAAAATCTTTATATAAATTGTCAATTTTTACAGGATGATTTAATAACAATGGACCGCTTTAATCAATGTTCTCATTGATGCAAAGGAAAATCAAGGATTCTGTCGGTATGGTAATAAAGCTTGAAACTTCTGGATTTTGATGTAATAAACCCTCGCAGATAAATGTACATATATCTTGAATTATTTATTTTTTAAATTATTATTTTTACAGTTGCGTTATGTAAATATAAAAATTACAAGTTTATAATAAGCAGTTTATAATAAACGTGAAAAAATTTTTTATTACGTCAGTTAACATAAAAAATATATCATTTTTAATACATTATTATTTATATTTAGGTTTTTAAATTTAAAGGGGAGGGCGCGAGGACCGAGAAACGGATTTGAATAAAACATTTCTATAATAAATAACCCTTCACTAGTAGTAAAACATAGTAAAGCCCCAACGCGCAACGCTCAGTCGTTTTGGAGAAAAGCGCTCATAAAAAATATTTTTTTCTTTATTTTTCTAGCATAAATAATAAAATAGTTAAATTGAAGCAAAATATCTTTATTTAAATAAATTTAATAATTCTAACAAAAAAATATGAAAATAAAGGAAATGCTTATCTTATCTTTAAAAAATGTTTTTAATACACAGTAATTAACTTTTATATTTTAATAACTATTATTATCGAATAATATAATTATTACTTGTTGCTTGAAATGTTATAAATAAGAAACTTTTGAAATAATAAAACATGTATTACTATTTTTAATATTATTTAATAAATGGATGGACAAGAATAAAAACGTATAAAAAATATATTATACTGTTATTAGATATACAATATAATGTTTTCTTTATATATATCTTTGTAGATATATCTTTATATATGTATATCTTTGATAGATATATCTTTGCTTTAAATGTATTTATAATAATTATCATGCAGGAAATTGTGAACAATAACCACAGAGCATCGAAAGTGATGATAATGTATGTATTTGATTAAAAGCCTTCCAGAAAGAAAACATTATATATAATAACAGTATATAATTATATATATTTCTTTATACGTTTTTATTCCTGTCTATTTATTAAATAATATTAAAAATTGTAATACAAGCTTTATTATTTCAAAAGTACTCTCCAATTTACAATTAATCATTGCCATCAAATTTATTTATAACATTTCAAGCAGCGAGTAATAACTATTATTCGATAATAATAGTTATTAGTATATAAAAGTTAATACTGTGTATTTTAAATATATTTTTTAAAGATAAGGTAAGCATTTGTTTTTATATTCTTATTTCTTGTTAGAATTATTAAATTTATTTAAATAAAGATATTTTGCTTCAATATAACTATTTTATTATTTATGCTGAAAACAATTAGGAAAAAATATTTTTCATGAGCATTTTTCTCGAAGACGGCTGAGCGTTGCGCGCTAGCGCTTTACTATGTTTTACTACTAGTGAAGGGTTATTAGAAATAAGTTTTATTTAAATCCGTTTTCCGGTCCTCGCGGCCTCCCCTTAAACAATACGTATTACTTACTTGCTAGTATAGATAAAAGTGCTGTGGACGGACTTATATTAAAGCCGATCAGACAATGTCATTTAATGAAACAGTACTGTGTTAGAGCTTTATTTATCTGAAACCTACCGGATCCGTCGTCGTTTTCACGTCCACCCGTTGTCACGGGTTTGGCGGCGCGGGTTAATTTTTATAGACTTTACTTCTCTGTCTAGTATTCTGAAACCACACAAAGATCACGCGCGGATTTAAATCGAGGAGTTTGCTAAGATACTCTAAGTCCGTATTATACGGAAAGGCGTTGTTCTCGAAGAATTCCTGAAGGACTTTTATCTGATAATCGGTGAATCTCGTACGATGACGTTTGCCGGAGCTACCACCGGAAATTTTACTGCCGTTACTGTTATTACCAAAATAGTCAATTGGTCGGCGACCTCGGCTCAGAGATCTCTGCGGTGCAGAACTCATACTGAACGTGGGTGAATGCGATCGCGATTGTTGTCCACTCGCCGAGCTGCCTGGCGAGTGATGCTGCTCATCCTGATGTTGCGCAGCTTGCTGCTGCTGTTGACATTGCGACTGCTCGAGTGCCTTCTGCTTAAACTCAATGGATTGAGACGCGCTAGTATTTTGCAAAGACAGTGGAGGCGTGGCTTGCTTATTTGGACATTTATCGTTAGAGGAACTGCTACCGAATACACTTAAATTTAACGGTGTTACCTTCGCCTTACAGATTTTCTCGTAATCTGCGAGATTTAGCGTAGTATTTGGCGGATTATTGAAATTGTAAGGGCTATCTTTGTTACGCTGCCGTTCTCTGAATAACTTATAGTGGAACCAACGTTTTATAACTTTAGATGGCAGACCGCTCTGACCGGCCATTTCTAGGATTTGTTCATCACCAGGAGAATTATTAATATCAAAATGTGCCTGTAGTATCTTTCGTTGTTCATCAGTGATACGCTTATACGCTGGTTTCTGCGATGTATTCGCCTGAAAGATCAAAGGAATGGTCTTCCGTAATTAATACGATTGATAGATCCCGCGAGTTATATATCTCTTAATCCTTTACACATAAAAAAATAATTAATAGATAAATAAATGATTTTTCTGAAAATTTTTTCTGACTTTCTTCTGTTTTTTTTTCGACTTGTTTCCGCGTATAACAAATTTAAACATTCTTTTAAATTTATTTTAATTTTCGTTTTTTCACGATTTTATCTCTCACCGTGTTCACTTGCTATTAATATTTTATTTACATATTAGCACTATTATGTGTTACTTCTATCATGTTCGATATTCTTATAATTTTAATTGCATTTTTTATAAAAAGCTCGTTTTTATGAATAAGTAAGGAAATAATAGATATAAATAAATAAATATTAAGAAAAAATTATAAATACATGCGTCCTACTTACCATTGTCGCTGCTTGCTGCTGTTGAAGGGCAAGATGCTGTTTGGCAAGAAGATTTGCTCGATTAATCGGTGGATATACAGTAGTGGCACCATCATACGGTTGTGACTTCCTCATCATTGGCACTAGAGGCGGTTGAAGATTCATGGCAGTTAAAGCGGGCACGTTTGATCCCAATGGTAATCCCATCATCAATCGTTGATATTGTTGTATCTGCTGCTGTAATTGCATCTGTTGTGCGAGTGACATTTGGGCTTGCTGTTGTTCTTGTTGCTGCTGCTGTTGCGACTGTTGTGGAATATGATGCAGATTAGTAGACAGCGCAGTCGGCGTTGTGGAATCTGTACTCGAAACCGGTGTGTTGCTCAACGCCGGAGCGGTCGCTGGAGTGGTAGATGTGGCTTCCGGCGTTCGGCTAATACATTCTGTGTTCTTGGTATTTTGTAAGGTTTTATGTCGTGGCTGGGAAAGAATATTCTGCGTGGTCTGCGATGAGTGTTGCGTAGCTGACTGCATGTGTTGTTGCGGCTCTGGTGTCGTAGGCGGACTATTCAAACTCAGCGGTGGTTGTTCAATTAATGGTCGACCGAGATCTAATTGACCACTGGCTGTAAGATCCTGTAGTTGACTGGCACGCGTTTGATGAACACTTTCCATATGGATGTACAAAGTACTGTCCTGGCTGAAAGCGACCTTACAGATGTTGCATTTGTACGGTTTCTTGTCTTGATCTACTTGCTGGGAATCGGGCGATTCAGTCGGGCTAGCGGGCGGTACCACAGAGATCAATGTGTTGTTGTTACTTTGCTCCTGCATTGTTTGTTTGGACTTATGCAAATAACCTACACTGCCATAGACCTGGAAAAATCATGGAAATTTAAATTGCATGGTTATGGAAAACCTGGAAAAGTCAGGGAAATATTTGCCTGAAATTTTGAACTTTGATCACAATTCCCATAAATGCTCTTATTCTAAAAAGAGTACTTAAAATTTTTTAAATATTGTATCTAACATCTATAGTCAAATGCGTTCAAAACTCGTGCATTTTACAATTTACTTTTTACGTGTTGCTACGAGGGAGTACTTTTGAGGCACTCTGGTATCCATTTCTTGTTTCGTCTTCCCCTACTTCTTCTCTTGCGATGTTAATAAACAAAATAATTAAAATTTATATTTTATTCGGTGATTTTAGTTAATCGCCCCTTTTCGTCATAACTACATTTTTTTCCAGTATTCATTTATTTTTTGTTAGCCTGAATTTGCATACAGGATTATATTACGTTATAAGATTAAACTTCAAAGTTTGTGTTCTAATAGCACACTCGTCAACAAATGTATCGCAATACTCAATTTATATCAAAATTTCGCATAATTTCAAAAAAGCGTATCTCCGCGAAAATTTGTCGTATCTAAAAATTTTTTTTTATCTTAAAGGTTGAAGTCTCTACTTTAAGAAAGTATCGTTAGATTTTGATTTTATCTTCCCTTCCGCCATTTCTTTAAAAGTAAGGACGTGTTTTTCTCCAAAAATTGCATAGTTTGACGCACTCTACGGGGAGGAATAAATTGTTTTTGCAAATGTTATGATAACCATCGTAAAATATAGACTATTACCTGCAAATTAAAAAAAAATGTAGTCCGTACGATTTTTTTCGCGGAGTTACGGTGTATCAAAGGAGGGTGGGTAAAATAAGCCGATTTTTTCCTAAAAAGTGTAACGTAAGTTATACATGTTATTTTATGATTTTTGTCGCTGAATACGATGGTAGAACACTGTCAAATTAAAAGTAATTTATTTCGACCGCTTTAAGGCAAATTTTGATCACTTTTCCACGGGTTTATACGGATAAAAATACTACCATCGTATTCAGCGACCCAAAAAACATAAGATTACATGTAGTTACACTTTTTAGGCAAGAATCAGCCTATTTTACCTATTCTGCTTTGATACGCCGTAACTCCACGAAAAAAAATCATACAAACTTCAATTTTTTTTAATTTGCAGATAAAAGTCCGCAGAATTTTACGATAGTTATCAAGACATTTTCGAAAAAAATTTATTCCTTCCTATCAAGTGTGTCAAACTATGCAATTTTTTGAAGAAAAAACACGTTCTTTTGAAGAGATGGCGAAAGGGAGGGAGAATAAAATCATAATGTAACGATACTTTCAGTGGAGACATTATTCTTTAAAACAAAAAAAATTTTTCAAATGTGACAATTTTTCGCGGAAATACGCTGCTTATTTAAAATTATGCGAAATTTTGATATAAATTAAGTGCGATAGTTTTGTTGACGAGTGTATAAGCTACCTTTCCTACAATCCCTGTTTCTAAACGTTAATATTTAAGATTTCCTAAGTTAGTGCACAAACTTGAAGGTGATATTCGTTGGCTCATTTTAAGAAGAAAAGGTCCTATAAACATGTGTCCTAAACTGCTTCCTTTTCCAAATATAGGATGTCAAAGATGCACGCCTTTGGTGGATCTAAAAATGTTTTATTGGTACTAGAAAATGGTTTTCAATACCACATGTACGCATATCAAATTTAAATAAAAATCTTTAACCGTTTTCCAGATTTTTTTAAAATTTTATTTTGCACCACTTTAACACCTTGTATTTTTAAAACAAAGCAGTTTAGGACACATGTTTATAGGACCTTTTCTTCTTAAAATAAGCCAAGGAATATCCCCTTCAAGTTTGTGCACTTACTTAGGAAACACCCTGTATATTTGTCATGGAAAAGTCTCTATTGTCGTCAGGAAAACCTGGAAAAGTCATAAAATTTCAAAATTTAACGGTGTTACCTTTGCCTCGCCGATTTTCTCGTATTCTTCGAGATTTAGCGTAGTACTTGACGAATTATTGTAAGTGCTATCCTTGTTACGCCGTTCTTTAAGTAACTTATTTTGGAACCAACGTTTTATAACTTTAAATGGCAGACCGCTCTGACCGGCCATTTCTAGGATTTGTTTTTTACCAGGAGGATTATTAATATCAAACTGTGCCTGTAGTATCTTTAGTTGTTCGTCAGTGAAACGCGTACGCGGTCGTTTCTGCCATACAGCTGCATTTGCCTGAAAGATCAAAGGATGGTCTTCCGTAATTATCTAATACATATATACTATTGATAGATCTCACACGTTATACATTTCTTAATCCTTTATACATAAAAATATAATTATAGGTAAGTAGCTAAATAAATGATTTTTCTGAAAATTTTTCTGACTTTCTTCTGTTTTTTTTCGACTTGTTTCCGCGTATAACAAATTTAAACATTCTTCTAAATTTATTTTAATTTTCGTTTTTTCACGATTTTATCTCTCACCGTGTTCACTTGCTTTAATATTTTATTTACATATTAGCACTATTATGTGCTACTTCTACTATGTTCAATATTCTTATAATTTCAATTGTATTTTTTATCAAAAGCTCGTTTTTATAAATAAGTAAGGAAATAATAGATATAAATAAATAAATATTAAGAAAAAATTATGAATACATGCGTCCTACTTACCATTGCCGCTGCTTGCTGCTGTTGAAGGGCAAGATGCTGTTTGGCAAGAAGATCTGCTCGATTAATCTGATTAATACCGATTTTCTCGTATTCTTCGAGATTTAACGTAGTACTTGGAGGATTATTGAAATTGTAAGGGCTATCTTTGTTACGCTGCCGTTCTTTAAATAACTTTCTACTAAACCAACTTTTTATAACTTTAGATGGCAGACCGCTCTGACCGGCCATTTCTAGGATTTGTTTTTTATCAGGAGAATTATTAATATCAAACTGTGCCTGTAGTATCTTTAGTTGTTCGTCAGTGAAACGCGTATGCGGTGGTTTCTGCGATACAGCTGCATTTGCCTGAAAGATCAAAGGATGGTCTTCCGTAATTATCTAATACATACTATTGATAGATCTCACGCGTTATACATTTCTTAATCCTTTATACATAAAAATATAATTATAGGTAAGCAGCTAAATAAATGATTTTTCTGAAAATTTTTTCTGACTTTCTTCTGTTTTTTTTCGACTTGTTTCCGTGTATAACAAATTTAAACATTCTTCTAAATTTATTTTAATTTTCGTTTTTTCACGATTTTATCTCTCACCGTGTTCACTTGCTATTAATATTTTATTTACATATTAGCACTATTATGTGTTACTTCTACCATGTTCGATATTCTTATAATTTCAATTGCATTTTTTATCGAAAGCTCGTTTTTATGAATAAGTAAGGAAATAATAGATATAAATAAATAAATATTAAGAAAAAATTATGAATACGTGCGTCCTACTTACCATTGCCGCTGCTTGCTGCTGTTGAAGGGCAAGATGCTGTTTGGCAAGAAGATCTGCTCGATTAATCGGTGGATATACAGTAGTGGCACCATCATACGGTGGTGACCTCTTCATCATTGGCACTAGAGGCGGTTGAAGATTCATGGCAGTTAAAGAGGGCACGTTTAATCCCTTCATTCCCATCATCAATCGTTGATATTGTTGTATCTGCTGCTGTAATTGCATCTTTTGTGCGAGTGACATTTGGGCTTGCTGTTGTTCTTGTTGCTGCTGCTGCTGCTGTTGCGACTGGTGTGGAATATGATGCAGATTAGTAGATAGCGCAGTCGGCGTTGTGGAATCTGTACTCGAAACCGGTGTGTTGCTCAACGCCGAAGTGGTCGCTGGAGTGGTAGATGTAGCTTCCGGCGCGATCGTTCGGCTAATACATTCTTTGTTCTCGATATTTTCTTCCTTCTCTTTTTTGCGAGATTCTTTGTCAGAACTGAGATCTTGAAGTTGTCCGGCGGCAGGCGTGGAACTTCTCGGCGCTCTGTTGGTTGACGAAGACGTCGCAACGGTCACCACGACACTTTTCTTTTCGTACTCGCACTTGAACTGTCGAGCGTACTTCTCAAGAAATTCACGCGGTACAAAGTCGCGATGAACCTCCTCGTAATGTGCCTTTAGAACCCAAACGCTATTAAATTCTTTGTTGCAGTGGTGACAAGTGCCGCGCGTAAGCTCTGGAATCACATCGTCGTCGATATGAGCTTCTTCGGTTTCTTCTTCTTTCTCCTGCAAAGCTTGAGCAGCAAGAGCTTGCTTCTGTTGTCTTTGCTTTTGAGCATTCTCTTGCTGCGCTTGATGGGCGGCGGCCGCTTCTTCCTCTTTGCGTTGATGATTCTCATTGAAATGCATGACGAGATCAAAGCCGAAACTCTCTAATAGATGGTTGTGTATCCATGGGGTCTTATGTCGTGGCTAGGAAAGAATATCCTGCGTGGTCTGCGATGAATGTTGCGTAGCTGATTGCATGTGTTGTTGCGGCTCTGGTATCATAGGCGGATTGTTCGGACTCAGCGATGGTTGTCCAATTAATGGTCGAACAAGATCTAATTGACCACTGGCTGTAAGATCCTGCAGTTGACTGGCACGCGTTTGATGAACACTTTCCATATGGATGTACAAAGTACTGTCCTGGCTGAAAGCGACCTTACAGATGTTGCATTTGCACGGTTTCTTGTCTTGATCTTGCTGGGAATCGGGCGATTCAGTCGGGCTAGCGGGCGGTACCACCGGGATCAATGTGTTGTTGTTACCTTGCTCCTACATTGCTCGTTTCAACTTATGCAAATGACTTACACTGCCAGCAGGATTGCCACAGACCTGGAAAACCTGGAAAAGTCATTGAAATTTAAATTGCATGGAAAAGTCAGGGAAATATATAAAAGAGCCTGGAAATTTGAACTTTGCTCACAATTCCCATAAATGCTCTTATTCTTAAAAAAGTACTTAAAATTTTTTAAATATTGTATCTAACAATATTCTAACATTTACAGTCAAATGCGTTCAAAGTCGCGCATTTTAAAATTTATTTTTTACGTGTTGCTACGAGGAAATACTTTTGAGGCACTCTTGCATCCATTTCGTTTCGTTTTCCCCTACTTCTTCTCTTACGATGTTCATAAACAAAATAATTATATTTTATTCAGTGCTTTTATTTAATCGCCCATTTCCTTCATAACTACATTTTTTTTACAATACTTAATTATATTTTTTGTTAGCCTGAATTTGTATTTAGGATTATATTACGTTATAGAATTAAACTTTCAAGTTTATGTTGCTTCTAATAATACCTACACTTGTCAATAAAATTATCGCAACACTTAATTTACATCAAAATTTCGCATAATTTCAAAAAAGCGTATTTCCGCGAAAAATCGTCGTATTTGAAAAAATTCTTTCTTATTTTAAAGGGTGAAGTCTCTACTTTAAGAAAGTATCGTTAGATTTTGATTTTGTCTTCCCCCCTCCTGCTATTTCTTTAAAAGTAAGGACGTGTTTTTCTCCAAAAAAATTGCATAGTTTGACGCACTCTACGAGGTGGAATAAATTTTTTTCGCAAATGTCATGATAACCATCGTAAAATATAGACTGTTACCTGCAAATTAAAAGAAAATGTAGTCAGTACGATTTCTTTCGCGGAGTTACGGCGTATCAAGGGAGGTTGGGTAAAATAGGCCATTTTTTTCCTAAAAAATGTAACATAAATTATACATGTAATTTTATGTTTTTTGGGTCACTGAATACAATGGTGGAACACTATTAAATTATTTTGATCACTTTTCCACGGGTTTAGACGGGTAAAAATACTACCATCGTAATCAGCAACCCAAGAAACATAAGATAATATATAGTTACACTTTTTAGGCAAAAATCAGCCTATTTGACCTATTCTCCTATACTTTTGTTTGAAGTGATGGTGGAAGGAAGCAAGAATAAAATCATTATGTAACGATACATTCTTAAAGTAGAGACTTTACCCTTTAAAACAAAGAAAATTTTTTCAAATATTACAATAATTTTTCGCGGAAATACGCTTATTAGAAATTATGCAAAATTTTGATATAAATTGAGTGTTACGATAATTTTGTTGACGAGTGTATAAGCTAGCTTTCCTACAATCCCTGTTTCTAAACGTCAATAATTAAGATTATATGTTGGTCATGGAAAATTCTCTATTGTCGTCTGGAAAACCTGGAAAAATAATGGAATTTTAAAATTTATTTTCTGTGGCAACCCTGAATGTTGTAATGTACTAACAGCATGTTTTTCTGCGTGAAGCTCTCTTTACAAACTTTGCATTTATATGGTCTGTTGGGATCTAAATATTTTTCCATGGGATAAGACATTTTTTTACCTTTGCAATGAAGCAAAGTCTTGTTGTGGCCAATCAGATAGCCCTGACGCGTGAAAGCTATCTTGCATCGGCGACAATTGAATTTTTGACTTGGATCTTGATAGATTAATAAGTACGAAGGAGTTATTTACTCGGTCATTTTCATACCCTCTCGCCTTATCCACGGCTTTTTTCTCTCATTGAACTGCACAAAGGCCTTACCCTTGCCTACAATTTCGATAATACCCCACCGTAAAGGACACGATAAGCACCGGTAACTTGCGCATAATCTGAGAACAATACGTATTACTTACTTGCCAATGTAGATAAAAGTGTTGTGGATGGTGTGGACGGACTTATATTAAAGCCGATCAGACAATGTCGAATTTAAAGAAACAATACTGCGTTAGCTTTATTTATCGCTTTCTACGAAGCATTCGACAATGCCCACGGAATCAAGAATCGTCCTAGAATGACTAAAAGATGGGTAAATTTGAAAAGTAACAACATTCCTCACATGAGACATATATTTACAGTTTAGCTTTAGTTTCCACCTTTTATCCTTGAAAGCCTTTATGTAAATCGTCAATTTATAGTATAAGGTGATTTAGAATTAACAACAATGTATAACTTTATTATTCATCTTATATATGCCACGAGAAATTAGAGAATCTGTGAATATGTAAATAAAGTTTTAAATTTCTGGATTTTGGTGCAAGGGATCCTAATGAAGAAACAGATGTCTTAAAGCATTTTATTTTTAAATTTATTACTTCTGCGTTTATAATATGTAAATATAAAAATTACAAGTTAACGATTGTTTATAATAAGCGTAAATACATTATTTATTACTTCAGTTAACATAAAAAAAATATCAATTTTAATACATTATTTATATTTTAGTCAGTTAAATTCAGATCTAGATTATGACATGTGTCATTATCGGTCGTTATTTCAATTTTTACTCCGCTGCGAGCCAAATACGTTTCCATAACATTATAATCATGCATTTTTAATTCGTTCGAGAGAAGCGCAACGCATGTGTTTGATCCATCTGTTTGTAGTAGACACAAAATATATGCAAATCTACCATTACCGAGGTCTGTATATTTTCCGTACATTCCATAATCTTCCGCTATTGAATCAATTATTAAATTCAGACGCTTGTGCGTTACATTTAATATGGCTAATGCAATTTGGTTTGTGCGTATACATTTCTGCAAAAATGTACATCAAAATGTAAATTGATATTGCGATAAACTAGAATTAAAGTATTACATAAAGATTCTGCATAGAAGAATACGACAGTGTGAAAGTGTAAAAATGCAGCTACACAAAAATATATAACAGAATAACATTTTTTGTAGTTGACGCAATAAGACTTACCTTTATTACGTTATGTCGCTCCAAAACATAATCATTTTTCGTTGCGATACTGAGTTCATTATCTTTGTAGACATCGACAAGTTCTCGAAATGCATTATACGCTATTTCCGTTTGAATGTCAGTGATATCGAAGATAGTATTGGTACTTTCGGGAAATATATTCATGAACTTTTCCACTTGTCGCATCTGTTTCCGCTGAGCTCTTTGATTTCGCGGCCGCAGTTCTGAATCAACTAGCAGAATCGGCATGCTAGGTATTTCAAACAATGTAGTCGAATGCATAATTACTTCTGGCTTATACTTATATTTTATTATTGAGCCATATGTGCACACGAACACGTCGATCATGCCAATTTCAGAAGAAATTTCCTCGCAGCGTCTAGCATATGACTGCATCTTTTCCATATCAATGGAATTATCATTATCATGACTACCTTTCTGTAGACGTGACCAATGCAACAAGCATGTTGCGAGACATACTGCGAATGACGCCGGACAGGCAAATTTCTCGTTCATCGTGAATTCCGTGGATAAATTTATAGTGAAAGGCTTTATTACAATCTGCTCTTTGAAGGTGATATAAACGAGTAAATAATAAAATGCAAGTACAATTTGTCTGTGTTCGCCTAGCTTATACGTATAGTCGGTGAATAGTAACACTCGATCACACAATGACTCCATATTTTTAACGCAATCAAAGTAGAACTTTTGAAATTCTTGAACAGGTACTTTAAGATATAGAAGAAGATCAGGGCAGTCTATTTGGAGACTGTCGTCTGAAGTCGCGGATAATTCTTTGAATGTCAGAGTAGTACGTAAATCTATACCAGCCTTTACTCCAATTCTACCATACTTCACCGCATGTTCACCGAATAAACTTAAACTGCTTGGTGCGGATACTTTAAACTGACAAGTCATTTTTGTGGATAATAATTTCTATTATTTGCAATCTTCCTGAAAAAGTAAAGAAACACGATCTTTATCGTAACACTTATTACGCTAAGTTCACACAATATGTGACCGTTAATTTGAATATACTTCAAAATACAGGTTTTTGTCTTATTAAATAAAATCTATAACTTACACGTTACATATTATATATTTTATTTTTTCAATAGCTCTTAATGGAAATAAACGAATGCAGGCACAATGTTAACGAGAAAGGGCAGTCTTTATCAAGAATTTACTCCTAAATTACATATTTTCAATTTTCTTAACTTTGCATGCAAGTTTATTAATTCCGTTTATTCAAAAAGCTTTAAAATACTTCATATTACTTACTTGGTAATGTATAAAATAGGAGTATATGTAAACTTATATTTTAAAATCTTTCGGAAACTAATCCAATTCAACTGAACAATAATAGCGTCAGCTTTATTTATCGCTTTCCACAAAGCTTTCGGCAATGCTTACGGAACCGAGAGTCGTCCTAGAATAACTAAAAGATGGGTAAGTTTGAAAAGTAACAACATTCCTTACATGAGACATATATTTACAATTTAGCTTTAGTTTCCGCCTTTTATCCTTGAAAGCTTTTATTTAAATCGTCAATTTATAGTATAAGGTGATTTAAAAACAATGTACTACTTTAGTATTTATCTTATATATGCCACGAGAAATCAGAGAATCTGTGAATATGTAAATAAAGTTTGAAATTTCTGGATTTTGATGCAAGGGATCCTAATGAAGAGACAGATGTCTTGAAGCATTTTATTTTTTAAAACATTATTTTTGGGGTTGCTTTGTGTAAATATAAAAAGTGCAAGTTTATGACTGTTTATAATATAAGTAAAATTTATTACTTCTGTTAATATATAAAATTTTCAAGTATAATACATCATTTATATTTACATTTTAAATTAAGCTTTAGATTTTATAACATTAATCCAATTTTCAATTTTAATTCAATTTATAACATTAAAATAATTAATCAATTGTCAGTTTGCTACAAGCTAAAATAGTTTTTATGATAGTAAACCCACGTGTTTTTAATTCGTCTGAGAGAAGCGTAATGTGATCGCATGGTTCATCGATATGTTGTGGACAACAAAAATATGCAAATCCACCATCACCAATGTCTATATATTTTCCGTACATTCCATGCTCTTGCGCTAATAAGCAAATATTATCCAGGTAGTTATGGGATACGTTTTTAACGCTTGTAATAAATTTTGGTTTGTGCGTATACAGTTCTGTAAAAAACACGAAACAAAATGTATATTGAGCTTGTAACAACATACAAAATTTTACATAAACATTTATGAGAGAATATGACATGCAAATGTAAAAGGAAAATAAAACTATACACAAAAATAGATATTTAGAAAACAACATTTGTTGTAGTTTGCGTAATAAGGCTTACTTTTAATACATTAAAGTGTTCCAAAGTACGATTACGTTTCGATTCAATAGTCAAGTTTTTCTCTCCGTAATTATAGATATTGAAAAGTTCTGCAAATACATCATTAGCTCTTTCCGTTATCATGTTAATGTTGTTGATGCATATGCTGCATGCTGCGAGGAAATTTGTTCCGAATGTTCTATGATCAACGTGATTTCGTGCAAACGTGGCACAATATTAAAATATGAGCTAGAAGAATGGAGAAGAATGGAATTAAGTAGATATTATCTAGTGGCGATTGTGGCGCAGAGAAAAGTGCGCTGCTCTAACAATAAGAGCCGAAGAGCCGAGTTCAAATCAGACAAGAAATCGTTGATTTTTATTCGATCGCCGCCTCTTGGAAGGCGTTGAAAATATGGAATCACTGCGTGAACGAGTGCTACAATTCACCTGTACAGTCGGTGAATTGTAGCACTCGTTCACGCAATGATTCCATATTTTCAACGCAATCAAGATAAAACTTTACAAATTCTTGAAGAGGTACTTTAAGATATAGAAGTTCAGGGCAGTCTATTTGATTGAGACTGTCGTCTGAAGTCGATAGATTTTTAAATATTAGCGTAAATCAATGGCAGCCCTTAGGTGACGAATTTTACCATACTTTACCTCATGTTCACCGAATAAGCTTAATGTGCAGATACTTGGATCTGATTCATTTTTATGAATAATAATTTCTATTGTCTGCAAAACAGAAAACCCCGATCCTTGTCGTAACTCTTATTACATTCACACAATGACTACGTTTACACGGCGGCTTATAATCCGGTTTAATAACTACCGTATAATCCCTTTGATATGTACATATTAGAAATTGTAGTTTAATTATCAAAAAAGCTCTTATTTAAATAATTATTATGATAAAAAAAAGAAACTTTGGATCAGATAGTATACGGTAGTTATTAAACCGGATTATAAGCCGCCGTGTAAACGTAGTCTGTATATGTAATTAAAAACATTGAATATATTTCAACATTATATAGGACAGGTTTCGTTTTATTCGATTGTTTTAATATTTACAATGCTAACGAGAAAGTGCAAATTTCAATTTGTTATCAAGAACTTTTACACACTTGAATTAAATATTTTTAACTATTGTAATAAGATTGCGACAAAGTTTATTAATGCACTTGAATCAAAAGATACTAGAACACTCGTTTATATACATAATCATCTGAAAATAATATATATAATTAATTATTTGCCAGTGTAGGTAGACTTGATGTGGAGGCGCTTATATTAAAACAGATCAGAAAATGTAATTTAAATGAACAATATAGCGTCAGCTTTATTTATTGCTGTCTGCAAAGTTTTCGACAATGCTTACGGAACAAAGAATTCTTCTAGAATAACTGAAAGTCGGATAAAAGTAACAACATTCGCTACATGAAACACATATTTACGAACTTAGTTTTTGTATCCACCTTTTATTCTTGAAAGTCTTTATATAAATTGTCAATTTTTACAGGATGATTTAATAACAATGGACCGCTTTAATCAATTTTCTCATTGATGCAAAGAAAAATCAAGGATTCTGTCGGTATGGTAATAAAGCTTGAAACTTCTGGATTTTGATGTAATAAACCTTCGCAGATAAATGTACATATATCTTGAATTATTTATTTTTTAAATTATTATTTTTACAGTTGCGTTATGTAAATATAAAAATTACAACTTTACAATAAGCTGTTTATAATAAACGTGAAAACATTTTTTATTACGTCAGTTAACATAAAGAAATATCATTTTTAATACATTATTATTTATATTTAGGTTTTTAAATTTAAAGGGGAGGACGCGAGGACCGAGAAACGGATTTGAATAAAACATTTCTATAATAAATAACCCTTCACTAGTAGTAAAACATAGTAAAGCCCCAACGCGCAACGCTCAGTCGTTTTGGAGAAAAGCGCTCATAAAAAATATTTTTTTCTTTATTTTTCTAGCATAAATAATAAAATAGTTAAATTGAAGCAAAATATCTTTATTTAAATAAATTTAATAATTCTAACAAAAAAATATGAAAATAAATTGAAATGCTTACCTTATCTTGAAAAAATGTTTTTAATACACAGTAATTAACTTTTATATTCTAATAACTATTATTATCGAATAATATAGTTATTACTCGTTGCTTGAAATGTTATAAATAAGAAAAGGGCAATGATTAAGTAATTGTAAATTGGAGCTCTTTTGAAATAATAAAACATGTATTACTATTTTTAATATTATTTAATAAATGGATGGACAAGAATAAAAACGTATAAAAGATATATTATACTGTTATTAGATATACAATATAATGTGTGTGTTTTCTTTATATATATCTTTGTAGATATATCTTTATATACATATATCTTTGATAGATATCTTTGCTTTAAATGTATTTATAATAATTATCATGCAGGAAATTGTGAACAATAACCACAGAGCATCGAAAGTGATGATATTGTATGTATTTGATTAAAAGGCTTCCAGAAAGAAAACATTATATATAATAACAGTATATAATTATATATATTTCTTTATACGTTTTTATTCTTGTCTATTTATTAAATAATATTAAAAACTGTAATACAAGTTTTATTATTTCAAAAGTACTCTCCAATTTACAATTAATCATTGCCATCAAATTTATTTATAACATTTCAAGCAGCGAGTAATAACTATTATTCGATAATAATAGTTATTAGAATATAAAAGTTAATACTGTGTATTAAATACATTTTTTAAAGATAAGGTAAGCATTTGTTTTTATTTTCTTATTTCTTGTTAGAATTATTAAATTTATTTAAATAAAGATATTTTGCTTCAATATAACTATTTTATTATTTATGCTGAAAAAAATAAAGAAAAAATATTTTTCATGAGCATTTTTCTCGAAGACGGCTGAGCGTTGCGCGCTAGCGCTTTACTATGTTTTACTACTAGTGAAGGGTTATTAGAAATAAGTTTTATTTAAATCCGTTTTCCGGTTCTCGCGGCCTCCCCTTAAACAATACGTATTACTTACTTGCTAGTATAGATAAAAGTGCTGTGGACGGACTTATATTAAAGCCGATCAGACAATGTCATTTAAAGAAACAGTACTGTGTTAGCTTTATTTATCCGAAACCTACCGGATCCGTCGTCGTTTTCACGTCCACCCGTTGTCACGGGTTCGGCGGCGCGGGTTAATTTTTATAGACTTTACTTCTCTGTCTAGCATTCCGAAACCACACTAAGATCACGCGCGGACTTAAATTGAGGAGTTTGCTAAGATACTCTATTTCCTCTTCGTTCAGATAGGCGTTGTTCTCGAAGAATTTCTTAAAGACTTTTATCTGATAATCGGTAAATTTCGTGCGATTGGCACGTTTACTGGAGCTACCATTGGAGGTGTTACTGCCGTTACTGTTACTACCAAAATAGTCAGTCGGTCCGCGACCTAGGCTCAGAGATCTCTGCGGTGTTAGTAGCATTGCGGCAATCGCGCTCGGCACTACGCCACCGGTTCCCGGAGTATGATTGGCAAAATTTTGGGAAGCTAATTTCGGTGGTGGTAACATCGGAGTACTCGGGTCGTTTCTGGTCGACGGAGGGTGGGAAAGAAAGTCGTGAAGAATGGCTGAGAATGCAGAACTTATACTGAGCGCGGGTGAATGCGGTCGCGATTGTTGTCCAGCCGAGCTGCCGGGCGAATGATGCTGCTCATCCCGATGTTGCGCAGCTTGCTGCTGCTGTTGACATTGCGACTGTTCGAGTGCCTTCTGCTTAATCTCGGTGGATTGAGACACGCTGGTATTTTACATACCGATTTTCTCGTATTCTTCGAGATTTAACGTAGTACTTGGAGGATTATTGAAATTGTAAGGGCTATCTTTGTTACGCTGCCGTTCTCTGAATAACTTATATCGGAACCAACGTTTTATAACTTTAGATGTCAGACCGCTCTGACCGGCCATTTCTAGGATTTGTTCTTCACCAGGAGAATTATTAATATCAAAATGTGCCTGTAGTATCTTTCGTTGTTCATCAGTGATACGCTTATACGCTGGTTTCTGCGATGCATTCGCCTGAAAGATCAAAGGAATGGTCTTCCGTAATTAATACGATTGATAGATCCCGCGAGTTATATATCTCTTAATCCTTTACACATAAAAAAATAATTAATAGATAAATAAATGATTTTTCTGAAAATTTTTTCTGACTTTCTTCTGTTTTTTTTTTCGATTTGTTTCCGCGTATAACAAATTTAAACATTCTTTTAAATTTATTTTAATTTTCGTTTTTTCACGATTTTATCTCTCACCGTGTTCACTTGCTATTAATATTTTATTTACATATTAGCACTATTATGTGTTACTTCTATCATGTTCGATATTCTTATAATTTTAATTGCATTTTTTATAAAAAGCTCGTTTTTATGAATAAGTAAGGAAATAATAGATATAAATAAATAAATATTAAGAAAAAATTATAAATACATGCGTCCTACTTACCATTGTCGCTGCTTGCTGCTGTTGAAGGGCAAGATGCTGTTTGGCAAGAAGATCTGCTCGATTAATCGGTGGATATACAGTAGTGGCACCATCATACGGTTGTGACCTCCTCATCATTGGCACTAGAGGCGGTTGAAGATTCATGGCAGCTAAAGCGGGCACGTTTGATCCCAATGGTAATCCCATCATCAATCGTTGATATTGTTGTATCTGCTGCTGTAATTGCATCTGTTGTGCGAGTGACATTTGGGCTTGCTGTTGTTCTTGTTGCTGCTGCTGTTGCGACTGTTGTGGAATATGATGCAGATTAGTAGACAGCGCAGTCGGCGTTGTGGAATCTGTACTCGAAACCGGTGTGTTGCTCAACGCCGGAGCGGTCGCTGGAGTGGTAGATGTGGCTTCCGGCGTTCGGCTAATACATTCTGTGTTCTTGGTATTTTGTAAGGTTTTATGTCGTGGCTGGGAAAGAATATTCTGCGTGGTCTGCGATGAGTGTTGCGTAGCTGACTGCATGTGTTGTTGCGGCTCTGGTGTCGTAGGCGGACTATTCAAACTCAGCGGTGGTTGTTCAATTAATGGTCGACCGAGATCTAATTGACCACTGGCTGTAAGATCCTGTAGTTGACTGGCACGCGTTTGATGAACACTTTCCATATGGATGTACAAAGTACTGTCCTGGCTGAAAGCGACCTTACAGATGTTGCATTTGTACGGTTTCTTGTCTTGATCTACTTGCTGGGAATCGGGCGATTCAGTCGGGCTAGCGGGCGGTACCACAGAGATCAATGTGTTGTTGTTACTTTGCTCCTGCATTGTTTGTTTGAACTTATGCAAATAACCTACACTGCCATAGACCTGGAAAAATCATGGAAATTTAAATTGCATGGTTATGGAAAACCTAGAAAAGTCAGGGAAATATATAAAAGAGCCTGAAATTTTGAACTTTGATCACAATTCCCATAAATGCTCTTATTCTAAAAAGAGTACTTAAAATTTTTTAAATATTGTATCTAACATCTATAGTCAAATGCGTTCAAAACTCGTGCATTTTACAATTCACTTTTTACGTGTTGCTACGAGGGAGTACTTTTGAGGCACTCTAGTATCCATTTCGGGAGGGTCCCGTTTGCCTACAATCCCGATTGCCAACAGCTTCGTTTGCCCACAACATTTTGCCTACAGCTTCGTTTGCCGATATTCCCGATTGCCGACATTCCCGATTGCCTACAAGCATTATTGCGTACATGTAATAGTTAAAAATACGAACGTACGTTTGCGCACATGGCCAAACACATTGCACACATGACTTTATTGCACACAAGCAGATTGCACACATGACATTATTGCGCACATACACATTGCACACATGACTTATTGCGCACATTCACGTTATATTGCACACAATGTCGCAGACTTATCGTAAAATCAGCCTTTTTGCAAAGAGGCTAGCCTTTTTGCGAAAGCATTTGATCGTTTCTTTAATAAGACTAACGTATTTTAGACTTTTTGCAAAGTGCCTAGCCTAACACCAGCCCATGTGTGCCAAAAAGCCTAAAGTGCGTTCAGTCTTATTGGGAAACGATCAGTGCTTCGCAAAAGGCCGGCCTTTCGCAAAGGGGCTAGTCTTTTTGCAAAAGGGCTGATTTTGCAATAAGCCTGCGACATATGTGTGCAATATAATGTGTATGTGCGCAATAAAGTCATGTGTGCAATGTGTATGTGCGCAATAATGTCATGTGTGCAATCTGCTTGTGTGCAATAAAGTCATGTGTGCAATGTGTTTAGCCATGTGCGCAAACGTACGTTCGTATTTTTAACTATTACATGTGCGCAATAATGCTTGTAGGCAATCGGGAATGTCGGCAAACGAAGCTGTAGATAAAATGTTGTGAGCAAACGAAGCTGTTGGCAATCGGGATTGTAGGCAAACGGAGCCCTCCCTCCATTTCTTGTTTCGTCTTCCCCTACTTCTTCTCTTGCGATGTTAATAAACAAAATAATTAAGATTTATTCTTTATTTGGTAATTTTATTTAATCGCCCCTTTTCGTCATAACTACATTTTTTTCCAGTACTCATTTATTTTTTGTTAGCCTGAATTTGCATACAGGATTATAATACGTTATAGGATTAAACTTCAAAGTTTGTGTTCTAATAGCACACTCGTCAACAAATGTATCGCAATACTCAATTTATATCAAAATTTCGCATAATTTCAAAAAAGCGTATCTTCTCGAAAATTTGTCGTATCTAAAAATTTTTTTTTATTTTAAAGGTTGAAGTCTCTACTTTAAGAAAGTATCGTTAGATTTCGATTTTATCTTTTCTTCCGCCATTTCTTTAAAAGTAAGGACGTGTTCTTCTCCAAAAATTGCATAGTTTGACGCACTCTACGGGGAGGAATAAATTGTTTTTGCAAATGTTATGATAGCCATCGTAAAATATAGACTATTACCTGCAAATTAAAAAAAAAATGTAGTCTGTACGATTTTTTTCGCGGAGTTACGGTGTATCAAAGGAGGGTGGGTAAAATAAGCCGATTTTTTCCTAAAAAGTGTAACGTAAGTTATACATGTTATTTTATGATTTATGTCGCTGAATACGATGGTAGAACACTGTCAAATTAAAAGTGATTTATTTCGACCGCTTTAAGGTAAATTTTGATCACTTTTCCACGGGTTTAGACGAATAAAAATACTACCATCGTATTCAGCGACCCAAAAAACATAAGATTACATGTAGTTACACTTTTTAGGCAAGAATCAGCCTATTTTACCTATTCTGCTTTGATACGCCGTAACTCCACGAAAAAAAATCATAAGAACTTCAATTTTTTTTAATTTGCAGATAAAAGCCCAGAATTTTACGATAGTTATCAAGACATTTTCGAAAAAAATTTATTCCTTCCTATCAAGTGTGTCAAACTATGCAATTTTTTGAAGAAAAAACACGTTCTTTTGAAGAGATGGCGAAAGGGAGGGAGAATAAAATCATAATGTAACGATACTTTCAGTGGAGACATTATTCTTTAAAACAAAAAAAATTTTTCAAATGTGACAATTTTTCGCGGAAATACGCTGCTTATTTAAAATTATGTGAAATTTTGATATAAATTAAGTGCGATAATTTTGTTGACGAGTGTATAAGCTACCTTTCCTACAATCCCTGTTTCTAAACGTTAATATTTAAGATTTCCTAAGTAAGTGCACAAACTTGAAGGTGATATTCGTTGGCTCATTTTAAGAAGAAAAGGTCCTATAAACATGTGTCCTAAACTGCTTTGTTTTCCAAATATAGGATATCAAAGATGCACGCCTTTGGTGGATCTAAAAATGTTTTATCGGTACTAGAAAATGGTTTTCAATACCACATGTACGCATATCAAATTTAAATAAAAATCTTTAAACGTTTTCCAGATTTTTTTAAAATTTTATTTTGCACAACTTTAACACCTTGTATTTTTAAAACAAAGCAGTTTAGGACACATGTTTATAGGACCTTTTCTTCTTAAAATAAGCCAAGGAATATCCCCTTCAAGTTTGTGCACTTACTTAGGAAACACCCTGTATATTGGTCATGGAAAAGTCTCTATTGTCGTCAGGAAAACCTGGAAACGTCATAAAATTTCAAAATTTAACGGTGTTACCTTTGCCTCGCCGATTTTCTCGTATTCTTCGAGATTTAGCGTAGTACTTGGAGGATTATTGAAATTGTAAGGGCTATCTTTGTTACGCTGCCGTTCTCTGAATAACTTATATCGGAACCAACGTTTTATAACTTTAGATGGCAGACCGCTCTGACCGGCCATTTCTAGGATTTGTTCTTCACCAGGAGAATTATTAATATCAAAATGTGCCTGTAGTATCTTTCGTTGTTCATCAGTGATACGCGTACGCGTTTGTTTTTGCGATACAGCTGCATTCGCCTGAAAGATCAAAGAAATGGTCTTCCGTAATTAATACAATTGATAGATTTCACGCGTTATACATCTCTTAATCCTTTATACATAAAAAAAATAATAAAATAGATAAATAAATAATTTTTCTGAAGATTTTTTTCCGACTTGCTTCTGTTTTTTTCAACTTGTTTCCGCGTATAACAAATTTAAACATGCTTCTTTTATTTTATTTTTTGTTTCTTCACAATTTTATCTCTCACCGTGCTTACTTGTTAAGGTGGTTCATGCAGTACTTGCAAGTCAAATAAGCAACTATTCTTATTAGTGATAAATAAGTGTGATTTTTGTCCGTAAAAATCAGCATATAATTAGATTTATTATTTATGACATCTTTAATGTTATACGACCTCTACGTAATTAAAATATTGAGACAAAAGTCACTTCTTTTACTAGAGTTTTGAGCACGGTCGGTATACACGACTAGTCAGCAGCACGCGTGGTAAGCAGTCTTCGTTGCCGCGATCTATATAACCTTTACGTAGAATTGTCAAATATGAGCGAGCAGCCTCGACGTAAGGGAAGTTTCGAGACAAACGTGCACAAACGTGGTAAACGTTGAAAATTTTGAGATAAGTATGCGCCTTACGCATCAGCTGACACGTGCGACGTTGTGAAGCTGCCGCTAGTGCCGCTCGAGTCCAGCCATCAGTTTCGTGTTGTCGATTTAGTCAATCGAAAATTACGTTTTATTATTATATCGTTCGTTCAATAAACTCGGGCTTTCGTCCAGTATCTTACAAAATGTTTATTGCATCGTTTCGTCAGTTTTTGGTTCGTTCAAGTACATTTGAAGTATTGCAATTTTTGCAGCATAAGCGCTTTTGCCTCGTTTTTCGCATAGGGTCTACCCCCACCGCGTTAAATTGGCAAAGTTTACGGACATATATCTCCGGAACCAATCGGTTAAAAAATCCGAAATTTTACAAACACACTCTAGGAACGTTAACCTTTCATTTCATATCACATTTTCCGGGCTAACTACATATGACCTAAATGCATGAACCACCTTAATAATATGTTATTTACATATTAGCACTATTATGTATTACTTCTGTCATGTTCGATATTCTTATAATTTTATTTGCATTTCTTATAAAAAGCTCGTTTTCATTAATAAGTAAGTAAATAGATACATAAATAAATATTAAGAAAAAATTATGAATACATGCGTCCTACTTACCATTTCCGCTGCTTGCTGCTGTTGGAGGGCAAGATGCTGTTTGGCAAGAAGATCTGCTCGATTAATCGGTGGATATGCAGTAGTGGCACCATCATACGGTGGTGACCTCCTCATCATTGGCACTAGAGGCGGTTGAAGATTCATGGCAGCTAAAGCGGGCACGTTTGATTCCAATGGTAATCCCATCATCAATCGTTGATATTGTTGTATCTGCTGCTGTAATTGCATCTGTTGTGCGAGTGACATTTGGGCTTGCTGTTGTTCTTGTTGCTGCTGCTGCTGTTGAAGGGCAAGATGCTGTTTGGCAAGAAGATCTGCTCGATTAATCCGATTAATTCCGATTTTCTCGTATTCTTCGAGATTTAACGTAGTACTTGGAGGATTATTGAAATTGTAAGGGCTATCTTTGTTACGCTGCCGTTCTTTAAATAACTTTCTACTGAACCAACGTTTTATAACTTTAGGTGGCAGACCGCTCTGACCGGCCATTTCTAGGATTTGTTTTTCATCAGGAGAATTATTAATATCAAACTGTGCCTGTAGTATCTTTAGTTGTTCATCAGTGAAACGCGTATGCGGTGGTTTCTGCGATACAGCTGCATTTGCCTGAAAGATCAAAGGATGGTCTTCCGTAATTATCTAATACATACTATTGATAGATCTCACGCGTTATACATTTCTTAATCCTTTATACATAAAAATATAATTATAGGTAAGTAGCTAAATAAATGATTTTTCTGAAAATTTTTTCTGACTTTCTGTTTTTTTCGACTTGTTTCCGTGTATAACAAATTTAAACATTCTTCTAAATTTATTTTAATTTTTGTTTTTTCACGATTTTATCTCTCACCGTGTTCACTTGCTATTAATATTTTATTTACATATTAGCACTATTATGTGTTACTTCTATCATGTTCGATATTCTTATAATTTCAATTGCATTTTTTATCAAAAGCTCGTTTTTATGAATAAGTAAGGAAATAATAGATATAAATAAATAAATATTAAGAAAAAATTATGAATACGTGCGTCCTACTTACCATTGCCGCTGCTTGCTGCTGTTGAAGGGCAAGATGCTGTTTGGCAAGAAGATCTGCTCGATTAATCGGTGGATATACAGTAGTGGCACCATCATACGGTTGTGACCTCCTCATCATTGGCACTAGAGGCGGTTGAAGATTCATGGCAGCTAAAGCGGGCACGTTTAATCCTTTCATTCCCATCATCAATCGTTGATATTGTTGTAACTGCTGCTGTAATTGCATCTGTTGCGCGAATGACATTTGGGCTTGCTGTTGTTCTTGTTGCTGCTGCTGCTGCTGTTGCGACTGGTGTGGAATATGATGCAGATTAGTAGATAGCGCAGTCGGCGTTGTGGAATCTGTACTCGAAACCGGTGTGTTGCTCAACGCCGAAGTGGTCGCTGGAGTGGTAGATGTAGCTTCCGGCGCGATCGTTCGGCTAATACATTCTTTGTTCTCGATATTTTCTTCCTTCTCTTTTTCGCGAGATTCTTTGTCAGAACTGAGATCTTGAGGTTGTCCGGCGGCAGGCGTGGAACTTCTCGGCGCTCTGTTGGTTGACGAAGACGTCGCAACGGTCACCACGACACTTTTCTTTTCGTACTCGCACTTGAACTGTCGAGCGTACTTCTCAAGAAATTCACGCGGTACAAAGTCGCGATGAACCTCCTCGTAATGTGCCTTTAGAACCCAAACGCTATTAAATTCTTTGTTGCAGTGGTGACAAGTGCCGCGCGTAAGCTCTGGAATCACATCGTCGTCGATATGAGCTTCTTCGGTTTCTTCTTCTTTCTCCTGCAAAGCTTGAGCAGCAAGAGCTTGCTTCTGTTGTCTTTGCTTTTGAGCATTCTCTTGCTGCGCTTGAAGGGCGGCGGCCGCTTCTTCCTCTTTGCGTTGATGATTCTCATTGAAATGCATGACGAGATCAAAGCCGAAACTCTCTAATAGATGGTTGTGTATTCATGGGGTCTTATGTCGTGGCTAGGAAAGAATATCCTGCGTGGTCTGCGATGAATGTTGCGTAGCTGATTGCATGTGTTGTTGCGGCTCTGGTGTCATAGGCGGATTGTTCGGACTCAGCGATGGTTGTCCAATTAATGGTCGAACAAGATCTAATTGACCACTAGCTGCAAGATCCTGCAGTTTACTGGCACGCATTTGATGACGATCACTTCTCATATGGATGTTCAAAGTACTGCCCTGGCTGCAAGCGACCTTACAGATGTTGCATTTGCACGGTTTCTTGTCTTGATCTTGCTGGGAATCGGGCGATTCAGTCGGGCTAGCGGGCGGTACCACCGGGATCAATGTGTTGTTGTTACCTTGCTCCTACATTGCTCGTTTCAACTTATGCAAATGACTTACACTGCCAGCAGGATTGCCACAGACCTGGAAAACCTGGAAAAGTCATTGAAATTTAAATTGCATGGAAAAGTCAGGGAAATATATAAAAGAGCCTGGAAATTTGAACTTTGCTCACAATTCCCATAAATGCTCTTATTCTTAAAAAAGTACTTAAAATTTTTTAAATATTGTATCTAACAATATTCTAACATTTACAGTCAAATGCGTTCAAAGTCGTGCATTCTAAAATTTATTTTTTACGTGTTGCTACGAGGAAGTACTTTTGAGGCACTCTTGCATCCATTTCGTTTCGTTTTCCCCTACTTCTTCTCTTACGATGTTAATAAACAAAGTAATTATATTTTATTCAGTGCTATTATTTAATCGCCCATTTCCGTCATAACTACATTCTTTTTTACAATACTTAATTATATTTTTTGTTAGCCTGAATTTGTATTTAGGATTATATTACGTTATAGAATTAAACTTTCAAGTTTATGTTGCTTTTAATAATACCTACACTTGTCAACAAAATTATCGCAACACTCAATTTACATCAAAATTTCGCATAATTTCAAAAAAGCGTATTTTCGCGAAAAATTGTCGTATTTGAAAAAATTTTTTCTCATTTTAAAGGGTGAAATCTCTACTTTAAGAAAGTATCGTTAGATTTTGATTTTGTCTTCCCCCCTCCTGCTATTTCTTTAAAAGTAAGAACGTGTTTTTCTCCAAAGAAATTGCATAGTTTGACGCACTCTACGAGGTAAAATAAATTTTTTTCGCAAATGTCATGATAACCATCGTAAAATATAGACTGTTACCTGCAAATTAAAAACAAAAATGTAGTCAGTACGATTTTTTTCGCGGAGTTACGGCGTATCAAGGGAGGTTGGGTAAAATAGGCCATTTCTTTCCTAAAAAATGTAACATAAGTTATACATGTAATTTTATGTTTTTTGGGTCACTGAATACAATGGTGGAACACTATTAAATTATTTTGATCACTTTTCCACGGGTTTAGACGGGTAAAAATACTACCATCGTAATCAGCAACCCAAGAAACATAAGATAATATATAGTTACACTTTTTAGGCAAAAATCAGCCTATATTTTACCTATTCTCCTTTAATACGTTGAAACTCCACGAAAAAAATCGTACAGACCTCAATTTCTTTTAATTTGCAGGTAAAAGTCCATATTTTACGATAGTTATCATGACATTTGCGAAAAAAATTTATTCTTCCCTATCAAGTGCGTCAAACTATGCAATTTTTTTTAAGAAAAAAAAAAGTTATACTTTTGTTTGAAGTGATGGTGGGAGGGAGCAAGAATAAAATCATTATGTAACGATACATTCTTAAAGTAGAGACTTTACCCTTTAAAACAAAGAAAATTTTTTCAATTATTACAATTTTTCGGGGAAATACGCTTATTAGAAATTATGCGAAATTTTGATATAAATTGAGTGTTACGATAATTTTGTTGACGAGTGTATAAGCTAGCTTTCCTACAATCCCTGTTTCTAAACGTTAATAATTAAGATTATATGTTGGTCATGGAAAATTCTCTATTGTCGTCTGGAAAACCTGGAAAAGTAATGGAATTTTAAAATTTATTTTCTGTGGCAACCCTGATTGTTGTAATGTACTAACAGCATGTTTTCTGCGTGAAGCTCTCTTTACAAACTTTGCATTTATATGGTCTGTTGGGATCTAAATATTTTTCCATGGGATAAGACATTTTTTTACCTTTGCGATGAAGCAAAGTCTTGTTGTGGCCAATCAGATAGCTCTGACGCGTGAAAGCTATCTTGCATCGGTGACAATTGAATTTTTGACTTGGATCTTGATAGATTAATAAGTACGAAGGAGTTATTTACTCGGTCATTTTCATATTACCCTCTCGCCTTATCCACGGCTTTTTTCTCTCATTGAACTGCACAGGGGCCTTACCCTTGCCTACAATTTCGATAATACCCCACCGTAAAGGACACGATAAGCACCGGTAACTTGCGCATAATCTGAGAACAATACGTATTACTTACTTGCCAATGTAGATAAAAGTGCTGTGGATGGTGTGGACGGACTTATATTAAAGCCGTTCAGACAATGTCGCATTTAAAGAAACAATACTGCGTTAGCTTTATTTATCGCTTTCTACGAAGCATTCAACAATGCCCACGGAATCAAGAATCGTCCTAGAATGACTAAAAGATGGGTAAATTTGAAAAGTAACAACATTCCTCACATGAGACATATATTTACAGTTTAGCTTTAGTTTCCACCTTTTATCCTTGAAAGCCTTTATGTAAATCGTCAATTTATAGTATAAGGTGATTTAGAATTAACAACAATGTATAACTTTATTATTCATCTTATATATGCCACGAGAAATTAGAGAATCTGTGAACATGTAAATAAAGTTTTAAATTTCTGGATTTTGGTGCAAGGGATCCTAATGAAGAAACAGATGTCTTAAAGCATTTTATTTATAAATTTATTACTTCTGCGTTTATAATATGTAAATATAAAAATTACAAGTTAACGATTGTTTATAATAAGCGTGAATACATTATTTATTACGTCAGTTAACATAAAAAAAATATCAATTTTAATACATTATTTATATTTCAGTCAGTTAAATTCAGATCTAGATTATGACATGTGTCATTATCGGTCGTTATTTCAATTTTTACTCCGTTGCGAGCCAAATACGTTTCCATAACATTATAATCATGCATTTTTAATTCGTTCGAGAGAAGCGCAACGCATGTGTTTGATCCATCTGTTTGTAGTAGACACAAAATATATGCAAATCTACCATTACCGAGGTCTGTATATTTTCCGTACATTCCATAATTTTCCGCTATTGAATCAATTATTAAATTCAGACGCTTGTGCGTTACATTTAATATGGCTAATGCAATTTGGTTTGTGCGTATACATTTCTGCAAAAATGTACATCAATATGTAAATTGATATTGCGATAAACTAGAATTAAAGTATTACATAAAGGTTCTGCATAGAAGAATGCGACAGTGTGAAAGTGTAAAAATGTAGCTACACAAAAATATATAACAGAATAACATTTTTTGTAGTTGACGCAATAAGTCTTACCTTTATTACGTTATGTCGCTCCAAAACATAATCATTTCTCGTTGCGATACTGAGTTCATTATCTTTGTAGACATCGACAAGTTCTCGAAATGCATTATACGCTATTTCCGTTTGAATGTCAGTGATATCGAAGGTAGTATTGGTACTTTCGGGAAATATATTCATGAACTTTTCCACTCGTCGCATCTGTTTTCTCTGAGCTCTTTGATTTCGCAGCCGCAGTTCTGAATCAACTAGCAGAATCGGCATGCTAGGTATTTCAAACAATGTAGTCAAATGCATAATTACTTCTGGCTTATACTTATATTTTATTATTGAGCCATGTGTGCATACGAACACGTCGATCATGCCAATTTCAGAACAAATTTCCTCGCAGCGTCTAGCATATGACTGCATCTTTTCCATATTAATGGAATTATCATTATCATGACTACCTTTCTGTAGACGTGACCAATGCAACAAGCATGTCGCGAGACATACTGCGAATGACGCCGGACAGGCAAATTCTTCGTTCATCGTGAATTCCGTGGATAAATTTATAGTGAAAGGCTTTATTACGATCTGCTCTTTGAAGGTGATATAAACGAGTAAATAATAAAATACAAGTACAATTTGTCTGTGTTCGCCTAGCTTATACGTATAGTCGGTGAATAGTAACACTCGATCACACAATGACTCCATATTTTTAACGCAATCAAAGTAGAATTTTTGAAATTCTTGAACAGGTACTTTAAGATATAGAAGAAGATCAGGGCAGTCTATTTGGAGACTGTCGTCTGAAGTCGATAATTCTTTGAATGTCAGAGTAGTACGTAAATCTATACCAGCCTTTACTCCAATTCTACCATACTTTACCGCATATTCACCGAATAAACTGAAACTGCCTGGTGCGGATACTTTAAACTGACAAGTCATTTTTGTGGTTAATAATTTCTATTATTTGCAATCTTCCTGAAAAAGTAAAGAAACACGATCTTTATCGTAACACTTATTACGCTAGGTTCACACAATATGTGACCGTTAATTAAGAAATTTGAATATACTTCAAAATACGGGTTTTGTCTTATTAAATAAAATCTATAACTTACACGTTACATATTATATATTTTATTTCTTCAATAGCTCTTAATGGGAATAAACGAATGCAGGCACAATGTTAACGAGAAAGGGCAGTCTTTATCAAGAATTTACTCCTAAATTACATATTTTCAATTTTCTTAACTTTGCATGCAAGTTTATTAATTTCGTTTATTCAAAAAGCATTAAAATAATTCATATTACTTACTTGACAATGTATAAAATGGGAGTATATGTAAACTTATATTTTAAAATCTTTCGGAAACTAATACAATTCAACTGAACAATAATAGCGTCTGCATTATTTATCTCTTTCCACAAAGCTTTCGGCAATGCTTACGGAACCGAGAGTCGTCCTAGAATAACTAAAAGATGGGTAAATTTGAAAAGTGACAACATTCCTTACATGAGACATATATTTACAATTTAGCTTTAGTTTCCACCTTTTATCCTTGAAAGCTTTTATTTAAATCGTCAATTTATAGTATAAGGTGATTTAAAAACAATGTACTACTTTAGTATTTATCTTATATATGCCACGAGAAATCAGAGAATCTGTGAATATGTAAATAAAGTTTGAAATTTCTGGATTTTGATGCAAGGGATCCTAATAAAGAGACAGATGTCTTGAAGCATTTTATTTTTAAATTTATGCGTTTATATTATGTAAATGTACAATTTACAAGTTAATCACTGTTTATAATAAGCGTGAAAACTTATTTATTACATCAGTTGTTATAAAAATAAATATTCTTTTATAACTGACTTATGATATCAATTTTAATACATTATTTGTATTTAGATAGTCATTTAAATTCAGATCTAGATTATGTGTGTCATTATCAGTCATCATTTCAATTTTCACTTCGCTACGAGCAAAATACGTTTCTATACCTCTAACATTAAAACCAAACTTTTTCAATACCACCGAGAGAAGCGTAACATACCTGTTTGATCCTTCTATATGTAGTAAACACATATATGCAAATCTACCAATGCCAATGTCTGTATATTTTCCGATCATTCCATGATCTTGCACTACGTGATCAATTTTATCCAGATGCTTATTGTGTGTTACATTTAACATGTCTAATGCATGCTGGTTCGTGCGTATGCATTTCTGTGAAAAACATGTATCAAGATGTAAATTGATCTCGCGATAAACTAGAGAATCTTACATAAGAACTTTGCATGATAAAATACGACATAAAAGTGTAAAAAATGCAGCTATAACACAAAAGTATATATCAGATTTTTTTTGTACTTTGTGCAATATGAATTACCCTTAATACATTGTATAGCTCCGAAATATTATTATGTCTTGTTTCGATACTGAGTTCATTATCTCTGTAGACATCGAGAAGTTTTCGAAATGCATCATATGCCATTTCCGTTTAAGTATTAATGGTATTAAAGATAATATTGGTACTTTTGGGAAACTTTTCCCAGAACTGTCTCACACGTTTCCTCTGTTGCCTCTGAGCTTTTGTATTTCGTGTCTGTATTGAATTGACTGGCAGAATTGCCAGACTTGGTATTTCGAATAATGTAATCAAATGCATAATCTCTTCTGCCTTGTATTTTATTATTGATCCATATATATGCACGCGGTCACGTCGATCATCCCAAATTCGGAACAAATTTCTTTGCAGCGTGCAGCATATAACTAAGTCTTTTTCATATCAATGAAATTATAATTATCATGATTACCCTTCTGTAAATGTGATCAATATGTAATAAATAAGCATGCCGCGAGACATACTGCGAATTACGCCGGACAGGCGAATTCCTCGTTTATCATGAATTCCGTGGATAAATTTATAGTGAAAGACTTTATTTCGATCTGCTCTTTATAGATGATATAGATGAGTAAATAAAGAATTTCAAGAATTTCAACAATCAAGAATTATATGAACGCCGTAATCGGTCAGGACTGGATCTTGATTGCCTAATAAAATTATTTGTGAATTTTCGTACAATTCATCCTATTCTATATATCCCGTTCTTTTTCGAATTCGTGTGTTAGTCAGTTAGTGGATGATTAAATTGAATTTTCAATTTAGTTATTATGTGAGAGTACTCTCTTTCAAGCTTTAGTTGTAGCCACGTTTTAAGACCGTAAATAACGGTTGCGTGGTTTGCTAGGGCGATAAATTGTACAAAAATTCACGAATAATTGTATTAGGCTGATAGGAAATCAAGATCCAGTCCTGACCGATTACGGCGTTCCTTTAATTCTTGAATAATATATAGACTCTTTTAATAAATTAATTTAATAATTTTTTTATAAATGCAACGAAACTCAGAGAATCTGGCGGCATATCAATAAAGCTTGAACGTTCCTTTTGATATAAAAAAAATAAAGCAGAGAAGATGAAAATGTTCTAAAGCATCTTATTTTTTTATTATTATCTTCGCGGACTTTGCGGTTGTATTATGTAAATATGAAGAGTATAAGTTAACGACTGTTTATAATATGCGTAACATTTATTACTTTTGTTAACATATAAAACAAGTTTAATACATTATTTATATTTATATTTTAAATTAAGCTTGAGATTTTATAACGTTAATCCAATTTTCAATTTTAATTTAATTTATAACATTAAAATATAATATAAGCTTATGATGTATTTGCAGAACTTTTCAATATCTACCGAGAGGAAAACCTAGCTGAGTATTGAATCGAGACGTAATCGTACTTTGGAACAATTCAAAATGTATTAAAAGTAAGCCTTATTACGCAAACTACAAAAAATGTTGTTTTCTTAATATCTATTTTTGTTAATATCTATTATAGTTTTATTTTCTTTTTACATTTGCATATTCTCTCATGATTATTTAAGCTCTTTCCGTTATTATGTTAATGTTGTTGATGATAGAATCAACAACTTCGGACAACATATTCTTTAACTCTGCCATTTGTTGCGTTTGATGCGCCTCAACTTCTAGATTTTGCGATCACTATTAGGACGACTAGCAAAATCGGCATCCTTGGCATCTTAGCTAATGATATCCAATCTATCAGTTTTCCAATCTCATATTTCAATATTGTGCCATGTGTGCACGAAATCACGTTGATTTATTAGATTCGGAAACTGGCTATATGACTATCGTAATTGACGATTAAAATATAGCCAGTTAGATAACAGCTTGAAATTAAAATTATTTATAATAGTGTACATCTACGGACCAAAATCCATGGTCGGAAATGTCTTGACGATAATCGAGCCAAAACCAATGGTCGTAATGTCATGACAATTAGCCAATTAAGTCGATTAAAATAAAGATGATTTTAATTGTTAATAAAGTTATGTTTCGAAAATTAATTACAAATTCCTTTGTACACACACTATCTGTGCCCGTTCCATGCGCTCCATTCTTCACGCAACATGTTCTGCTCGCGTCTTTCCGTAATAGAAGACGACAAATACATTGAGAGAACATTATATTATATATAATCTTTTGTGGAAATAACATAAAACACAGACGACGTTGATCTATACATGACGATTATATTCGATATAGCTGTAGTAATTTAAATGTTCTTGGTGCAAGAAGTCGTTACGTTGAAACTTTTTTGTCGAGTATCATTACTCGTACTAGCATTCTTTTTTTCTAGATTTAGTTTTCTCTCTTATTAACTACGTGTCGTTACCAATACATTAATATAAAGAAGAAAAATATGGGATGTCTCGTATACAAAATATTATATTTTTATATCCCTCAATAGAAATCGATTTATGTAAGAAATTTTCCAGAGTTTAATTGAAAATAAAAGTGACTTAATTTAGTGTGGTCTTGACAACTTGACTCTTCATGTAAGGTCGCATCTCACTTGTTACGTTTGTCTAAAATCTTTCAAGTATTCATTGAAAAATTTCTTAATACGACATGTATATTTTCTAAAATACTTTAAACATGTTAAAGATTAAATCACAAAAAATAATATATATTTACTCTGTATATTATTTTATTTTTATTATTATCTTTTAACATTTATTATCTCAAGTATATGTATATACATATGTATAATAGGATTAATAATACTTATCTATTCATGCATGTTATATACCAACAATCAGCTATGGTTATAGTTTACAACATTAATATTTGCTAATGCGATATTATGTGTCTACAGAGATTCTTCTCTCTGGTGTCTATAATTTTTTAAATTTACATCAACGAGTCTCAATCAGAGAGAATAAATAATCAGGAACAAGCATAAGGACATTGGGGGGTAATGTCAAACCTAGCTGCTCAAGATAACTCCTACTGGACTGCTGTTTTATATGTATATGCCAATTTCAAAGCAAATAATGTACGAGTAACAACGACAGAGCTACTTATCAGAGAATGTATCGTGAATGGATTCTCGTGATGTATTCCGGCCGTTTCAATCTGTTCTTTCTACCTGACCTAAACCATCGTTCATTCTTTTCTCTTTTTCTCCCTGTTGAAGAGAAAGAGAGGAAGAACAAACGTTGCAAGAAGTTCAGCTGAAAAGAACAGATATTATATATTTTAGCCCCACCACCGTTATGTTCCCTGCAGATTCTTTAAACGCTTTGGCTTCTTCTCGATTTTCTATTCATTCTGGTTTCGACTGCCTGACTGCATGGTCAAATCTTCGTATTTTTCGTAAGCTTCCAACTTTCCGAGCAAGTTGCTCAAACACAGGTACGTACTATACATATAATAAAAGTGCTTTTAGTTTTTTTTCTCGTTACCTATGAACGGCGATATTACAATACAATTAAAATTTAAATTGTAAAGAACAGTGCTGAAGTTGTAAGGACCAAAAATTGTAAGAAAAATCTATAAAATTGATCTATCTTTATATTTTTGGACCTGGCTGAATTCGAATATCGAATTAGTTTGAAATTCTGCAAAATCCGGGGAAATTTGTGAAAATGCAGTTCTTCTACAAGAAAATCTCGTTTGGCTGCAAATATCTTCTAATAAGCAAATAATATAACTGCAGTAAACAATAAAAATCTTTTATTGGTGTTTTTGAGAGAGAGAAAGATAGATAGATAGATAGATAGATAGAGAAAGAGAGAGAGAGAAGGGTAGGGGAGAGACTATGACCGCTCATTTTCTCTTATCAAAACTCCACATTTTTATAGTTCTATATCTGTAGGTTCACGCTGCGTTTTCTACTTTTTTTAATGTTCGCTATAACATCGATCTCGCACACACATTTTTCTTTTCTTATTGTGGGGATATAGTAAGACGATAGAATATATATATATATAAATATAAGTATGTTTAATAAATATATTACTCTATGCACAATGAGAATATCGCGATCGATATACGCAGTTTTAGCTAGCTGCGCTCTAAGTAAGAATTAATAATCGAGACGAAACCGTACTCGTTCCGAGCGAGACGCGCGCGGTGTGTCACGATCACAGTCAGTATTGCTATTAGTTTGTCGGTTATAGAAACAGTTTTTTTTGTTTAACAGTTGTACGGTTTTGTTTCGATTATCCTTACTCAGATCGTAGCTAGCGTGGAGAATTTTAAACTTTATATTCAAATTCAGCAGGCCCAAAATTATAAAAATGGATCAATTTCATACATTTCCTTTACAAGCAAAATTTGGTCCTATTTTAGCACCGTTCTTTTAAGAAAAAATCACATCGTCATCGTCGACCGCGTGACTTTCCCATTTTCGACCCATGGGGCAGCATTTTCTTAGACAGGAAATATATCTCTCTCACTCACTCTTACTTTTTCTCACTCATTCACTCACTTACTCACTCACTCACTCTCTCACTCACATCTACCTGTTTATTCGGGATTGAATACATGCACATATAAGCGTGCGGGATCGTGTATTCTTATATTCTTATATTCATACGATGTGTCGTAAACGGGCATGCACATGCTGTACCTATATACGTATTGCGTATACATATACACATAGGCTGCACATTTTGTTAGTTTATTTGTATTTTCGAAAATCTGTAGAAGCAAATTCACAAAATTTAAATCGAGTTATCTTGATTATAAAAAGAACTAGTAATTTCTTTATTTTCAGTACTAAATGTTTCAAGTCGTATTATGATTGATTGTATATCGTAATTTATATCAAGAGATATTGAATTTAAAAAAGTAAAAAAAAATCGAAGGGTATTTTTCTTACGCAATGCATATAAGCTTAAATAATTTAAATATTTAAATAGAGTAATATACACTTAAATACAAATACAATTAACTATTTTAAATTTTACTCTGATTAGATTTCATTGACAATTATAAATTGGCATCATTTTATTTATATCAAATCTTGTGTACAAATGATGAAAAAATTTACTCACTAGTGTGTAAATGAATTATAATAAAATATTAGTATATTATAGTATATAACAGGGTGCTCCTGGATTAAATCGCCAAACTTGAAATATGAATTTAGGACCTCAAAACAAACAAAATTTTCCTCTTGAACTATGCTCGCAAACGCTTCATTTAAGAGATATGTATATGTATACTGGGTGGTTCCGGACATTTGCGACAAACTTAAAGGGGTGCTAGATCTCGGTAAATTGAACAATTTTTGTTAAGTAACCCGTGTCCGGCGACGCCTTCTTAAAGGTGCGTCAGTCAATACACCGTAGATGCAATGCTTGTATTGAGGTTGCCGGTCGCAATTTTGAACATTTGTTGTAATAAAATACACAAAATAAAAATTAAAAACGTATGATTTTTTTAATTCTAATCTAACCATACAGAAATCAAACAGCGTTCAACAAGTCTAAAAACGACGCTTAACGCCTTAATAATGACACTCACAACTCACAAGTGTGTTTAGTACAATATGGGACATGTGTACTTGCCGCTATTCTTTTATCTTTTTTAAAATGTTAGTATAACAATAACAAGAGTATATCGATTGTGTGGGCCAACTTACAATGGAAAAAGTGGGCCATCTTATCCGAACTGTGAAAAAAAGATGATCATAGTATTTATAAATAAAAAGTGCAAATGGAAATGCAAATTATAGGTCAAATTACAATTTATATACCTTTATTATGTATGTAACGTTGATTACGGCAGCTTAACTGTAATTTATTCGACGTTATAGTAGCTTTTAGTGGACACATGAAAAACTTTGCAGGCAGTCGAAAGTAAAAATATGATATAATATTCACAATATTGTTATTTCGAATAGTGTACGCACATAAACTACTGTAAATATTGATTATCTTTAAGAATGACTACAAAAATGCACTATTTAGCAATTATTGGAGAAATTATAGCCTATGGCCATCTTTTCTGTATTGGCCGTTTATCCTATCTTTTAAAATGGAAGTATTTTTCATAAATTTTTTTTACGTTCTACATATTATGTTACTAGCTTGATTGATACCCGTGCTATGCTACGGTATTTAACTTACACTTTAAATCCATTTTGACTCTAATAAGTAATAAACTTTCCTTTGATTGCAATGAACAATTTAAATTTAGCACAACTGCCCGTGAAAGCACATTTTACCCCTTTTCCCTTTTCGCCCCTTTTATTAGAGGTCGATTTTCTAGAAATCTCTTCTTAGTGGGTGCTTACGTCATGGAAGGAACAAGGAATATATTCGCCGAATTTCTTGTTTGTATATAGGTTTACAGCTTTTTGGGCTGGGCGTTGATGAGTCAGTTTTTACTAAATACATTATCGAAAAATGTCATATATTCAAATTTATATATAAATTTACCTTTAATTTCTTACTTATATCAACGATTCTCCCTACTTAAAAGTACCATTTTGATCTTCCTGAATAATTTAATTTTATTAAGGATATCAATCTGTACTATTCTTTTTCTTGAACACTTAAACTTAATACCTTTGAAGTAAAAAATCTTTAAAAGAATTTTTCTGCATAGAAAAAATTATAAATTTTTAAAAAAACCCACTTTTTTTCATTCTTATTTAATGTTTATTAAAAATAAAACAGCCGGGATTTACTTACACATTTTGGGCCGATTCCTGAAGCAACGTCTACTGTCCTTAGTATATATTTCAGCGGAAATAACTAAACAATTGCGATCGAAATCCATTCTCGTTACCGCGATCTTAAGGCTGCGATTGGCTGATCCAATTTTTGTCTCCGTTTCTTTGCGCGTCGCTGGTCGCTTTTATGCGCTAAAATTTGCGATTTAAAGATACGATTTCGACCGCGATATGTACATAGAATGGACACGAATATTTGTCGTGCATCAAAATTGTGAGTGATCTCACAGATCTTGGCTCTTGTGGCTTAATTTGTAGAATAAAATGGAAAAACTCTCTCACGGCCGTGCAAAGGTAATGTAAACGTGATGAATGTTTTTGCCTTTCAGCTCGCTGCAACACAAGCCATGGCGACGAATGCGCACAAATCCCAAAAAAGAGAACTGGTTGATTTCATAGGCAAATCGGATCGTTGTGATTTAATCACAGTGGCCAATAAGGTTTTTGGAGAGGGCAAATGGAGTTATACAATTTGCGACAGAACGTTAGCAAGTTTGTGTGAGTTAAATTTCTTTTAAACTAACAATAAGTTAAGGAGGTTCGAGCATTACTTGTGAGTCAAAAATGCGATTGAAATAAATGTCATTACAACGATCTCGAATTATATGCAATATTAGTATAATGAATTGTGGATGCTACTTACGTGCTATATTCTTCGTAAATTATTAGCGTATAGAATATTAACAAACATATACTAGGGTATGAGAGCGTCAACGACTCGGGAATCGCTTATTTTTCCAACATTATAAGTTAGAACATGTCACTTTGTGACAATAAGCTTTCTATACTCGAAAGCCATCGTAGAGCCTTAATTTTTTTATATGATTTACATAAACACTTTACACAAATAATCGCAAAACTTGAGCAATATTGACCGTATAGTTTTTCTGTAATATTATTCAGAAGTTGACTACTTTTAGTCTACCCTTATGGAGAAAGTCGCTCCGAGGTAGATTATCACTGGTTTAGTACACACTTAGCCACCTGAGGACTTTGAAAAACTAGCATTTGATAGATGAAACATCAAGGATTGTGTAAAGACTTTAAAAATCGGACTTTACCGTGTGGATTGAAGGCTATACTGTCACAAAGTTTAGATCCTAGCCTAGAATGTTGGATAATAAGCGATTCCCGAGTCGTTGACGCTCTCATACCCCGGCATATGTTTGTTAAATATTCTATACAATAATAATTTACGAAGAATATAGCACGTAAGTAGCATCCACAATTCATTATACTAATATTGCAAATAATTCGGGATCGCTGTAATGACATTTATTTCAATCGCATTTTTGACTCACAAGTAATGCTCGAACCTCCTTAAGTTGAAGTTAATGGCTTATAAAATTAATGTAGTTACGTTAAAAGTAACATGTAAAGAAAACTAACTCATTGTGAGTTAAAAGATACGTTTAAGGTTAAATTAACTTAAGTTAAATTAATATTATTTATATTATATTAAAATGTAATTTTCTATTAAATTTGATTTCTCTTACTAACACAATACAATTACAATATGGATCATCAAATATATTTGATATTTTATTTGTAAATTTGTAAAGTTTATATGTTATTTGTAAAGTTTGTAAAGTTTTTTATTTTATTTGTTATTTGGAAAGGTTATATAGAATAACAAAAAAAAATTTTTTTCTATATAAAAATGTATTTTTATCTTTTACAATTATAGAAGTTGTGCAAAATAGCATCATAGACTTTTATGTATAATACCCAGCTAGCCTTTAGTTCGACAGTTAAAACCTTTTGATTGTTACTCAGAGTCATGACCTTGACAACATATGTCAAGGTCAAGATCATTGGAGAGGGGTTCGCTGATGCACATATTTACAATAATTTTTCAATGTTCAAGATTTTTATAGAAAAAATAGCGGCGTGTAAAGATTAAAAAATTTTTAACTTAGAAAAAAAGTTAAAAAGTGTGTTTTAAGTTTATATGTTTTAAAAGTAACTATAGTTTAAGTTGAAAATTAATACATTTTAAATTAACCAAGCTATAAGTAAAAAGTTATTAACTTTTTAACTTTTTTAACTTTTAACTATTTAACTATAGGTACTACGGTAATTATTTAGATTAACGTACCCACTCTCCAATGACTTTTACCTTGACATATGTTGTCAAAATTACCCTTTTGAATAACTATGTCAAGGTTAAAGCTACTGGAGAGGAGAGAGGTACGTTAATCTAAATAATTACCGTTAACCCTGGTTAGGTGTATCTATCATTAGTTGAAGAAATTCTTATGTGAATAGTCACAGGTCTACAGGGTCTCTAAAATCTGACCCAGCCCCCCGGACCTCGGAAATGGCTTTAGATATGAAAAAACGTTTCAGACAAAAGTTATAGGATATTAAGGGAAACAGATAATGAAAATATGGATTTGACCCTAGGTGATCTTTTCACGACCAGGTCAATGTGATCGATGTTTTCTTAAATAAAACCGCCCATTTTTTATTGCATATTCTTGTAGCCCTTGTCGAGACGGTTTCAAAACACTATAACAAAGCTCTCTTTTGTTAAGAATTCCTGCGATATTTCAAATTTTATCATGATATTTTTTATACAAAATATGAAATATCTCGTAAAGTATTCACTTTTTACTTATAGCTTGGTTAATTTAAAATGTATTAATTTTCAACTTAAACTATAGTTACTTTTAAAACATATAAACTTAAAACACACTTTTTAAATTTTTTCCTAAGTTAAAAATTTTTTAATCTTTACACGCCGATATTTTTTCTATAAAATCTTGAACATATTGGAAAATTATTGTAAATATGTACATCAGCGAACCCCTCTCCTATGACTTTAATTTGATATTTTTATACGTAAATTAATGAAAGGAATCGAATTGCTGTAAAAAAGAAAAACAAAAAAAATTATTTTAAAAAATTTGATTGCATCTTGTAGACGCATTTAATTTTACAAAAATGTAAATGTAAAAATTAATATTATTATTCGACTATTTTCATTATTCTACGTATAAGAGTATCAATGTAAAGTCATCGAAAAGTGAATACTTTACGAAATATTTCACATTTTATATTAAAAAAAATCATGACAAAATTTGAAATATCTCAGGAAATTTTGAACGAAAGAGAGGTTTATTATAGTGTTTTGAAAACGTCTCGACAAGGGCTACAAGAATATGCAATAAAAAAATAGAGGTTCTATTTAAAAAAAAACATCGATTACATTGACTTTAAACTGAAAAGGTCACTTAGAGTTAAGTCCATATTTTCATCATCTGTCCTCCTTAATATCCTATAACTTTTGTCTGAAACGTTTTTCCATATGTAAAGTCGTATTCGAGATCTATAGGGGGCTGGGTTAGAGACACCTTGTATAAAAGTAAGGTCGCAAATTTGTTGTAGATTATTACGAAGTTACATCTCCTCCATATCACTGCAATATTAACTGTTATGAAAGTGACGTAAGAATCCAGCTTGAAAATGGAAACTTTCACGAGGACTTTGGTCTAGGCTCGGCAGAGGGATCACCTACAAAAGAATTGGCGCTGTATACAGCCAGTATTGTATGCGTCTGCGTCAGTCACTTGGAAAGAATAAGCATCCAGATAGCACGCATTTCCAAAACTAGGACATATAAAACGTCTTAAAGACATCTTATGGCCCGTATCTTTAAGGCTTGTACTCACAGTCGAGTCTCAAGTCAACACTTAATTAAGACCATCTTGATCAAGTCAGTCTTATTCAATCTAGAGTCTAGACTGTCTTAAGACTCTTAAGATTAGTAGATTTTATAGTCGTGAAATAAGACGATCTTCGTGAAGAAGTCAAATAAGTCTTAGGCCGGTATTCATAGTTATTTAAGACCGTCTTAAGTTTAATCTTAAGATGTCATAAACTAATCACAGAGCCGTATTAGCGTCTTAAGACATTACTTAAGACGGTCTTGAAAACTATGAATACCGACCTATAGTTCTTATTTAAAGATCGTCTTAAGTAACATTTTGAGATGCTAATACGGCTCTGTGATTGGTTTATGACATCTTAAAATTGTACTTAAGACGGTCTTAAATATAAAAACTAACTTATGAATACCGGCCTGAGATCGACTTGGCGAAGTCGTACTTAAGAGTAAGACCATGCTTACTTTCGAGTCGGCTGTTTCTCTAAGTCTCGATCTACAATATGTGTTTTAAGCTCTAAGCCGTAAGAAATTGACCAATCACAGTTGAATTTAAGGAGAATACTTGATTGCGATTGGTCAATTTCTTACGGCTTAGAGCTTAAATACCCTTAAAGCAAGGTTGTAGACCAGATGTAATATTTCTGTTGGATTCTCTAATAGGAACGTTGTATTTTTTACTATCCGCGCTTGTTGTAATTGCTTTTACGTGTGCAATGAAGAGATGTTGATTGAAACTACCAAAAAGGACGATATTAGATATTATTAATTTATGTATTACTAACAAAGTTAGTCGACCATTTGGTTTAATAAAATTTTTATTTGAAAATTTGAGTAATTAAAATACGTATTTATTCACAAAATTTCGTGCAAAGAAACTGTAAAACCTAATAAAACTAAACATTACATAACAATGGAAAGGAAAGTTTTTTTGCCAATACTTGAATATAGTATAAACATATCGTTGAAGAAAACATTTACGTTTTCATAGTACGGCCGATCTTATTTCGAGATCGTTATAAGTAATAGTGTTTTATTTGACTGAACTTTTTGCACATCTTTTTTCTCTCTTCAACATAAAAAGAAAAGAAAGAAAAGATCAATCATGCAAGAAGTTCAGTTAAAAAGAACAAGTCTATAATATCTTTCAACGGTTCCGATTATGTTCTGATTTTGAACATGGTGCTATCTGGGTAATACATTTTATATTTTTGTTGAACAATTGGGACTTTTTTTTGCACAGGGTTCTATTGCAAAAGCCTTTAAGAAAGTTCTTTTGTCGTTGGGAGAAAGAGAGCTGCAGAGACAGATGAGTTCTGAACAAGGTAACGACTTATAAAGAGATGTGGCACAGTCATTGGGTAAGTATTATAGATTTCAGAAAAATCAAATGTTTCAGCCAACACGTTCGCAACCGCAGAGCCGATGGATTTAGCAGTGGATTTTCCTGATTTAATCTCAGCGGCCAATAAAGTTTTTGGAGAGAACAAATGGAGTTATACTGTTGTCGATCAAGTACCATGTATATCTGTCATTAGCTGAATAAATTCTCATAAGTGAATAGGTCAGGTCAGGTCTATAAATATAAGCTCGCGCATTTGTTGCAGATTTTGACGACGGTCTTTACTATTCTAAAAGTCCTCAAGGCAATCACCGTGCAGCCTGCCTCAGTTTCGTTAAGGTCCAGCTTGAGAATGGAAACTTTCATGAGGATGTTGGTTATTACAACGCAGAGGAACTTACAAAAGGCTTGGCGACACATAGCGCCAGAATTGTATGGATCAGTCACTTGAAAAAAATAAGCAGTGTATTTTATATTTTGGCTAAACGATTAAGACTTTTTGTTTGCACAGGGTTCCGCTATAAATGCCTTAAAAAGAGTTCTCCTGTCGTTTGGAGACAACATTGAAAGAGAGCTGCAACAGTTGCAAAGTATTCCTAAACAAGTTAATCACATACAAAAAGATATGACACAGTCATGGCGTGAGTAAACTTTAGAAAAATCAAATTTTAAGAGACACGGTAGTGTAAATTCAGCAAGACACAAACCTTGTAACTATACACGAGCTGACGAGTTGAGATTATTGAATTTTAAGGCTCCTGGATAGTCGTCGCTTCTATCCTTGTTTGATGACGTCAGAAGCGAGAAATGAGTGGAAATGACACGCTGAGAAATTGTGCACGGTATATCCAAATGAAAAGGTACGTGCACAAAATAACACTACAAATCACTTCAACACACTTCAAAAATTGACCGAATGCTATGTATTTCCCTTGACAGTTAATAAACAGCCGTAAAATGAATGTAATACGAAGCCTCCTAACCATGCAGGCTTATGCGCAGGCGCTGGCAGGCGCATAAGCCTGCATGGTTAGGCTTCGTATTACGTTCATTTTACGGCTGTTTATTAACTGTCAAGGGAAATGGATAGCATTCGGTCAATTTTTGAAGTGTGTTGAAGTGATTTGTAGTGTTATTTTGTGCACGTACCTTTTCATTTGGATATACCGTGCACAATTTCTCAGCGTGTCGTTTCCACTCATTTCTCGCTTCTGACGTCATCAAACAAGGATAGAAGCGACGACTGCCCAGGAGCCTTAATAACGGCTCGACTAATCAAATTTTCTGCATTAATTTTTTTGAATTAAGAATGTATGGGTGACATTTGAAAATATTACCAAAAATCTAAAAATTTTATAGATTGTTCTATTATTATTACGTCTTTTTGATGTAACGTTCTAATTTTAACACATTTTCGAAAAACGGTTTTAACATTGTTAAAATTATGGAATGTTGAAAAACGTTTATTATTTACTTAAACATTCTTCTCACGGAAATCAACATCATTTGTGTTGCAATGCATAATTACTTTATATTTTTAATTGGATGTACTAAAACAATTTTGTACAACAGTTTTTTTTATCTATAACAGTCTTATACTGGCGCGTGCACTTTTGGCAATTTTTTTACTTTTTTAAAAAGAAAATTTTTTAAAAATTTTAGTTAACACGTTTGCAGAACCGTTGGATTTAGTAACAGATCTTCCTGATTTAATCTCAGCGGCCAATAAGGTTTTTGGAGAGGGCAAATGGAGTTATACTATTAACGGAATAGAAGAAGGTATATTTGTCATTAGTTGAAGAAATTCTTATAAGTGTTAATAGTCATGGTCTACAAAAATAAGCTCGCGAATTTGTTCTAGAGTTTATCCGTACAAATAATGCTGCTGATAAGATAGATGTTCCGTATAGATGCTGTGCTTCCTACAGCTGTTTAGTTAAGGTCCAGCTTGAGAATGGAACCATTCACAGGGAGGAAGGTTATTACATTGCAGAGGAATCTACAAAAGACTTGGCGATACAAAACGCCAAAAATGTATGTGTCATTCACTTGTAAAGAGTAAGCAGTGTATTTTATATTTTGGCTGAACGATTGGGACTTTTTGTTTGCACAGGGTTCTGTTGTGGCAGCCTTAAAAAGAATTTTTAAGGAGACCTTTTGGTCGTTTGGAGACGAAATTGAAAGTGAGCTGCAAAGACAACAGCTGCAGAGACAGATGAGTCCTGAACAAGGTAACAACGTACAAAGAGGTGTGGCACACAGTCATTGAGTAAGTAGATTTTAGAGAAATCAAATGTTTCAATCAACACGTTCGCAACCGCAGAGCCGATGGATTTAGCTGTGGATCTTCCTGATTTAATCTCAGTGGCTAATAAAGTCTTTGGAGAGAGCAAATGGAGTTATACAGTTATCGACCAAATATTAGGTATATCTGTCATTAGCTGAATATGTGTGAATTATAGTCAAGTCTGTAAAAATAAGCGCGAATTTGTTGCAGATTTCGTCGATAAACAGGAGGGAGAGGGATATTATTTTGAGCCATATCGTCATGAATGTGTTCATGCTGGCTGCGTCAGTTACGTTAAGGTCCAGCTTGAAAATGGAAATTTTCACGAGGACGTTGGTTATTGCAGCACTACAGACGAACCAACAAAAGGCTTGTCAATACTTAACGTTAGAATTGTATGCGTCAGTCACTTGAAAAAATAAGCAGTGTGTTTTATATTTTGACTGAACAATTGAGACTTTTTGTTCGCGCAGGGTTCTGTTATAAATGCCTTGAGAAGAGTTCTTCTGTCGTTTGGAGAAAAAATTGAAAGAGAATTGCAACAACTACAGAGACAGATTAGTTTTGAACAAACTAATAACGTCCAAGGACACGTGGCAGAGTCATTGGATAAGGAGATTTCCGAAAAATTAAATGCTTTAAGTAGTTCAGGTAACACATACGATTCTGCAGTGCTGTTAAGGAATAAGCATGGTAACGAAAGTTTTAAAGAGTATTTATGCAGTAGAGGATGCAGCTTTGATGACCTTGACCTCGACATATGTTGTCAAGGTCATAATTCTCAACAACATTTAAAAATGAACAAAGAAAAATCATTTAAAGCAGTACTTCTTTAAGTAACTTCCCTTCGTTCATACATTATTAGTCGTTTATGCCTTTCAATACTCAAAATAACTGCTATATATTTTTCAAACTTCTTTGTTCATAACTCTTTAACAAACAACGAGTGCCGGCTAAAACCTTTTGTATGTTACTCAGGGTGATAACCTTGACAACATATGTGAAGGTCAAGGTCATCGGAGCTGCATCCCCTAAGCTGCATAATTACCCTTATTTTTAAACATTGACTGTCTTCTCCTTTGCAGCATGGTTTGAAAGTGAAAGGCTACGAAAGGAGAGAAAGGAGAAACTAATAGAGGAACATGATAAAGTTAAAATTTATTTGCTGGAAAGCAGCGATTAATGTTTATCGGTGATAAGCTTAATTTTAGATATCAAGATATCAAAGATTATAAATGTAGTATATTATATGCATAGAAATATCATAGAAATGTCATTACGCACAAAAGTTGTGCCGGTAGATCTGTTCGATATCCCATACTATTATATTAATGGGATATCGAACAGATCTAAATAGAACTGGTCAGGACTTATTGCAACGCTTATATTATCCACCAGCACAACTTTTATATCAGTTGCATCGTGGAGTTCACTCTTACAATAAAGTGGCCCATTTTAAAGACATTTAAAAATAATAATTTTCTACAGTAGATGGACATGCACCGATCTGTATTTCGTTAAATTTATATCTGACCAGACCCACATAGATCTGATTAGATATGCTCAAAATGCGGATCTGATCATATCTGATTTAGATCTAGTTTGATCTCAGCAGATATAATCATTTTTTCCCTCATTCTTTGCACCATTGTGTGGGTATATAAAGGTATAGGAAAGAGGAAAAACGTCAATTAATTTGAAAAATATTTAATAATAAACATTGACAATATACAGAGAAAATATGTGCTATGAAAAGTTGCTATGGGACTAATAAGAACCTAACAACTAGTCCAGACTTACCAAATATCATCAAATCAGACGATGATAAAGGTGTCACGTGTCACACCTTATATTCCTATCAATATTTCGCAAATAAAATTCATCGAGTTGACCATATGGAGGGGTTAAAGCTATATATAGTGGTGTAAGTTAATTTTTTTGACTTTTTTTCTCTTTTTCTTTCAACATATCTGCATGTGTAGACTGCATATATGAACTCAACTCGATAGATTAAAAAAAGTGACACACCAATATGGCTTTAACCTTTCCATATATATTCTTGCTCTTATACTTCTTTTCTTTTTATTCTTTTACCAATTTCCATAAATTTCTCTTGTGAGTTCACTGTTGCGTTTAAACTTTAAACTCTCGGTCCTCACAAATCGCACTTATGCACGAGGAGGAAATCCGCAAGGAGACACAGAGATATCAACGGCTTTTCTGTTTGTGGATTACTTTTTTTTATATCTGCGAGAGAAGCGGAAAAAACAGGTGACAATTTTAGCTGTTTCAGTTTTCTCAGCAATCCGAACGTAACTGGCAATTTTTTCCTACATTTGTCATTTTGTCTTCGTGCTACCTTTATAAAGATTAATTAAATCGTGCTCTTGATTTCACCAATTTGTGGAGAAGGGGTACGAGTTTCTCGTTCATCCGCCACACACGCACACGCACACACAGCACACGTTACACACACGCATGCATCACATGTCTTATATATAGATACATTAAGGGGGTCTTCTAGTCTAGACGAGGATTTTCCGGGGGTTTTTTTAATTTTTTTTACAGGTACTATGAAATATTTTAATATCGGTCTTTTTCCCACTTTTTTATTCATACTTGAAGGTAGTCGACAAATTTTTTCGAGTAAAAAAAATATATTAAGGCCGCTACGACGTGTCGAGCGGAGCACTGAGTCTTGCGACCATAATTCCAGATGTTCTGCTTATCTAAAACAAAGGAACAAAACAAATTAATACAAGTGTGGCTATCGCATAAACCTCCAGAAACCTAAAAGAAAAAAAATTCACAAAACGGCGGCCTTTTAAAAAGGTCGAAAATCAATTTTAATTGATCAGTCATTGTTTAAAAGGCCGCCATTTTGTGATTTTTTTTTCTTTCAGGTTTCTGGAGGTTTATGCGATAGCCACACTTGTATTAATTAGTAATTTGTTTTGTTCCTTTGTTTCAGATAAGCAGAACATCTGGAATTAAGGTCGCCGACGCAAGACTCAGTGCTCCGCTCGACACGTCGTAGCGGCCTTAATATATTTTTCTTTTACTCGAAAAAATTTGTCGACTACCTTCAAGTATGAATAAAAAAGTGGGAAAAAGACCGATATTGAAATATTTCATAGTACCTGTAAAAAAAATTCCTAAAGAAACCCCCCCGGAAAATCCTCGTCTAGACTAGAAGATTCCCTTAAACTTTACACGCACGCGTTGCTGGAAATATAATATATATCATTAATAATAACGTCCTAATGTCATGGAACATCCTTCATTAATTTTTCTTGCAATAATTCAAAAAGAATAGCATAACGCTGCCGTGTCTGCTCGAGAGAGTTTTCGCTTTAGGACGTCGATCAAATTATATACGTTCATCCCCGTGTCGATCCTACGATCGTACGACAAGGGAGATCCTCCGGCAGCGCCATGCTCAAATACCTATGATATGTTGCTTGTGAAATGTGTCATTATGTAGTCATGTATTCATCTAGATTCATTTAAAAATCCCTTTACGGTATTTATGCGTTAATCAATTATATACGTATAATGTACGGGGAGCGTATTATTTTGAATTATGTTACATTGCGCGATTCCACTTTCTAGCTCTGGGTCTTATATATGTATATACAGTCTCTTATCATCGACGAGGGTAACAATCAATCGTTGACGTAGTTGAAAATTCAGGCTCGAGACTCTCATTTGCCATCCGACGTTAATGTTATCAGGATACAAGAGATCCTCTCTGCACGTTATTCTAATAATCTATAATCTATATTTTATAAAATTTTATAGATTATTTAAAACATGGACCAGTTTGCATGGAAACGAGCTTTTTAATCCGAAAAAGAAGGTACACTCGACGAAGATTGAAGATTAAAGTGACGATAGAGAGATTTCGAGACATGGAGATATACGCGAAAATTTTGCAAAAGTCGTTGTACTCGTAAATTATTATAATTATCATCTGGATATGTTTCGCGTTCTTTGTAGACGTGTTTAACATCCGAAAGATTTTTTAATTTAATTCTTTTATAATTTTTTTTCCAATAAAAAGCAAATTATTTTAATCGGGGAATGGAATTCATGAACGAGACATTCTTTCAATGTTGAAAAGGAGAAACAAAGAACACCGCGGAGAGATGTGAGGAAAGAGGAGGCGGGGGAGAAAGAGAGAGCAGATTTAGCCTCTAGATTCTATGAGCATTTTGTACGATAGGCCTGCTCGCAACGGTAACGCGCATAAAGAAAGGGAGAATCGAGGAAAGGAAGTTGGGCATTTGTGACGAAGATGGGACGCGACGAAACCGCGGGGGAAAAAGTATCTCGCGCGGCTCTCCCGTCTCGCTAATTTGAGCTTGACTTATTACGCTAGCCACTAATAGTAATAACCTAATATCGATAAAGGTCTCGATTACGAGTATAGGTAAGTACAAATTGTAATTACGGCGTACAATATACGGGGGAGATAAACCTCGCAGAATCTCTCTCGTACGTGTGCTTGCTTTCACCCGTAGTAAATGCGGCTGTGAAAATCTCTATTTCCAAACGTATTCGTTAGATTTCTTTTTTTTCCTCCGAACGCACGTTTCGCACGACTCTACAACTTGCATATCATGTCATTCACGTACGACGAGTACATCACGCCCCGCGACAAAATCTGTCCTTTTATGTACATTCATTGCGCAATCAATTAATTAATCTACGTTCATTAATTTAACGTTACGAGAATTATGAGTATATGTCTAATGGTTTCTTCTGCATGCTTGTTTAGAGCCTACTTCCTAAATTATAGTGCGTTCCTCGGCGTACGCTCCTCCATGCACGATCTTCGTGCTCGAAAAATTTGTGTTGATCTATGTATGTAGGTATTCTTGTTTCGGTGAACAACAAGGATAAAATGCTACATAGAGGCACTCGAGTCACTCGAGTAATGTGTTTGAACGCAGCCAAAAAAAAGAGGCAAGCGGGAGGAACCGGGCCTCCGTTTCTTGCCGTGATACACGCGTGCATGTACAATTCCTTGTTTTCTGTCTGTTTTTTTTCTACTACTTATACATATGCATCATGTATTTACTTTTTAAATATCTATTATTTAATAATATCTATCATATAATAAGATTAATAACATTTTCCTATTTATTATTTAAATACTAACGCGCGCGATTAGCCGATTTGTTTACGACATCATTATTTGCTAATACGAAGTATGCTGTATAGTTTTGCAAATATATAAATATACTCTGCCGTTGAAAAGTTTCTGGACAAAGGTAGAAGTCGCAAAAATTAAAGTAAAACGTTTATTATTATAAGAAAAATAATTCAATTTTATATTCAGCTAGTGAGAAACAAAAAAAAATTTATAATTTTAGGCCAATATTTAGTTTACAACTCATACTTTTTTAATGATTAAATAAATCTAATCGTATTTTCAAACATTTATTCTAATCTTGTAAATCAGGGAAAATAAGATGCTCATCTGTGTGTTAATTTATATGACATGTAAATAAAATTTAAATGTTTGTTTGAAAATCTCCTCTTATAATGCGAGAGCAAGAAAAACATGAGCAAGCAGGTTTGAATTTAGTTATAGGTCTTGTCCGGAAACTTTTCGACGGCAGTGTATGTACATACATACATATACAATATATGTATATATGCGTGTGCGCGCGCACGCAAGTGTGTGTATATATGATATAGATTTGGACTTAACGCTCTCAGTCCAATTCTCGTTTCTAGAACAAACGCGCCGCTAAAGCTGACTGTCAAGACAATTTCGACCACGTTAACTTATTGTGCCAATATACTTCAAATTCCTTGTAAGCTTTCGAGCAAATTGTTCAATCACAGGTACGTACCGTTTGTGACACATCACCGAAATACATCGTATTATTTTAGCAGGAAATGTTCGCAAAATATATTAATTCGCATTTCGCAAACATGAAATAGAAGTAAATAAGGAAAAGTGAGCGGTCATGTTAAAAGACGTATAACCGTCGTGGTTCAGAGGAATCAAAGTCGATTTAAATATGTCTTTCTAGATTTTAATTTTCTTCTTATCGTTATACGTCGTATTGTTTCATCAACGAATCGATAAATATTTAATTCCGTTAATTTAATTAAATCAGATTTTGAAAAATAAGGTATAAGATTAATATAACACTAAAATTAATAAAAAATTGGATTTAATTCATGTTTCTTAGAAAAAAATATTATTAAAATATTATACAGATCATATTACTGAATACATAGTTAAATTAAATTTGTATAAATTGATGCTAAATGGATTTCTGCTCGCGAGAAAAATCAACTTTAATACGTTGAACGCAACCTGACTGCCGGTATTTATTTACGTGTCCTTCTAACGGGTCATACGTATCGTTGCTATACAACTTCTCCTCGCACACACATATAGAATACAATAGAATATCGGCGAGAGAAATGTGATGCATGAGAGGGGGGAGCAATAAAATGTATGCATCTAACATTGTATATGTTCTGTTCACAGGTCTTGAAGTGAAAAGGAGCAATCTTACACAAGATATTATAAGGGTGCCAAAAGTCGTTGGGTCCCCGTATCCATTCTGTGAAGATAATATGGAACAAAATCTCCCGACAAACGTAAATCCTGATGTATGTAAACTTAAAGAATCAAAGCAAACGGAAATCAGTGACTATCAACTGGAATCGGCCCGTTTGGAAAGCTTTAAGAATTGGCCGTGTGTATGGGTAAAGCCAGAGAAATTAGCCGCAGCTGGATTTTATTATACAGGGACAGATGACAAAGTGAAATGTTTCGAATGTCAAACAGAAATATGCGAATGGCAGGCTGATGACAATCCGATGGCCGATCATCAACGATGGTCTGGGAGATGTAGGTTTATTCGTAATATTCCATGCGGCAACGTGCCGATCAGTACAGATCCTAGCACGATTCCAGCACCTGTGCCTAAAGTAATGGATGTATGTGGGCCTTATAATTCAATAGAAAAGTCTTGTTCTGCCTCAGAGATGAAGCATCCCAGATACGCCGAATACGACGATAGATTAGCTTCATTTGACAAATGGCCTAAAGCACTAGCATCTCTTGAAACGGCACTAGCAGATGCTGGTTTCTTTTACACATCAGAGGGCGATCGAACAACATGCTACCAATGTGGATTAGAATTAAAAGATTGGCAACTGGGTGTTGATCCTTGGGAGCGTCACATTGAATTTAATCAATTATGTCCTTATCTCCTTAAGGCATTAGGGTGGAAGTCGCTGTACGGCTTTGTTAAAAAAATATTGAGCAGAAGATTGAGTTCTACAGAGGGACAAGTAAATATTTAAAAAAATAAGTTTTTTTATTTATTGTAATCGTGCGATTTATGTATTCGATTATGTATGTATATAATGATACGGTTGTATTTTATGCAGTAAGAACAAAATTCTTATGCTGAACGTAACGTAATATTAAATTATTTATTTGTTTTTAAGGAAATCGTGGAATCATCTACAAGTGGTACATCAGGTGAGCAAACTGAGGGAACTGGTAATACTTGTATTGCTAGCGAAAGCTCTGAAAGTGCACCGAGCTCTGAAAGTACTGCTATCGAGAGTACAGAAACAGCTGAGAGCAACCGAAAAAGAAAATTATCTGTCAAAAGTAGTACACTAGGCGGTGAAGGGCTTTGCAAATATTGCCATGAGAAATAAAAATGATGTTTAATCCATGTTTACATAAGATAAGCTGCAACAAATGCGCACCAAAGAAGTGTGTAAAGTGCGATGAACCTGTGAAACAATCTTTTCGTCCGATCTTGTAATATAGTATTCTTATATATATTCTTTATTCAATATGACGTTAACTGTCTTAGTTGCTTTTACTTATTAATAATAATATGTTATGATAATGAAACTGACATTTTTTAAAGCTACTTACAAAATTAAATTACATGACTTGTATGGCAAGCTCTGAAGCTACGGTTTCTTATGGCCAGCTTTCTCGTCTAGTGGTATGTTAATAATTGAGCAAAGAAAGTCGCAATGCTAGGATGAGAAAAATGATTTTAACTCTAGTCTTGGTCATATCAATATTTAAATACAAACTATATGACATAACCCTGGTGGAAATAATTTTACAACAATTTACGTATTTCTATGAAAAACTACAATCTTATACAACAAATCACAAATTTCTACAAATTGTAGAAATCTATGATAAATTGTAGTAAGTTGTAAAAAGTAATATAAAATTTTTACAAGTTTTAACAACTTTTTACGAACATTTTTATGAGAACGTCGTAAATTGTAGAAGTTGTAGATTATTGTAAAAATCACAACTATTTACAACTATCTACAACATTCTACGATTATTTTTTATGAGAACGTAGTAAATTGTAGAAGGCCCAAATCGCGTACTTTTGACGTTAAAATTACGTAAAAATATCGTAAAGTTGTAATTATATTATAAAAAATTGTGGTTTTCGCATAAATTTCGCGTAAAGAATTGTAAAATCATTTCCACCAGGGAATGGTTGTGTTGACATAATTCTATATAAAAAATAGCATGTATATATAAGAACTGTTAAAATTATAACATGCAACGCAACTGTATACAACTATAAGCAATGTTTTAAAAGAATGTGGTATTCCTCTTAACATTTCACGCACACGTGGCTCTCGTGTATCCATATATGTAAAAATAGCGAGAATAAGAAATATAATATACACATTACATATTTATCATACTTTATCAAGCGTTAATATATATACATGCTATTTTAGATGGAAAAAAAAGTTGTATTTTTTATTATATTTATGATAACGCATTTTTCTACGATTATAATGATAAAAACATACGGTAATCTTGACGTTGAAAGACTTCCTTTTAAACTGTTATAAAACGTGAACCTAAATTGTATAAATCTATTCTTAATTGTGTAAACCCTTAAGCGAACATTGTCGACATGTAGTAGAGTAGATCTAGTTAAAATAATATGTAAGATTTTAAATTTTTAGTGCGATAATTGGAATGGTAGATAAACTGAGATAAGTAGGATCGATATATATACATTGAGAATATACATTACAGCTGTTGAATGATAAATAAAAATAGTGAAGAGAAAATTTTATTATACTACGACTTTAATAGATGCCATTAAGATGTTATAATAAACACCATATTATATCTTGATACTTACATCTGGGCAAACATAATGTAATCTTTTTATTACAGAAAACCATATTAAAATCAAAAAATGTGTATACAATATTAAATAAACTATATATATATTACAACCTCCTGCATGTTAATTCTTATAAATAAATGATGTACATTTAATTATGCTCTATGCGCCAAAAGTATTCGTTTCTAATTGTACAATCAGCACAAAATCCTTTGAAGACACGAAAGCAATTCAGTGTAAAATATATATTTCTTTAATACCTTTATTCTTTAGGTTTCTAGTAAGTTGCACTATGCCCTCTTTTCTTTACAAATGATGTAACATGCCGTAATGTGTCATAAATTGTTTTCATTTTATCGTGATAGTACTCTTTGCTTCACAAGCGGTACAATTTGCACTAAACGGTTTTAATTTTTACGCAATTATTAATTCAAAGCAGTGGATGTTAATACAGCGACCCCCCTCTCGTAAAAACTGTGTGGTTCTTGACTAGGAGCGATATTCAAATCGACAGTAAATAGCAATTCGGTACGAGTGCTGTTCAAGTAGACTGGCAGGGACAATTTGCCCTTTCTGATATCCTCCGTAGATGAACGCGCCCATCTTAGCATCGTGACTGGTAAGTCAGTCATAATAGTCGAAGTTAAATACAACTGATTATTTTACATTGTGCACCTTGCGGCTTCAAACCAGTAACGGCGAAAAAGCAGTCATCCGTGGCAATGTTATCGCCGTCGCCGATAGTTACGTTCAACTGTAGTTCCTCGAGTGACCAACTATTAGCCTGAGCGATGCATTGCCTGGTCGCTAGTGATATATAAGCCTCGGGATTCAGAAAACCTCCCAGCCAAACTGGGAAACTCTGAAACGCAATAGCAATCGCTTTATAATTTTACCTAAATTATTCAGTTGAATCTATTCGAGCGAGTTCAATGAAAAACAGACATATTTTTAAAAAATAGTATGATTAAATTAAGTTTACTTAAATAAATAGTATAATTAAATTACCATTCAGTGATAAAATATCTGACAAATGAGACAATAGAACAAGTGCAATGATGAAAATCGAAACAAACCTTTATCTCCTTTGCTCCGCCTTGAGAGACTAGACGCGAGACTTCCTGCAGTTGCGAGACCTTGTGGCTAAAATCGGTGATCCATTGTATGATTGTACAGCCTCTTGGAACGGAATATCTCCTCCAACCACCAGGCAGGATACCCTTTACTAACTCGGAGAGCATCGTTTGTGATAATTGGTCTGTTTTTTCTCACCCTGTTAAAAATATACAAGATGCAGTTACTCCAAACGACATTATCCCCATTTTACATCCAAGAGCAATAAAATAGAAATAAAATGCTTACTTGATAAATTAATACGACATCCTCCAAGTCATGGATAACGTCTTGAAGTAATTTCGCACCGCTGTTGACTTTCCTCTCAAAGTATCTATACAACGGATCTATGATATTCTCGACTGTTCTCTTCAAAGTCGGTAGATTCTTTGGAAGTAATTGTAATCATGTGGAGACCAAATTGTGCAGGGGCCTCATCCAAGATGGTCGACCAGCCGCTTCAGCTTCCTTCGGAGTATCCAGAGACTCCTCGTTCGAGTACGCCAGCTCATCCTTCAACTGCTGCATCTTAAGAAGCTTGGAAACAAAGTCGGTTCCTCTTGTGGTTAAAAACACTTTCTCCGCATTATTCGGCAGACCGAGTCAGGAAGGTGTCTGTCTATCTGAGAGAGACTCGATCCACTTCAAAAAGTGGTCGCGCCTATTATAGTGCCATCCGGCATGATGATGTGTCCTTGATTGCCTTGTGCGCCGTCGATATTGGCGACAAGGGCAAAGTAAGTGAATGAGCGTGGGGTGAAGAGCTTGCGCAGAAAAGAAGCCAAAAGACGTTGATCGAAATCGTTGTCAATCTTGCCGCTGTAAATGCACTGAAAGAAATACCAGAGAATCCTAAGGTACCTTTTCCGGCGGCAGGTTTGTTCTGCCCATATCTGTGGCTTCGATCCAGGTGTCCAAGGTGTCGCAGACGACTTTCAGGTCGCTCTCGTTGAATTCGCAGTGCTTAGCCTAGCCTGACGGTGCATAACACAGACGTTCCCAGACGTCCCTGCACGATTGCATAAAACCACGCGAGCAGATAGTAGAGACAGGCTCTCTCGTTGGGCGCATCATCCTTGAGGCGGATACGGTGCTGAACGTATACGCAACAAGTTCGCACGTATGCCAGGAGGCGGCTCGAACACGATGATCCTATATACCAGCTCTCAATAGATTTACCGGCACTTTAGGATTAATCTCCATTGTTAGAAATAGTCGGAAGCCAGCATGCGGTTGAGGACTATGCAGCTTCTTTTCCAATTGCATCAACCACTGCGGAGCAAGATGTACGTTCTTCAACAGCACCCATCTGCCGGCCTTCATAGCCATATTTATAGCCGATCAACCTGGTTGAATCCTTCCGCCGATCCAATAGCGATGCTGGCTATTTGTTTGCCCAATTCCGCGGCTATAGGTCGTCCTCTCCAAGGTAAACTTTTCGACGGCAATATGTGTACATACATACATATACAATATATGTATATGTGCGTCTGCGTACGCGAGTGTGTGTATATATATATGATATAGACTTGGATTTAACGCTCTCAGTCAAATTCTCGTTCTAGAACAAACGCGCCGCTAAAGCTGATTATCAAGACGATTTCGACCCCGTTAACTTATTGAGCCAATACTTCGTATTCCTTTTAAGCTTTCGAGCAAATTGTTCAATCACAGGTACGTACCGTTTGTGACACATCACCGAAATATATCGTATTATTTTAACAGGAAATGTTCACAAAATATATTAATTCGCATTTCGCAAACGTGATGTTGAAAGACGTATAACCGTCGTGATTCAGAGAAATCGAAGTCGATTTAAATATTTCTTTCTAGATTTTACTTTTGTTATTATCGTTATACGTCGTATTGTTATAGCATCAACGAATCGATCCTTATATAATTTCGTTAATTTAATTAAATCAGATTTTGAAAAATAAGGTATAAGATTAATATAACACTAAAAATAATATATAAATGGATTTAATTCATGTTTCTTAGATAAGAATATTATTAAAATATTACATAGATCATATTACCGAAAGCATAGTTAAATCAGATTTGTATAAATCGATGCTAAATGGGTTTTTCTCGCGAGGAAAATCAACGTATTATACGTTGAACGCAATCTGACCGCCGGTATATATTTCCGTGTCCTTCTAACGGGTCATAAGTATCGTTGCTATTCAACTTCTCCTCGCACACACATAGATTATCGACGAGAGAAATGTGATGCATGGGAGGGGGGAGAGATTATTCAATAAAATTTATACATCTAACATTGTATATGTTCTGTTCACAGGTCTTGAAGTGAAAAAGAGCAATCTTACACAAGATATTATAAGGATGCCCAAAGTCGTTTGGTCCCCGTTACCAATCTGTGAAGATAATATGGAACAAAATCTCCCGACAAACGTAAATCCTGATGTATGTAAACGTGAAGAATCAAAGCAACCGAAAATCAGAGACTATGAACTGGAATCGGCCCGTTTGGAAAGCTTCAATAATTGGCCGTATTTGACGCCACAGAAATTAGCCGCAGCTGGATTCAATTATACAGGAAATGGCGATCGAACAATATGCTACGAATGTGGATTAGATTTAGAAAATTGGGAAGTGGGTGATGATCCATGGGAGTGTCATGCTGAATTTTCTAGATATTGTCCTTATCTTCACAGGATCAAAGGGGTTGCTGTGGCCGACCTTATTGAAAAAATATGGAGAAGAAGATTGAGTTCTACAGAGGAACAAGTAAATATTAAAAAAAATAAGTTTTTTCATTTAATGTAATCGTGCGATTTATGTATTCGATTATGTAGGTATGTATATAAAGATACGTTTGTATTTTATGGAGTAACAACAAAATTGTTATGCTGAACGTAACGTAATATTAAATTATTTATTTGTTTTTAAGGAAATCGTGGAATCATCTACAAATGGTACATTAGGTGAGCAAACTGAGGGAACTGGAAATACGTGTATTGCTAGCGGAAGCTCTGAAAGTGCGCCGAGCTCTGAAAGTATTGCTATTGAGAGTACAGAAACAGCTGAGGGCATCCAAAAAAGAAAATTATCTGTCAAAAGTAGTACACTAGGCGGTGAAGGGTTTTGCAAATATTGCCATGTAAGAAAAACAGAAATGGTATTTGCGCCTTGTTCACATATGATAAGCTGCAATAAATGCGCACCAAATGTATCAAAGTGTGTAAAGTGCGATAAACCTGTGAAACATTTTCTTCCTCCGATCTCATTGCAATAGTATTTTTAAATTGTATCATCATAACATTAATAATAATATGTTATGATAATGAAATTGACATTTTTTAAAGCTAAATACAAAATTAAATTACATGACTTGTATGGCAAGCTCTGTAGCTACCGTTTCTTATGGCCAGCTTTCTCGTCTAGTGGTATGCTAATGGTTGAGCATCGAAAGTCGCAATGCTAGGATGAGAAAAATGATTTTAACTCTAGAGTCTTGTTCATATCAATATTTAAATACAAACTATATGATATAATGGTTGTACTGACATAATTCTATATAAAAAATAGCATGTATATATTGTACTTATATATAAAAACTGTAAAAATTATAACATGCAATGTAACTGTATACAACTATAAGCAATGTTTTAAAAGATATGCCCTCTTTTCTTTATAAATGATATAACATGTGTCATAAATTATTTTCATTTTATCGTGATAGTACTCTTTGCTTCATAAGCGGTACAATTTGCTTTAAACGGTTTTAATTTTTAAGCAATCATTAATATTATTTCAAAGCAGTGGATGTTGGTATTCCTCTTAACATTTCACGCACACGTGGCTCTCGTGTATCCATATATGTAAAAATGGCGAGAATATAAAAAATAATATACACATTATATTTTTATCATATTTTATCAAGCGTTAATATATATACATGCTATTTTAGATAGGAAAAGTTGTATTTTTTATTATAGAGACATATTTATGATAACGCATTTTATTACGATCGTAATGATAAAAAAACATGCGCAAATCTTGACGTTGAAAGACTTCCTTTTGTAAACACACCTTAAGTGAACATTGTCGACATGTAGTAGAACTAGTTAAAATAATATGTAAGATTTTTAATTTTTACTGCGATAATTGGAATGGTAGATAAATTGAGATAAGTAGGATCAATATATACATTAAGAATATACATTATAGCTGTTGAGTGATGAATAAAAATAGTAAAGAGAAAATTTTATTATAGTACGACTTTATTAGATGCCATTAAGATGTTATAATAAACACTATAATATATTTTACAATTAATACCTACATCTGGGCAAACATAATGTAATCTTTTTATTACAGAAAATCATATTTAAATCTAAAAATGTGTATACAATATTAAATAAACTATATATATATTACAACCTCCTGCATGTTAATTCTTATAAATAAATAATGTACATTTAATTATGCTCTATGGGCCAAAAGTATTCGTTTCTAATTGTACAATCAGCACAAAATCCTTTAAAGACACGAAAGCAATTCAGTGTAAAATATATATTTCTTTAATGCTTTTATCCTTTGGGTTTCTAGTAAGTTGCATGTTACTATGCCCTCTTTTCTTTACAAATTATGTAACATGCAGTAATGTGTCATAAATTGTTTTCATTTTATCGTTATTATAGTACTCTCGACTGTTCTCTTCAAAGTCGGTCGATTCTTTGGAAGTAATTGTAATCATGTGGAGACCAAATTGTGCAGGGTCCTCATCCAAGATGGTCGACCAGCCGCTTAAGCTTCTCTCGGCGTATCCAGAGACTCCTCGTTCGAGTACGCCAGCTCATCCTTCAACTGCTGCATCTTAAGGGGGGATCCCGGTGTAGACTACTCAAAATAATGGTATTTTCGGGAATTTTTTTAAAAGAAACTATTTAATAAATCGCTTTGATAACTTTTGGGCTGTTTTACTTTATTATTAAACAACGTAAAAAAATTTTTTTTATTTAAAAAAAAAAATTATTTAATATGTTTATAGGGCGTAAGTAAGAGCGTCGGTTTTAAACGGCGTGCATCCTAGCTCCTTCTTTACACGTTTGAAAAAAAAAAAAAAAACATTTCTTATTGTTTATAAACATGGTTTGTCGGTAACCCCTAAAAAAATGCAAAAAAGTTGAAAATTGACAAAATGGCGGCACTTTGAAACAAGAAATGCAATTTTTACTCAAAAATGTGAACTTTATTTATGCAATAACAATTGTTTAAATTAATTATTTTATTAATTTTAGAGGTTTACCGACTAGTGAATGTAATAAACTATGTGTACGTACAAGAGCCAACTTGATTGGTCAAATAGTTTTTGAGTTATCGTGCACGCCAATTTCAAAAACGTGGTTTCGAGAAAAACGCGTTTAAAGTTTTCGCCGCTCGTATACCCGCACGTATACCTGCGCGCAAGAAATGGCTGTGAGGCCTTTAAAACTTCGAATTTTTTATTGTAACTTTAGGAATATATTCTACGAATAGTGTACTATTGATTACAATAAAAAAAAAAAAATTCGATTTTTTGGACGCTCTACACCAGGATCCCCCCTTAAGAAGCTTGGAAACCAAGTCGGTTCCTCTTGTGGTTAAAAACACTTTCTCCGCATTATTCGGCAGACCGAGTCAGGAAGGTGTCTGTCTATCTGAGAGAGACTCGATCCACTTCAAAAAGTGGTCGCGCCTAGTGCCATCCGGCATGGTGATGTGTCCTTGATTGCCTTGTGCGCCGTCGATATTGGCGACAAGGGCAAAGTCAGTGAATGAGCGTGAGGTAAAGAGCTTGCGCGAGAAAGATGCCAAAAGACGTTGATCGAAATCGTTGTCAATCTTGCCGCCGTAAATGCACTGAAAAAAATACCAGAGCATCCCAAGGTTCCTTTTCCGGCGGCAGGTTCGTTCTCCCCATATCTGTGGCTTCGATCCAGGTGTCCAAGATGTCGCAGGCGACTTTCATGTCGCTCTCGTTGAATTCGTAGTGCTTGGCCCAGCCCAACAGTGCATAACGCAGACGTTCCCATCAGACGTTCCTGCAAGATTGTATAGAACCACGCAAGCAGATAGTAGAGACAAATTCTCTCGTCCTTGTCGTCCTTGAGGCGGGTACGGTGCTCAACGTATACGCAACAAGTTCGCACGTATGCCAGGAGGCGGCTCGAACACGAAGATCCTATATACCAGCTCTCAATAGATTCACCGGCACTTTAGGATTAATCTCCATATTGTTAGAAATAGTCGGAAGCCAGCATGCGGCTGAGGACTATGCAGCTTCTTTTCCAATTGCTTCAACCACTGCGGAGCCAGATGTACGTTCTTCAACAGCACCCATCCGCCGGCCTTCATAGCCATATTTATAGCCCGATCAACCTGATTGAATCCTTCCGCCGATCCAATAGCGATGCTGGCTATTTGCTTGCCCAATTCCGCGGCTAGGTCGTCCTCTCCAAAGTCGGTGAATGGACGGCGGCGCAAGTTGCGAGAGATCGTGCGCCGGCTCTTATTAGCCCTTTGTTCCGGCCTTTTAATATGTTATTGTCAGAGTCTTTATAAGTATTGTTTATTAACGTTTATTGTTCAAGTATATATACATATGCATGTATTTACTTTTTAAATATCTATCATTTAATAATATATATCATATAATAAGATTAATAATATTTTCCTATTTATTATATATGTTAAATACTAACGCGCGCGATTAACCGGTTTGTTTACGACATCATTATTTGCTAATACGAAATATGCGGCTATAGTTTCGCAAATATATACATATATACACTGCCGTTGAAAAGTTTCCGGACAAAGGTAGAAGTTGCAAAAAATTGAAGTAATACGCTTATTATTATAAGAAAAATGATTCAATTTAATTTAACTAATGAGAAACAAAAAAAATTTATAATTTTAAGCCAATATTTATTTCACAACTCATACTTTTTTAATAATTAAATAAATAAATCTAATCGTATTTTCAAACATTTACTCTAATCTTGTAAAACAGCGAAAAAATGCTCACCTATATGTTAATTTATAATATAAAATGTAAATAAAATTTAAATGTTTGTTTGAAAATCTCCTCTTAATGCGAGAGCAAGAAAAACATGAGCAAGCAGGTTTGAATTTAGTTACAGGTCTTGTCCGGAAACTTTTCGACGGCAGTGTATGTACATACATACATATACAATATATGTATATATGCGTGTGCGCGCGCACGCGAGTGTGTGTATATATGATATAGATTTGGATTTAACGCTTTTAGTCCAATTCACGGTCTTAACACACAGGTCTGGAAACTCTAGTAGTGAGGGATGGTCGTCTTAACGAGGAAGAATTTAACTCACGGCTTTGTCACCATGCTTCGCTGTCATCGAAAAGGATAGATGGTAACCACAACAACCACGTAGTAACATAATTTTTAATTATAATGGCTATATTCCGATATTTACTGTCAGCAACTGTCAGTACTGAAAATCTATAGTATACGTGACGTAAAATATATAAATATATTGATTTTCAGTACTGACAGTTAATATCGGAATGCAGCCATAACATAACGTTTTAATTAAATTATATATTTTAATTATATAAAAAATTAAAAAATATAAATAACGGCAGCGCATTTTTTGGGATGACGCGTGGCTCCGTGGCTATGCGACTGATTTATATATATGCCATAAATATAAATCTCTAAAAGTAAAACAGTCAACTTTTAAAGTCTCGAAAAAATAGATTTATTTAAAAAGTGGCAAGAGAGAGTAGCAATATAAAAGTAAAATCGTCCCATTACGTGTGTGAGAAAACTTTGAAGAGCGATACATCAACAGACAGCGTAGTCAGGGAACCACGCATCATCCCCAAAAATGCTGCCGTTATTTATATTTTTTTATATAATTAAAATATATATAATTAAAACGTTATGTTATATTATAATTGAATTTATATAATTAAAATTGTTACTACATGGTTATCGTGGTTACCATCTACCCTTTACGATGGCAGCGAAGCATGGTGACAACGCGGTGAGCTAAATTCTTCCTCGCTATGACGACCATCCCCCACCACCAAAATCGGCATGAGTTTCCAGACCTCGTGGTCCAATTCTCGTTTCTAGAACAAACGCGCCGTTAAAGCTGACTGTCAAGACAATTTCGACCACGTAAACTTATTGTGCCAATATACTTCAAATTCCTTGTAAGCTTTCGAGCAAATTGTTCAATCACAGGTACGTACCGTTTGTGACACATCACCGAAATACATCGTATTATTTTAGCAGAAAATGTTCGCGAAATATATTAATTTGCATTTCGCAAACATGAAATAGAAGTAAATAAGGAAAAGTGAGCGGCCATATTGAAAGACGTATAACCGTCGTGGTTCAGAGGAATCAAAGTCGATTTAAATATGTCTTTCTAAATTTTAATTTTCTTCTTATCGTTATACGTCGTATTGTTTCATCAACGAATCGATAAATATTTAATTCCGTTAATTTAATTAAATCAGATTTTGAAAAATAAGGTATAAAATTAATATAACACTAAATTTAATATATAAATGGATTTAATTCATGTTTCTTAGAGAAAAATATTATTAAAATATTATACAGATCATATTACTGAAAGCATAGTTAAATTAGATTTGTATAAATCGATGCTAAATGGATTTCTGCTCGCGAGAAACATCAACTTTAATACGTTGAACGCAACCTGACTGCCGGTATTTATTTACGTGTCCTTCTAACGGGTCATACGTATCGTTGCTATACAACTTCTCCTCGCACACACATATAGAATACAATAGAATATCGGCGAGAGAAATGTGATGCATGAGAGGGGGGAGCAATAAAATGTATGCATCTAACATTGTATGTTCTGTTAACAGGTCTTGAAGTGAAAAGGAGCAATCTTACACAAGATATTACAAGATGCCCAAAGTCGTTGGGGCCCCGTATCCAAAATCAAAGCAGACGAAAATCAGTGACTATCAACTGGAATCGGCCCGTTTGGAAAGCTTCAAGAATTGGCCGTGTGAATGGGTAATGCCAGAGAAATTAGCCGCAGCTGGATTTTATTATACAGGGACAGATGACAAAGTGAAATGTTTCGAATGTCAATTAGAAATAAGCGAGTCAAAATTGAAGGACAATCCGGTGACCTTCCATAAACAACGGTCTCCGAAATGTAGATTTATTCGTGGTGATTCATGCGGCACTGTGCCGAAAAATGTGAATCTTGACACGGTTCCGACTGTGTCTAGAGTAGGAGACGTGTGTGGTCCTTATGATTCAATAGAAAAGTCTCGTTCTGCCTCAGAGATGAAGCATCCCAGATACGCCGATTTCAGTGAGAGATTAGCTTCATTTGCCATATGGCCCTTAGTGCTGGCATCTCTTAAATATCGACTAGCAGGAGCTGGTTTCTATTACACACAAAAGAGCGATGAAACAATATGCTACCAATGTGGATTAGAATTAAAGGATTGGGACGTGGATGATAATCCTTGGGAGCGTCATACTGAGCTTTATAGAGAATGTCCTCACCTCCGTAAGATCGAAGGGTTGGATGCTGTGACCGACCAGTTTAAAAAATTATGAGAAGATTGAGTTCTACAGAGGGACAAGTAAATATTTAAAAAAATAAGTTTTTTTATTTATTGTAATCGTGCGATTTATGTATGTATATAAAGGTACGTTTATATTTTATAGAGTAAGAACAAAATTTTTATGCTGAACGTAACGTAATATTGAATTATTTATTTGTTTTTAAGGAGATCGTGGAACCATTTACAAGTTGTACATCAGGTGAGCAAACTAAGGAAACTGGTAATACGTGTATTGCTAACGAAAGCTCTGAAAGTGCGCCGAGCTCTGAAAGTATTGCTATTAAGAGTACAGAAAAAGCTGAGGGCATCCGAAAAAGAAAATTATCTGTCAAAAGTAGTACACTAGGCGGTGAAGGACTTTGCAAATATTGCCATGTAAGAGAAATAGAAATGGTATTTGTGCCATGTTCACATATAATAAGTTGCAATAAATGTGCACCAAAGGTATCAAAGTGTGTAAAGTGCGATGAACCTGTGAAACAATCTGTTTGTCCGATCTTGTAATAGTATTCTTATACATATTCATTATTCAATATGACGTTAACTGTCTTAGTTGCTTTTACTTATTAATAATAATATGTTATGATAATGAAACTGACATTTTTTAAAGCTACTTACAAAATTAAATTACATGACTTGTATGGCAAGCTCTGAAGCTACGGTTTCTTATGGCCAGCTTTCTCGTCTAGTGGTATGTTAATAATTGAGCAAAGAAAGTCGCAATGCTAGGATGAGAAAAATGATTTTAACTCTAGAGTCTTGTTCATATCAATATTTAAATACAAACTATATGACATAACCCTGGTGGAAATAATTTTACAACAATTTACGTATTTCTATGAAAAACTACAATCTTATACAACAAATCACAAATTTCTACAAATTGTAGAAATCTATGATAAATTGTAGTAAGTTGTAAAAAGTAATATAAAATTTTTACAAGTTTTAACAACTTTTTACGAACATTTTTATGAGAACGTCGTAAATTGTAGAAGTTGTAGATTATTGTAAAAATCACAACTATTTACAACTATCTACAACATTCTACGATTATTTTTTATGAGAACGTAGTAAATTGTAGAAGGCCCAAATCGCGTACTTTTGACGTTAAAATTACGTAAAAATATCGTAAAGTTGTAATTATATTACAAAAAATTGTGGTTTTCGCATAAATTTCGCGTAAAGAATTGTAAAATCATTTCCACCAGGGAATGGTTGTATTGACATAATTCTATATAAAAAATAACATGTATATATAAGAACTGTTAAAATTATAACATGCAACGCAACTGTATACAACTATAAGCAATGTTTTAAAAGAATGTGGTATTCCTCTTAACATTTCACGCACACGTGGCTTTCGTGTATCCATATATGTAAAAATGGCGAGAATAAAAAATATAATATACACATTACATATTTATCATACTTTATCAAGCGTTAATATATATACATGCTATTTTAGATAGAAAAAAAAGTTGTATTTTTTATTATAGAGACATATTTATGATAACGCATTTTTCTACGATTATAATGATAAAAACATACGGTAATCTTGACGTTGAAAGACTTCCTTTTAAACTGTTATAAAACGTGAACCTAAATTGTATAAATCTATTCTTAATTGTGTAAACCCTTAAGCGAACATTGTCGACATGTAGTAAATCTAGTTAAAATAATATGTAAGATTTAAAATTTTTAGTGCGATAATTGGAATGGTAGATAAACTGAGATAAGTAGGATCGATATATATACATTGAGAATATACATTACAGCTGTTGAATGATAAATAAAAATAGTGAAGAGAAAATTTTATTATACTACGACTTTAATAGATGCCATTAAGATGTTATAATAAACACTATATTACATCTTGATACTTACATCTGGGCAAACATAATGTAATCTTTTTATTACAGAAAACCATATTGAAATCAAAAAATGTGTATACAATATTAAATAAACTATATATATATTACAACCTCCTGCATGTTAATTCTTATAAATAAATGATGTACATTTAATTATGCTCTATGCGCCAAAAGTATTCGTTTCTAACTGTACAATCAGCACAAAATCCTTTGAAGACACGAAAGCAATTCAGTGTAAAATATATATTTCTTTAATACTTTTATCCTTTAGGTTTCTAGTAAGTTGCATGTTACTATGCCCCCTTTTCTTTACAAATGATGTAACATGCAGTAATGTGTCATAAATTGTTTTCATTTTATCGTGATAGTACTCTTTGCTTCACAAGCGGTACAATTTGCTTCAACGGTTTTAATTTTTGAGCACTTATTAATTCAAAGCAGTGGATGTTAATACAGCGACCCCCCTCTCGTAAATCTATGTAGTTCTTGACTAGGAGCGATATTCAAATCGAGTAAATAGCAATTCGGTACGAGTGCTGTTCAAGTAAACTGGCAGAGACAATTTGCCCTTTCTGATATCCTCCGTAGATGAACGCGCCCATCTTAGCATCGTGACGGGTAAGTCAGTCATGATAGTCGAAGTTAAATACAACTGATTATTTTACATTGTGCACCTTGCGGCTTCAAACCAGTAACGGCGAAAAAGCAGTCATCCGTGGCAATGTTATCGCCGTCGCCGATAGTTACGTTCAACTGTAGTTCCTCGAGTGACCAACTATTAGCTTGAGCGATGCATTGCCTGGTCGCTAGTGATATATAAGCCTCGGGATTCAGCAAACCTCCCAGCCAAACTGGGAAACTCTGAAACGCAATAGCAATCGCTTTATAATTTTACCTAAATTATTCAGTTGAATCTATTCGAGCGAGTTCAATAAAAAACAGACATATTTCTAAAAAATAGTATAATTACATTAAGTATACTTAAATAAATAGTATAATTAAATTATCATTCTGTGATAAAATATCTGAGACAATAGAACAAGTGCAATGATGAAAATCGAAACAAACCTTTATCTCCTTTGCTCCGCCTTGAGAGACTAGACGCGAGACTTCCTGCAGTTGCGAGACCCTGTGGCTAAAATCGGTGATCCATTGTATGACTGTACAGCCTCTTGGAACTGTATATCTCCTCCAACCACCGGGCAGGATACCCTTTACTAACTCGGAGAGCATCGTTCTGTGATAATTGGTCTGTTTTTTTTCACCCTGTTAAAAATGTACAAAATGCAGTTACTCCAAACGACATTAGCCCCATTTTACATTCAAGAACAATAAAACAGAAATAAATTGCTTACTTGACAAATTAATACGACATCCTCCAAGTCATGGATAACGTCTTGAAGTAATTTCGCACCGCTGTTGACTTCCCTCTCAAAGTATCTATACAACGGATCTTTGATATTCTCGACTGTTCTCTTCAAAGTCGGTAGATTCTTTGGAAGTAATTGTAATCATCTTGGAAACCAAGTTGGTTCCTCTTGTGGTTAAAAACACTTTCACCGCATTATTCGGCAGACCGAGTCAGGAAGGTGTCTGTCTATCTGAGAGAGACTCGATCCACTTCAAAAAGTGGTCGCGCCTAATGCCATTGGGCATGGTGATGTGTCCTTGATTGCCTTGTGCGCCGTCGATATTGGCGACAAGGGCAAAGTCAGTGAATGAGCGTGGGGTAAAGTCGGTAAAGAGCTTGCGCGGGAAAGATGCCAAAAGACGTTGATCGAAATCGTTGTCAATCTTGCTGTCGTAAATGCACTGAAAAAAATACCAGAGCATCCCAAGGTTCCTTTTCCGGCGGCAGGTTCGTTCTCCCCATATCTGTGGCTTCGATCCAGGTGCCCAAGATGTCGCAGGCGACTTTCAGGTCGCTCTCGTTGAATTCGTTGTGCTTGGCCCAGCCCAACAGTGCATAACGCAGACGTTCCCATCAGACGTTCCTGCAAGATTGTATAGAACCACGCAAGCAGATACTAGAGACAAATTCTCTTGTCCTTATCGTCCTTGAGGCGGGTACGGTGCTGAACGTATACGCAACAAGTTCGCACGTATGCCAGGAGGCGGCTCGAACACGAAGATCCTATATACCAGCTCTCAATAGATTCACCGGCACTTTAGAATTAATATCCATTGTTAGAAATAGTCGGAAGCCAGCATGCGGCTGAGGACTATGCAGCTTCTTTTCCAATTGCATCAACCACTGCGGAGCAAGATGTACGTTCTTCAACAGTACCCATCCGCCGGCCTTCATAGCCATATTTATAGCCCGATCAACCTGATTGAATCCTTCCGCCGATCCAATAGCGATGCTGGCTATTTGCTTGCCCAATTCCGCGGCTAGGTCGTCCTCTCCAAAGTCGGTAAATGGACGGCGGCCCGCGGCGCAAGTTGCGAGAGATCTTGCGCCGGCTCTTATTAGCCCTTTGTTCCGGCCTTTTAATATGTTATTGTCAGAGTCTTTATAAATATTGTTTATTACCGTTTATTGTTCAAGTATATATACATATGCATGTATTTACTTTTTAAATATCTATCATTTAATAATATAGATATATCATATAATAAGATTAATAATATTTTCCTATTTATTATATATGTTAAATACTAATGCGCGCGATTAACCAGTTTGTTTACGACATCATTATTTGCTAATACGAAATATGCGGCTATAGTTTCGCAAATATATACATATATACACTGCCGTTGAAAAGTTTCCGGACAAAGGTAGAAATTGCAAAAAATTGAAGTAATACGCTTATTATTATAAGAAAAATGATTCAATTTAATTTAACTAATGAGAAACAAAAAAAATTTATAATTTTAGGCAAATATTTATTTCACAACTCATACTTTTTTAATAATTAAATAAATAAATCTAATCGTATTTTCAAACATTTACTCTAATCTTGTAAAACAGCGAAAAAATTCTCACCTGTATGTTAATTTATAATATAAGATGTAAATAAAATTTAAATGTTTGTTTGAAAATCTCTTATAATGCGAGGGCAAGAAAAACATGAGCAAGCAGGTTTGAATTTAGTTATAGGTCTTGTCCGGAAACTTTTCGACGGCAGTGTATGTACATACATACATATACAATATATGTATATATGCGTGTGCGCGCGCACGCAAGTGTGTGTATATATGATATAGATTTGGATTTAACGCTCTCAGTCCAATTCTCGTTTCTAGAACAAACGCGCCGCTAAAGCTGACTGTCAAGACGATTTCGACCACGTTAACTTATTGTGCCAATATACTTCAAATTCCTTGTAAGCTTTCGAGCAAATTGTTCAATCACAGGTACGTACCGTTTGTGACACATCACCGAAATACATCGTATTATTTTAGCAGGAAATGTTCGCAAAATATATTAATTCGCATTTCGCAAACATGAAATAGAAGTAAATAAGGAAAAGTGAGCGGTCATGTTGAAAGACGTATAACCGTCGTGGTTCAGAGGAATCGAAGTCGATTTAAATATGTCTTTCTAGATTTTAATTTTCTTCTTATCGTTATACGTCGTATTGTTTCATCAACGAATCGATAAATATTTAATTCCGTTAATTTAATTAAATCAGATTTTGAAAAATAAGGTATAAGATTAATATAACACTAAAATTAATATATAAATGGATTTAATTCATGTTTCTTAGAAAAAAATATTATTAAAATATTATACAGATCATATTACTGAATACATAGTTAAATTAAATTTGTATAAATTGATGCTAAATGAATTTCTGCTCGCGAGAAAAATCAACTTTAATACGTTGAACGCAACCTGACTGCCGGTATTTATTTACGTGTCCTTCTAACGGGTCATACGTATCGTTGCTATACAACTTCTCCTCGCACACACATATAGAATACAATAGAATATCGGCGAGAGAAATGTGATGCATGAGAGGGGGGAGCAATAAAATGTATGCATCTAACATTGTATGTTCTGTTAACAGGTCTTGAAGTAAAAAGGAGCAATCTTACACAAGATATTATTATAAGGATGCCCAAAGTCGTTGGAGCCCCGTATCCAAACTGTGAAGATAATATGGAACAAAATCTCCCGACAAACGTAAATCCTGATGTATGTGAACTTGAAGAATCAAAGCAACCGAAAATCAGAGACTATCAACTGGAATCGGCCCGTTTGGAAAGCTTCAAGAATTGGCCGTGTGTATGGGTAAAGCCAGAGAAATTAGCCGCAGCTGGATTTTATTATGCAGGGACAGATGACAAAGTGAAATGTTTCGAATGTCAATTAGAAATAAGCGAGTTGAAATTGAAGGACGATCCGGTGACCTTCCATAAACAACGGTCTCCGAAATGTAGATTTATTCGTGGTGATTCGTGCGGCAATGTGCCGAAAAACGTGAATCTTGACACGGTTCCGACTGTGTCTAGAGTAGGAGACGTGTGTGGTCCTTCTGATTCAATAGAAAAGTCTCGTTCTGCCTCAGAGATGAAGCATCCCAGATACGCCGATATCAGTGAGAGATTACTTTCATTTGCCATGTGGCCCAAAGAACAGCCAGCTCTTACAATAAGACTAGCAGGAGCTGGTTTCTATTACACACAAAAAAGCGATCAAACAATATGCTACCAATGTGGATTAGAATTAAAGGATTGGGAAGTGGATGATGATCCTTTGAAGCGTCATACTGAACTTTATAGAGAATGTCCTCAACTCCGTAAGTTCGTGTGTGTTCCTTCTGATTCAATAGAAAAGTCTCGTTCTGCCTCAGAGATGAAGCATCCCAGTTACGCCGATATCAGTCAGAGATTACTTTCATTTGCCATGTGGCCCAAAGAACAGCCAGCTCTTACAATAAGACTAGCATTAGCTGGTTTCTATTACACACAAAAAAGCGATCAAACAATATGCTACCAATGTGGATTAGAATTAAAGGATTGGGAAGTGGATGATGATCCTTGGAAGCGTCATACTGAACTTTATAGAGAATGTCCTCAATTTCGTAAGTTCGTGTGTGTTCCTTATGATTCAATAGAAAAGTCTCGTTCTGCCTCAGAGATGAAGCATCCCAGATACGCCGATTTCAGTGAGAGATTAGCTTCATTTGCCATATGGCCCAAAATGCTGGAATCTCTTATAATAAGACTAGCAGCAGCTGGTTTCTATTACACACAAAAAAGCGATGAAACAATATGCTACCAATGTGGATTAGAATTAAAGGATTGGGAAGTGGATGATGATCCTTGGAAGCGTCATACTGAACTTTATAGAGAATGTCCTCAACTCCGTAAGTACGAAGAGTGGGTTGCTGTGGCCAAGCAGTTTAAAAAATTATGAGGAGAAGATTGAGTTCTACAGAGGGACAAGTAAATATTTAAAAAAATAAGTTTTTTTTATTTATTGTAATCGTGCGATTTATGTATGTATATAAAGGTACGTTTGTATTTTATAGAGTAAGAACAAAATTTTTATGCTGAATGTAACGTAATATTAAATTATATATTTGTTTTTAAGGAGATCGTGGAACCATTTACAAGTTGTACATCAGGTGAGCAAACTAAGGAAACTGGTAATACGCGTATTGCTAACGAAAGCTCTGAAAGTGCGCCGAGCTCTGAAAGTATTGCTATTGAGAGTACAGAAAAAGCTGAGGGCATTCGAAAAAGAAAATTATCTGTCAAAAGTAGTACACTAGGCGGTGAAGGACTTTGCAAATATTGCCATGTAAGAGAAATAGAAATGGTATTTGTGCCATGTTCACATATAATAAGTTGCAATAAATGTGCACCAAAGGTATCAAAGTGTGTAAAGTGCGATGAACCTGTGAAACAATCTGTTTGTCCGATCTTGTAATAGTATTCTTATACATATTCATTATTCAATATGACGTTAACTGTCTTAGTTGCTTTTATTTATTAATAATAATATGTTATGATGATAAAATTGACATTTTTTTAAGCTAAATACAAAATTAAATTACATGACTTGTATGGCAAGCTATTCTTTAGAATCGATATAAACTCTTAAGCGAATATTTTCGACATGCAGTAAATCTAGTTAAAATAATATGTACGATTTTTAATTTTTAAACTGAGATAAGTAGGATCGACATATATACATTGAGAATATGCATTATAGCTAGTGAATGATGAACAAGAATAGTGAAGAGAAAATGTTATTATAGTACGACTTTATTAGATGCCATTAAGATGTTATAATAAACACTATAATATATCTTTATACTTACATCTGAACAAATATAATGTAATTATTTTATTACAGAAAACCATATTTAAATCTAAAAATGTGTATACAATATTAAATAAACTATATATATATTACAACCTCCTGCATGTTAATTCTTATAAATAAATGATGTACATTTAATTATGCTCTATGCACCGAAAGTATTCGTTTCTAATTGTACAATCAGCACAAAATCCTTTGGAGATACGAAAAAAAGCAATTCAGTGGAAAATATATATTTCTTAATGTCTTTATCCTTTAGGTTTGTAGTAAGTTGCATGTTACTATGTCCTCTGTTCTTTACAATTAAATGATGTAACATGCAGTAATGTGTCACAAATTGTTTTCATTTTATCGTGATAGTACTCTTTGCTTCACAAGCGGTACAATTTTCTCTAAACGGTTTTAATTTTTACGCAATTATTAATTCAAAGCAGTGGATGTTAATACAGCGACCCCTCTCTCGTAAAAACTGTGTGGTTCTTGACTAGGAGCGATATTCAAATCGACAGTAAATAGCAATTCGGTACGAGTGCTGTTCAAGTAGACTGGCAGGGACAATTTGCCCTTTCTGATATCTTCCGTAGATGAACGCGCCCATCTTAGCATCGTGACTGGTAAGTCAGTCATGATAGTCGAAGTTAAATACAACTGATTATCTTTACATTGTGCACCTTGCAGCTTCAAACCAGTAACGGCGAAAGAGCAGTCATCCGTGGCAATGTTATCGCCGTCGCCGATAGTTACGTTCAACTGGAGTTCCTCGAGTGACCAACTATTAGCCTGAGCGATGCATTGCCTGGTCGCAGTGATATAAGCCTCAGGATTCAGCAAACCTCCTAGCCAAACTGGGAAACTCTGAAACGCAATAGCAATCGCTTTATAATTTTACCTGAATTATTGAGTTGAATCTATTCGAGCGAGTTCAATGAAAAGCAGACATATTTCTAAAAAATAGTATAATTAAATTAAGTATACTTAAATAAATAGTATAATTAAATTATCATTCTGTGATAAAATATCTGAGACAATAGAACAAGTGCAATGATGAAAATCGAAACAAACCTTTATCTCCTTTGCTCCGCCTTGAGAGACTAGACGCGAGACTTCCTGCAGTTGCGAGACCCTGTGGCTAAAATCGGTGATCCATTGTATGACTGTACAGCCTCTTGGAACTGTATATCTCCTCCAACCACCGGGCAGGATACCCTTTACTAACTCGGAGAGCATGGTTCTGTGATAATTGGTCTGTTTTTTCTCACCCTGTTAAAAATATACAAAATGCAGTTACTCCAAACGACATTAGCCCCATTTTACATTCAAGAGCAATAAAACAGAAATAAAATGCTTACTTGACAAATTAATACGACATCCTCCAAGTCATGGATAACGTCTTGAAGTAATTTCGCACCGCTGTTGACTTCCCTCTCAAAGTATCTATACAACGGATCTTTGATATTCTCGACTGTTCTCTTCAAGGTCGGTAGATTCTTTGGAAGTAATTGTAACCATGTGGAGGCCGAATTGTGCAGGGTCCTCATCCAAGATGGTCGACCGTCCGCTTCAGCTTCCCTCGGCGTATCCAGAGACTCCTCGTTCGAGTACGCCAGTTCATCCTCATCCTCCAACTGCTGCATCTTAAGAAGCTTGGAAACTAAGTCGGTTCCTCTTGTGGTTAAAAGCACTTTCTCCGCATTATTCGGCAGACCGAGCCAGGAAGGTGTCTGTCTATCTGAGAGAGACTCGATCCACTTCAAAAAGTGGTCGCGCCTAGTGCCATCCGGCATGGTGATGTGTCTTTGATTGCCTTGTGCGCCGTCGATATTGGCGACAAGGGCAAAGTCAGCTTCAAATGAGCGTGGGGTGAAGAGTTTGCGCAGGAACGAAGCAAGGAGACGTTGATCGAAATCGTTGTCAATCTTGCCGCCATAAATGCACTGAGAGAGAAGAGTTACCAGGGCATCCCAGGGTACCTTTTCCGGCGGTAGGTTCGTCCTGCCCATAGCCGTGGCTTCAATCCACGTGTCCAAGGTGTCGCAGGCGACTCTCAGGTCACTCTCGTTGAATTCGTAGTGTTTGGCCCAGCCCAACGGCGCATAACGCAGACGTTCCTGCACGATTGCATGGAACCACGCGAGCAGGAAGTAGAGACGGGCTCTCTCGTTGGGCGCTCGCATCATCCTTGAGGCGGGTACGGTGCTAAACGTACGCAACAAGTTCGCACGTATGCCAGGAGGCGGCTCGAACACGAAGATCCTACCAGCTCTCAATAGATTCACCGGCACTTTAGGATTAATCTCCATTGTTAGAAATAGTCGGAAGCTAGCATGCGGCTGAAGACTATGTAGCTTCTTTTCCAATTGCACCAACCACTGCGGAGCAAGATGTACGTTCTTCAACAGCACCCATCTTCCGGCCTTCACAGCCATGTTTATAGCCCGATCAGCCTGATTGAATCCTTCCGCCGATCCGATAGCAATGCTGGCTATTTGCTTGCCCAATTCCGCGGCTAGGTCGTCCACTCTGCCCGAAGCGTCGAAGCCCGGCACCGAGCACAATAAAGCTGGCACAGTGGCCTTCAATTGGTCCTCTACGACAGATGCGAAATCGAGCTCAGCCTCCGCGGCCGGCATGAAGGACTCATTGAAAGCTGAAGCCACTACTAGGGACGCGGCTGCGATTACGCGATCCGGTCGGAAAGCTTGTATTATCAGCAACTGATGCATCGCCGTTCCTGTGGGCGACAATGGCTTCTCCTCGTCCCAGAGCTTCGGCACGCATGTTTCTGGTGTGGGCGACTGCAGCCATGCGCCGAATTCCGAGTTCTCCTGAATCTTTTCCGCGAGCTTCTTGAAGGCGGGCAGTCTTATGCTCAGGCGCATCATTGCCTCCTGCTGCTCCGAACTGAGATTGGGTACTGGAGGTGCCCGGATGTTAAGCACGCCTTCTTTACCACGCAAGAAGAACGTGAACTCGCTGTCGTAAGTGGACTCCGAGGGTATGCCCTTCAAGTGGATACGACAGAGCAGCAGAGCGAAAGTCAGCCTGTCCGTGTGCAGCATTCCTCGAGCAACTCGTTCGTAACAGACGGCAAAAAGATCGCGCGTGATTTGCGTAAGCCGCTGACCGTAATCCGACATACCGGACAATTTCGGGTTTTGCGACAACACGGACGTGAAGATGTCCAAGAACATCTTCAGCGAATATTGATACAAGAAGTGTACCTGGTTGAGGCTGTCCATCGTAAAGTACATGTTTGAACACGCCTGAGACAAAGGCATATACTGCTGCGAGACCGTTTCGATTTCCGCTATGACCTTATCTGTCTCCTCCACCTTCTTGCTGATGTCGGCGGCCTCTTGTTTCAGAGTCTCGAGAGTGGTGATCACGGAATCGTCATCGAGGATCTTGCCCTTGGCGTCGTTCAACGCTTGCAGCAAAGACTTTTCGAGTTGTCGCAGCCTCAGGTGAAACTCTCCTTGAAGTTTAAGCAGGTCGGATCTCTTCTCATCGATGTCCGGACGTTCGGCCTTCAACACCTGGTTCAAACATTGGCTCTGTAAAGAGCTTCTAGTGACGGTGAAGTTAACGAATGTCACACGTGAACAGATGTCAGGCGGGAATTCCACCGTCGGGTCTCTCGTCGACAAGAAGATGACAAAGGAAGGCGAGAGATCTATATCTTGATCGCCGAGCGTGATTAGCACACGTCCACCTGTTCGCCTCAATTCTCGGTTTAACACAGGATTCAATATAGGATCGTAATTCTCCACGTCCTGGACCAGGAGGGGATTACCGAATCGTAGAGCACTCTCAAGATTTTTCCTGAACGAGTCGTCCAAGAAACTGGTCTTCGTAATCTTCCGGTCTTTAAACTCGTTTATAATGAATTCCGTCGCTTGTCCGGATGGATCGATGATCAACGGATATCTATTGAAGCGCTTCAACATAATAGCATTCTCGGTGCAGAGATCGTCGGTCGGCAACGCATTCGCCTGCCATCTTAAACGCTCGTCCGGATTGGACAGGTATTCCGTTCTCGCGATATCAGGTCTAAATTGCAAGTTTGCGTGTTGCAGGTGTTGGCACCACGTGGTAAAGAGATTTTGGCGATACTAAAATAAAATACATTTCATTGTAAATTAACATAACTTATCACTCCGAATGCAAAAGAAAGAAATATTAGGAAGAGCTGGAACTCACGTGTTGATCGAAATAGCCAGCATAAGCCAAGAAAGCGGAAGATAATAGAACGTCTCCGATTATCGTAGACATTTGACTCTTAAACGTTTCACTCGTTGCTTCCCATCGTTCCCTTTCGATGACCAAGGACTTCAACAAAGCGATTGATCTGTCCACCTTGGCTTGCACGCTTTCCAGATCAGCTTTGATGGCTTGCGCTTGTGAAATAAGTTGAGCGTACTCCTCCTTGTATGACGCTATGCTCTGCTCCAGTTGAGCGATCAAATTTTTCACTTCCTCGCCCTTTAGTTTGTTAGTGTCTGCTTGCCGCTCCAAAGAATAAAGCTCATCGCGCAAGGGTTCAACTCGCTTCAGCATATCAGCATACTCGATCTAGAAATATATTTATCTTTAAAGTTCATCCTTTTGAAAGTGATGTGAGTAACGTAATATATCTTTTTCAGGTTTTCAAGCAAATATTACCTGCGCTATGGCCCATTTCACCATAGGACCACAAGCCAAGCTAGCGCGATTTACTTTCTCGAAGTTATAATCAGGGTTGCTCAGATAGCGACTCTTCATCTTTTCCCTCACCTCATCGCTAAATAGAAAATTTGTTAATCTTTTCATTGTGTGTCTTTAGAGTAAAGTAGGCTCTTTCACTTTATTTTAATATAACATTTTTGTCATATAATAATATTTTGTATAATATTTATCTTTTTTGATCATCAGAGACTTTTAACTCAGTAAAAAAACTAGAAATCAAACTTATTGTAACTACTAATAAAAACAGTACATATTTCATATCTGCTATATGTTATCAATACCATAATTTTCAATAAACAAGATTTAGGCACGTTAATGTTAGTGACAAATTAATCGAACATTGTTAACATGCAATAAAAAAATAACAGTAGTTGTATACAACAATCTTTGCCGTTAAAACTTGTTAATGTACACGTTGCATGTTTCAAAGCGGTTTCAGAATTGCTTCAATTGCTTGCCAATCTGGCAATAAAGTGCATTTGTAAGAAATCTGATTATTACAGGTTGTTACAATATATTGATTAAATAATAGTGTAAAAAAACACTGGTTCACTCATTATAATGTGTAAAGAAAATCTTATATATTTCCGCTATATACAGAATTCAACGACAACGCAAAAAAATGAGACCACCAAACACATTTGAAGATCGTCGTGAATTTATAAGCTAATATTTTAATCATAAATGCGGTCAAATATAATCATATTACAATTTAGCTCTAATAATATACCGTATGCGGATATTATCTTAAGTTTGTGACAGCTGATCCCTCGATATCACAAGAAAACAAATAATGAAGGCATGCTTACGTAATGTCCTCGGTACTGAAATTAGAGACAATGGTATTGATAAAATTGTCCCTCATGATGACCGCACGGATAGATTTCCAATCGCTGGCGTTTTCGCCGAGCAACAAGCAGATAGACTCCAATGCGACCTTCACAATCGCCGGCGGATTCGCCATGGAGCGAACCTCGACTAAATGCTGTTTCTTTATCGATTTCACCGCTGTACGAACAATCAAAGAGGGCATTATATAATACAAGGAAGAAGATGCACAGACATTAGGAAAAGTTATAGTAAAGTTACGCGAAAGAGGATGCTGGCCTTCTTGTGTAGCTGACCTATAGCGTTAGACTTAGGAGAGGCAACATAAGTAACATACATTATATACATTTTACGTCTCATCTTTACATTTGCAAAGAGATATAAACGATCTAATGAAATATTTTTATTTCTAATATTTTCCTCTAAAATATCATTGCTGTACGATCTCTTTGCAGTTGTAATGATGCACGCTAAATGAATGTGCTAAAATCGACGCGTATGAAAAGGAGACACGTATCAAGTTGTTATAAACGGCAGCTCATGTTTCATGTTAGAACCCCGCGTGCGCGAACGTTGAACATTCAGCAGGCCCGGTAGTTGCTCCGCTTACGTGATATTTTCCGTATTGAAATTGACGATGGTGGGAATAAAGCTGTCCTTCATTATAACGGCACGAATCTGCTTCCAATCTGTGGCGTTATCCTCGAGCAACAGACATATAGATTCGAGCGCCAGTTTTACGACAGCCGGCGGATTTGCCATGGAACGGATCTCAACGAGATGCTGCCGCTTAATTGCCTTCACGGCTACACTCAATGCAAACGTTTTTCAGCGCAAGGTGCAATTATACCGCAATTTTGAAACGGAATTCGAAAACGTAAAGTAAATAACAAGAAATACATAGTATAGTATCGCTTCCGCATTTCTTGAATATTTTATCACAGTAACATTGAACATATAACTCGATATATATCACTATCTAAACAATTAATTAATATTACTATAAGTGCGAACAAATTCAAGATTGATTTTCAAAATAAAAATTTGAAAAACCTTATAATTATTCGACTAATCTTAATAGTGCTCGCGGTTTATATAATAATGCAATAAAAAAATACCATTGAAGATACATACCATTTTGAGCATCAATAACAGCTGGTTCCACCAAGGCAAGATCCGCCATAACATCATCCCTCTTCTGATTTATAACCACCGTTTGAATAGCCAATTGTTGTTGGATTTCTTGACTCTGCACTTTCTTCTTCTCGGCTTCTTGCTGATCCTTGACCATCTGTCTTAATTTCGCATTAGCAGCTTCATTCTTAGCTTGCAGCTCCTATGAAAAAATAAGATACAGATATGTAAAACATTCCGTTCCATTAAAAGAAGTACTAAAAAAAGAAAAAAAACAATGTTTCTCATGACCTCAGCTTATATCTCACCTGAGACTTAACAGCTAAGCTCTTCTGCATTTCTTCCACCTGCTCAACTGTTTCGGCAATTTTACTTAAACCGACATTTAGATGCAACTGTTGTTCCTCCAGGTCACTTCTCTTCTCTTGATACAGCTTGACGAAGTGATTAATAAAATCTAAGTAATGGCGCGGCGTGATTGCCATTGTTCTGGAGCCTCTCTTGGCTAGTCGTGTGTTTGCTTTGTGCAAGGTCTGGTGAACATAAACGCATGCATTTATCACAGCGTCCCTGTGCGTCGGTTGCGGCGGGATCAACGAGCACACGGATGGGAAGAAGTCCGGACACTTCCACATGGGTTTCTCCAAGTCGACACGATTAGTGAATTCTTTGCCGACCTGGAACAACGCATTGTCCGACCAATCGCCGAACCAATTCAGTACGCATCTGTTGAATAACGCAGGCGATGTCGCCGCGCGATCTTTCAGGCCGTCTGTACTCGGGTTCATTGTGAAAACGACGTGCAAATTCTTCATAACTTGGCCGGTGAACCATTTGTACAATTCCTCGTTGGAATCTAGCATTAGACCCTCTCGCTGAGCACCTTCTTTGCATTGCGTCATGAGTGTCGTGTACTCGTCACCTTCGAACAATCCGGGCACTTCCCCATTGGCAAGCAACGTGTTCATGCGCTCGAGAAAACCGGAATCCAGCACGTTAGATTCGTCGAGAATAAAAGCTATTTTTTCGTCTTTGCAACCGGATCGTCTCAACACCTGCCGTAAATCTTCATCAAAATCTTCACCGGTGTATTTATTGTGTACCTAATCGGAGATATTTATCAATTAGAAAAACATACTTGATTTCAAGTATTAAATATGACTGCGTTCCAATATTCACTGCCAGTAGATACTGAAAATCTATAGTGTACGTGATGTAAACTATAGATTTTCCATACTGACAACGAATATCGGAACGCAGCCTATGACGTTTGTTATCAAGACAAGTTTGTTATCGATACAAAGCAGCGCAGAATTACCTTGATTTGGAAGATGGACAAGCCATTCATCCATGCAACGAATCTCGACAGAGTAGTTTTACCAGCGCCAGAGACACCAATTAGCAACAAGTGTCCCTGAGGCTGTCGGAAAATTCTGTCAATTCGTAGGACATGTTCAAGAACCTCGTCGAAGAGCACCAACGGCACATCCAGCTCTTCCTCGTAGAATACTTTCAACCTTGCCCGAACGTAATCTCTCAGCTCTTCTCTATTCACCGGCACATAGTCCTTTGATAGCCAGTTACTGTACAAGATTGGTCTGGCCAATGCTTTCTCTCTGTCAACCGACATAAAGTGCTTCAGAGCCACGATGTCTATGTTCTTGTTCGTCCAAGCTCTCTCGGATTCCTCCACCAATCTGTCTTGGAATAGACGAAGAGCCTCATGGGCCCATAAACGCACCAGACCTTCCACGGAGAGATTGTCAAGCGGTCTAATGGCTTCGCAAATACCGCGCACCCAACGTGTCATTTCACGCGGAGAGTACACGTAGTGCGGTTGCATGTCCTGAGTAAATCTCTCCTGGGAGGCCAGATAGAACTCCACCATTGCGTTCGTCAAGGGTTCCGCGTAGCCTCTCAAATTAGGCGTCAATCTACAATTATGCAGAAAGATTTTCTCGTGTTAATCAATATTTGTAGGGCAATAATGTTTTTGTTACGAAGAAAGAATACGTGTCTTGAGACAATATAATGATTATGACAAATAAATACAAATAATAAACGAAATTCTTGAAATAATACGCGATAAGTGAGAGCGATCGACTTGCGATTAGCATTTTCCTCACCTCATATGCTCCTTGTTTTTATACAAGGTTGATTGAAGATTGTGAACGAAAGAATATAAAGTAAGAATAGTAATCCATATTTCAACAGACAAGACTCTTACCTGAGCATAGCACGCGTGAATGTGCCGTAAATCTGCTTGAGCGAGGTTTCTCCAGGATAATCAACGTAAATGACGGGTACGTGTCGCAGGAACCTGTGACTGAGAGGTTTCCTGCCGGGATCTGTAGGTGGATTACAAGCACCTACAAACTGAATTCTTTCCAGAGTGACCCATGCCTGGTCACTGGTTCTATAAAAGCCTTTGTGTTCTACCAACTGCCTCAAGAAAGAGATCACACGTTGCGTCCCATAATTATCCATATCAGGTAAATTGATCTCATCGCAGAACAGTACCAGCCATTTGCCTAACTGTACCGGTGAAAGTACAACGCCGTTAGGCGTTTTACGATATTCGCAATAATGATCGAATGTTTTGAGTAACAGTTCGGGTGTCGTCGCGGAAGAAAAGTTAAGTCCGACAACTTCCATGTCCGGAAGTGCTCGCAAAGCAGAGAATAATGTCATGGTTTTACCAGAACCGGGTGGTCCACAGAGTACTAAACATGAAAGCAATATTTTAAAATGTGGAAGTAATGCAGCAATAATAAATATGTTTGTTAGATAAGTAATAACTTACCTAGAGGTTTATGCTCAGCCAGCCAAGTGTACAGTAGACTCTCGTGCCTCACAGTATCTAAAGTTGGCACGACAATATCTGGGCTAGCTACCTTATGAGTCTCCACTTCAATTTGAGGAACTTTGTTGCTCCAAGGCAACCATTCGCCATGTATATTTACTTCAAAGTCTATAATAGGTATATTATTTTGAGAAGGTAAAGGTACTGTTGTGATAGATCTAATAAAGTCACCCAAGTCGGATCTAACTTTTAATTTAGCGTCTCCTGCAAAGCTCCACAGGAGCGCGTAAACCAAGCACTTGGGCATGTAACGTTCCAGTTGTTCGCCCGGCAAAGGAAAGTCGATGTGAGAGTGATTATATTGCAGTACATTGCGAACGGCTTGATTTAGCATAGAGAATAAAGAACTGAGAGCTCGTAAACGCGTGAAGTCCATTATATGTTCCTGTCTCATGGCGTACTCCAAGCATCTCACTACTAAACCATCAGGTGCGAAGTAACTCTGCATGATGCTGGCGACTTCTCTCTGCACTGTTAAAGCAGGTGATATAGTATCTTCCTTGTCCGAGGCTTTCTTGCCAAGATTATCCTCCTCGCCGTCCTCCAATGGGATATTTCGCAGGCGTAGCATATAGTTTTCGAATATCATTTCCGTCGACAGCACGTCTTCCGAGAACCAAACCATACCGCATCGCGACACAGTGGCCAAGGTAGCGTATTTAAGATCTTGCACTTCGAACATAACTCTCACGTTTGGCGGTAAGCTCAGACGTTCGCCATTGGGCAAAGTGAGAAGTTTGTTGTCGTCCAACACCGAATTCAAGTTCTCGACCCATTCTGGATCGACATCTCCGTCGAATATGATCCATTGCCGTTTGTTGATTTCACCTCTGACGTTATCGATTATTTTCCTCAATATATGCGTGAACAGACCGTCCGTCCATTCGCGCGTATTTGGATCTAACACTCCGTATAACGTTTCTTTGCTGATCGCTTTGGGATCGATCACATGGGCGACACCTTCCACACCTTCAAATCGCTCCAGCGCTTTAAGCAGCACCTTCCAGGCCGTCGTTTTACCAGATCCACTCGGGCCGACCATCATTAATCCATGATTTAGGTTACAAATTTGGTATAATTGAAGTACCTAAATAAATAATATAATAAATAGAAAAATGCAAGAGAAATGAAGAGATAATTTGCAATGTCGATGTAATGAAAGAAAAAATATAGAAAATATATTAATAATTACAGATGTGATTATATTTAGATTGATCTCACCTTCTCTACCCAAGTTTCACCAACCAAATCCTTAGTATGCATAAACAATATGAAAATTAAGTCTTTAAGCATGCTATTAATATATATATACAGTAGCGTGCGAAAGTTTGCGTACTTTTGATTTTTTTGACTTAACTTGGTTTTACGCCATCTAATGTATCTTTGTGAAAAATGATCGTAGCGCGATGTTTAAAAAAGCGTTTTAAAGCTTGAACCTTTAGCTTTCGAATGCTTCGAGGCTCGTTTCTCTGTGACGATTTTACTACAAACGGCGCTAATTTAAAACAGACTTTGAAAAATTGAAAAATAAATTTCAACTTTGATGGCCTGCAAAATGAGAACGAAATTTATTCTCCAAATTTTATTGATTTTATCGTAAAGTTTGAAATTTCCTCTTTAAAATGCTTTTTTAAAGATTACGCTACCATTTTTTTTCACGGAGTTATGACGATTTGAAGTGAGTAGTGCATTTTAAGGTGTTTTTTCTAAAAGAAATCTGTATTCTGCCACTGGTATTAGCATTACCGTTTGTACTTTTGGTTTTTTGAAATAACTTTTTTTCTATAAAAATACTTTTTCTCAAATTTTTATTTAACAATTTAGACGTGTTAAGAAACATGCTGGAAATGATTTATTGCTTTAAATTAAATCAATACAGGAATACTTTATAAAAACTAAAAATATCGTTATTTTATCGATTAGAATTGAAAAACAAATAAAGTAAAACAAATTTGTTTTTTAAAGTATTCCTGTATTGATTTAATATAAAGCAATAAATAATTTCCACCATGTTTCTTAACACGTCTAAATTGTTAAACAAAAATTTGAGAAAAAGTATTTTTATAGAAAAAAAGTTATTTCAAAAAACCAAAAGTACAAACGGTAATGCTAATACCAGTGGCAGAATACAGATTTCTTTTAGAAAAAACACCTTAAAATGCACTACTCACTTCAAATCGTCATAACTCCGTGAAAAAAAATGGTAGCGTAATCTTTAAAAAAGCATTTTAAAGAGGAAATTTCAAACTTTACGATGCAATCAATAAAATTTGGAGAATAAATTTTGTTCTCATTTTGCAGGCCATCAAAGTTGAAATTTATTTTTCAATTTTTTAAAGTCTATTTTAAATTAGCGCCGTTTGTAGTAAAATCGTCGCAGAGAAACGAGCCTCGAAGCATTCGAAAGCTAAAGGTTCAAGCTTTAAAACGCTTTTTTAAACATCGCGCTACGATCATTTTTCACAAAGATACATTAGATGACGTAAAACCAAGTTAAGTCAAAAAATCAAAAGTACGCAAACTTTCGCACGCTACTGTATATGTTATACATTACATATATATAATGTATGAGATACAGTCACTATTTTACGACTAAAGTTAATATCTTAATTAGTGTTATTGACAGAGCAAGAGAAGATATTTAAAATTATAATGAGAATTAGTGTTAATTATCATTTATTTTTTAGAATCTTTTCTATTAGAAAAATGCATTACCTTTTCTTGCCAAGCTCCTCCTTGTTCATCTCCTTCGCCACAAACTAGGTATTCCTCAGTGCAAACTTTCCTGATTTGATCTTTCAATCCTGAAATAAAATACATATATTCATATATAAATGTCCATAACTATCTATTTATAAAAAGAGATACGTATCATTACAATAATAATTTACCCTTCATTTCCGCACGCGTGTAATTCACGTTAGGGAATACATCGCTGAGTAAACTGAATAATAATGGGATATCCTCGGCAACCAATTTGGGAACCATCGTCTCGCAAACAGATTGAATAAGTATCTCCTGCTCAGGCAGATTCTCAGCGATCGAGGCTTCATCGATATTGGTTTCACCGCGGCTATGCATGCCCTCCTTGATCTTTTGAATACGGTCGCGTTTCACGTTTCCGGCAGAAATCAACACGGATTTAAGTGCACGTAATCCGAAATCGTAATGAGATTGATTAGAAAGTTGTTCATCGCAAAGCCTACGAAAAGAGAAAAGTTCAATAATGCAACAGATGATCTTTGCTACACAAGATACTAATGTGTATTTGAATACGTACTTGAAGAATGGCACAATTTTACACGCCAGTTTTTCCGCTGATCGGAAACCTTGACTAAAGAGCATTACTTCAGCAATCAGTTGACGATCAGGTGTGGTCATAGCAAGCGATCTGAAAAGCTTCTTCAGATTGTCAGGTAGATTGGAACGTCCAGCGTATCCAGGATTCATGGTGATGAATATAGCCATATCGGTGGAGACTTTAACTTGCTTTCCAACCAACTCGACACAGAGGGTTCCTTCCTTCTTGCCTTCCATTTGACTCTTGAGTGCTTCTTGAATCGTCTGCACTTGCTGAGAAACGGCGGATAACATCCGTTCTTCCAAACGATTAAATTCGTCGAAGCAACCCCACGCACCCACTTGACAGAGACCAACAAATATACGACCCATGGCCTATAAGAAATAACGATAACATAAAGCATACGTTTCATTTTATCGTTAATATTACCGAGCTCATTTTTTTACTTACCTGGAAATCGAATGTCTCGTCGCAATTAAATACCAATACGAATCTTCCAAGCTGATGACCTAATGCTTTCACAGATTCAGTTTTTCCTGTACCAGCTGGCCCGAATGGCGAACCACCAAGTCGAGCTTCTAATGCTTGCGTCATTGTTAGATAACATCTATCGGTCAACGGTGTCTGCACCAGCCGATCTTGTACTCCCAAGTATTCAAATCCATAGAAGAACTTAGCGTTCGCCATATGTATTGTGAGCTGCTGAAGCTCTTCCGTTTGCCTAGGATCGAAGTAAAATCTCATTTCACATAGCCACTCGAAGGCTTTTGGATTCGAAACTCTATTAGCGGTCAATCGTCTGGTAACGGTGCGCTTGTGTACAAATTCATTAATCAAATGTTCCAACTTCTTTCTCCTTAAAGGCGGTTGCTCTTGAAGAACAGAGTCAGCTAGAACGTTCAGAGTGCCTTCCACTTGTACCAGAACTCTTTCCAGCGGGTTTTTGCTCGGATCTACTTGCGCTTCATGGAGAGCCGCTTCCACGTCTTCCGACCATAAGATCTGTGCGGCTAGAACGACTATCTGGGCTTGATAATTGTCACACCACGACATAAACGCCTGCGGATTTATATTTCCGTCTTTAAATTGTTTAATATCTTGTACTGCTTTCGCGAGGCTCGAGGCAAGCGTCACGCGCATTTCTTTCTCCACGAGCGTCAACCACTCATTGATTTTGGGATGGTCGACTGTAGATACCGGATTCTGGAATATAACTTCTTCACCCTCGCGTGAAGCGACACCGGTGATAATCGTGTTATCCTCATTCAGCAGAATAGCAGCTACGCCGGCAAACATCTTCTTGAAGTGCTTCTGCAGCCTTGCAATATTTTTGCTGTTACCTATAATCTCTAACAAGTCCTCGTCACCGACAAAGTAAAATCGAGGGAAAGAAGTTCGTTCTCTTTCCAAGTACTCTCCCAGTGCTTTCTGTATCTTACCAAGAAGATCGGCAAGACGTTCGAGCGCCCTTTGAACGCCAGGAATGTTTAGAACGTCTGTAACCATAGGAGATTTGGATACTTTCTTCATCAGTCCCAGGAACTCGGAACTAATACTTTGGAAACGGGACGTTTCCACCGGTAACAACGTCTTAATATCTGCGCTACCGGAGAAGATGCCTTCGAGATAAACCCATCGTCGCTGTACGTCTATCCATACATCAAATAGGGCGTTAATTCTATTTAACTTTTCTTCCCATGTCAAAGCTTCTTCTTCAAATACTTTGTAATATGGCGATAGCTTCATAGCTGCCACTGAATTGATGTGCTCTTTTACCTTATTGAACAAATCATCCCAACCGCGTATCAGCCTGCATTTATTTTGGTAATTTATCAAGTCCAGCTCATACGTTTGCCATGACTCGCGTACTTGCTTCAAGAATTCCTCGAGTGCCATTTCGCCTTGAGCCACGAGGATAATATCTTTAACTATACCCTCATTTTTCTGAAGATTCACGTCCCAGACTTGGCCGAGGGTAAGCTCGCTCAATACCCAGTTCACTCTGAGCTGCTTCGTCAATTGTTTCCAATGCCTTTCTTTGAGCGCGTCGGATTTCAATTCTACAATCAGCATGTTCACCTTCGTATAACTCTGTAACATCTTTTTCACGTATTCGTATGACGAGTATTGCCTCAATCTCGCTGGAAGTTCCTTCAATTGTGCCATCATTGTATCCAACTGTTGGCGCAACTTCCGCGGTTGTACGGAAAGCCAAGGTTTCTCGCGCGTTTCATCAATTTGCGCCCATATTCTCGACAGTTCCGACCAAACTCCTCTCAAGTCCTGTAGCTCTTCAAATACCACCTGCATTCTATCCTCGCTAGTCGATATCCCGCCTGGCTCTTGCAATTCCAACGCTTCTTTGGCTTTGGCTACATTATCCCTCTCTTCTTTGAGCCTAGCAAATTTACTCTCGAATAACTGAAGCTGTTGCAAAGCATCATCCGGTCGCAAATGGCCTTCCACCGGTTTGCCCCTTTCCCAGTCACTGAGGAAGTCGGTGGTTCTTGTTTCAACTGCCTTATCTTCAGCGACGATTTTCATCTGCAAGGATGCCACTTGAGTTTGAATGCTGGTATCCTTTCGTTTGATTATTTCGTTGAACGCACCCCATTCTCCCTCTATATTATCCACGTGCAGCCAAGAAGATGGGAATTGGAATCTCTGACGTTCAAGTATCCTTTGACCTTCGCGATATATGTCTACTTGTTTTTCCCATGCTTTCATCTTGCGTTTCAGGGATTGCACGTATGTTATAAAACCGACTGCATCGGATGTGCTAGCTGCTTCGATGGACTGCTGTTCTAGATCACTCCTGGATTTCGACACCTGGGAGTGGAAGCTCGCCATCTCATTACCCAGAAGCGTTCCGAATTTGCCCAAAGTTTCTTTATGCCACGAATCGTACTTTAGAGATACCTTACTCTGCACTTTTGCAAAATCTATGATTACAGGTCCAAATTCACGTCTCGTGTCGGAAGTATCGAACGTGGTTCTTGTCTTCTTTATGTCATTGAGGCACTTCATCCATAAATTAATATTTTCGCCTAATTTGCCATAAAGATTGCCCGGCTGCAGATCCCAAAGAGCTTGATAGCGTAGCCATTGGTCGACATAATCAGCAACATCTCTCATCTTGGATTCAACCGCTTCGTACGCTGCCTCCAGCGGTTGCTTTCCAGAAGGTAATTTTGTAAGCAAATTTCTGTATGTGCCTGATTCAGGTTTATCCAGCCCGACTTGGTATCTCGAGCTTTGAAGACGAACCTGCGAAGTAACAATTGCTTGCCAGGCAAATAACTGTTGCATTATCTGGAACCTTGCGTCTTCAATGCTAGGATATAAATACATAGTCTGATTGGTAATTCGGACTTCGTGGATCTGATTTTGAATTTTCGGATCGCCGCCAGGCTTATGCGTCGGTTGTACGGGAGCGTCCGTGTCCATACTCAGGTCCACTTCCTTTTTGTGACCGGTTAGGGCATCAGTCCACGCTTTTATTCCAGCTTCCAATCTAGCAGCTAAATTTTTCTCCACTTCCTCATCAAGTCTCGCTACCCAGATATGTAAGTTGGAATAATTCTTCAAAGATAGTTCATCTACAGATTTCTGTATCTTAGATAATATGTCGGCAAATGTGTTTGCGGAATAAGGACACGTTTCAAGAGAGCGAACATCAACATCCAATTGTTCTTCCACAACCAAAAGATCTTCTACTCTTTCTTGGAACGACACAACAGCATCCGATAAACGCTGCACGTATTGATCGAGTTTGTAGCTCTCCCAAACTAGTGCAATACCCTATATAAAGACAAAATCGATACAGTTATAATATTAGAAACTACACGGTATAAAGAAAACAAATATAGAATAGCGAATATATTAAAAGTTTTATATATTTTATATAAAATGTCTCAGCTTACCTCAGAGATCAATGATAAGACGTCTTTACGCATACCAGCGACCAAGGGTATAATACTGGCTTTGTCCTCAATCTAAGAAGAGATTTGTTGTATTATTTTTTTAAGTTTGCAATGTGCGTAATAATCTGGGTACAATTTTACGACATAAATATCAATTTATCATTCAATATCGAACTCAGGAGTATGCATACTTAAAAATTTAATTTAATATAGATAATGTACAGTCATGTGATAGTTAATATATTTATGATAGTTGGTATGTTCATATCAAATAGATGAAACAATTGTATGTATTATATCGCTTCCAAGCAACTTTCCGGACATGCGGATAGTCTCATTTATTAAAATTTATAAACAAATCTATAATTGCACATTTATAATTATATTTTTAAGTATCCGTCTTTATATAAATTTTAATATAGAACGATTGTGTACATTTTCTCTTGGTGTCCTTTAAAAAATTTGTGAAATTTATAATAATTAGACCTCCCGCACATCCGTACAAGCCTACATGTATTTGAAACTAATTGACGTAACATTCGTTAAATATATAAATCAGTAAAAATAAATTATGTTATCTTGCATAACAGATTTATCTACGATAGCTAAGCAGGCAGACAATAATGCATTTGCATATATAGGCAAGATGCATAATTCCTGGAAGCGTCAAGTATGACTACCTTTAGTGCGGGACAATGGGGAGTCCGATTGGTAAGCTAAAAATATTGGAGATCCAAGAAATTAGAGATATCAATTATTCTAACATTTACCCTTCAACACCTGGCACTATTACCCTAGCGTAATCTATCGTTTTGTTTGGACTGTTAAAGCTTTAAGTTGCCTATATTAATTGTAATAATTCATAAAATGCGGAAACACCCAGAAAAAAAAAGAAATTGATTATTTGCTAAAAATTGTTTAACTTCTTGATAGTCTAAGAAATTACCACAATCGTCTTACCTTCTCCAATGTTCTTTCGTAAGTTCTAATGCTTTCAATGAGACTAATGGCGAAGGGATACAACTGGTTAGCCTGGTGAGCCTTATTCACGATAGGTAGAGGCACGCGAAAACCGAGGTTCCTCAAGTTTCTCACTTCTTTGGATAGCGTAATAATCTCAGGAAGGAAATTCACTTTCAGTTTCAGCACATTGCCACGCCCCGTTCTTGAACGTACGCTCTCGATCGTGAAGATACGTCCAGTCACACCGAGGTTCCGTGCCTGCACCTTGCGTGCCCAGTCATCGAAAATCTCTTGCGTTGACAATTTCATACGGAAGCTATCTCCATCGGCTTTCAGTTTTTGACCCTCGATATGGCTCTCCCATCCCTTGCCTAAACACACGCATGTAATATTAAGTTGAGAAAATAATTTTTACGGCTCGAAAGGTTGGAAGATTACCCAGGACATCCTCGACGCGTTTCAAATACATTGTCAATTGGTAATCGATTTGTTTGACCCATATTATTGATCCAGCTACAGGTGGCAAGTCTCTCACCATACTCATTCGGCAGCATTTACTTTGCGCATATTGAACCTACAAAGAATTTTTTGAAAGCATTAAAATGCATCCATTTATTCAGAGTGCAAATACGTCTGCTAAAGTTAAAGCCATGATCTTAATGTTTATTTGATACCTTGAACTTTTCGTGCAGCGCCTCAATATCGTCCTTGACTCTCTGTATAAGTTGCGTCTGATATTCTCTGATGGCGCCCCGAATGTGCGGCCGTACGAAGAGCGCGTTAAATCGCGAAAATATTCTGAACATTTCATTCGCGTTCTTGGCCGTGCCCAATTGATCACGGAGGTGCGCCGTGATCCGCGCCTCCACGCGCTCGATACGCTCCTCGTATCTGTGCACAGCGGCATCCCAGGATTCCTGTCCCTCCTTGGTGATGTCCAGACAATCTACTTCCTTTACGTTCTCGTACGCCAAGTTGACTTCGCTGATAGCGTTGGCGTCGGCGGCGTCCAGCGCGAATTCCACCTTCACGTTGTCGTTATCGGCGTTCTCCAGCGTGGAATTATTGCTGTTCTGACGTACGGTGGGCCTGAGCACGCGGACTATCACCGTTCTCAGCTGCTCGTGCTGTCGTCGGAAGCGGCGCATGTGCTCCATCCTCGACTGCAACTTCTTGTGCGCCGGCAGTACCCTCCATACCATCTTCATGTGCTCGTCGCGCTTCTTCTTTACGACGTCCCTCAACAGCCCCGTGAGCTTGTCATACTCGTCGTCCCATGTGGTGAAGACTTCGAAGCATTGAGCCATGACTTTCTCGAAATCATCGAACGGAATGTGCATCAGACGTCGTGTGCCCAGCACCTTGAGCAACTGTTGCCCCAAGTCCCTCGAGATAGCCTCAACCAATCTCAGCACTCTCTGAATGGGATACTTCGTGCTTCTGATTTTCCTCAAGTGCATGAATATCTGCTGCACACTGCTGCGTATTCGTTCTAATTCAGTAGCCGACAGCAGGTCGTTGATTGGGAAGTCTTTCATCAGTGGATTGTAATCATTCACGGTGGCCAGGGCCTGCTTCAAGCCGGTGTCGGTGTCGAAACTGACGGTGGCGTGGAATCGCTTGCCGTACTTGAGTATATCGAGCGTCAGGGAGATCTCGATGCTCTCTCGCTTCTCCTGAATACGGTGCAACGCTCTCTCGAGATTCAACCAGAAAGATATCTCCTGAAGGGCCGTACCCGATTCCGGATCGCGGTTCAGCTTCGTCACCTTCTGAATCTCCTTTATCCACCTGTTGACGCCGTTCTGCAATTGATTCAGGAACGTCGAGTCCTCGACCTTGTCACCGAAATCGGCAACTTTCGGCTTACGACCCTCCTCCTCGCATTGCTTAATAACTTGCGCGACGATCGGATGAACGGGCAACGAAATCTCGGGGATATCGATATTCTGCTGCAAATGCAGCAGCCCCATCTCAAGTTCAGCAATCTTCTTCTCCACTAACGGCACCATTTTGTCCCCATCCCGGTGGGCACGACCTGTTTCCTTAACGTAACTCTTGAAATAGGGCGCCATGGTTTTGCTTATCGCATGCAAGGTTTCGTACGGCGGCCCGTCGGAGAAAGTGATCAGGCGCACTTGCGAGTGAATGGATTTATCAGCCTCGACAACAATTCCACGCTTCGTTAGAACTAGGGAGGCCATTTTTGGGTTTGAAAAGTGTATCTCGTTTGATATATAATAGGTGGCATTTTCCTTGTCCTCGTCTCCCTCGCCACTGTCTTCTTCTGCAAAAGAGAAAACGGTAAATGTAAAGGATATCATTCAACGCTCAGTTTCTCAATAATTAGATCACGATGACAAGTAACTTCAGGAACGAAAGGTGAAAAGATACGAAAGGAAAATACGTTGATAAAAACTTAATTTATCAATATCTTGTTCATGACGCAAAATAGATTCAAATTATTTGAATTAACTGTTAAAGTAAAGTATTTAATTTATCAATAGGTACTTTGTTCATAATGCAAAATATAGATTCAAATTATTTGAACTGCTGCTTATGTAAAGTAATTAAAAATTATACAATTAATAAATATAAAATATAAATATACAAGATATATATATATATATAATTTATGCATATTACATACATATATGTAATATATAAAGTTTCATTAATTAACATATAATAAATAGACAAGGGTCACGAGGGATAAATAGAAGTTTATCGCCCAGGACTATAAATCTGACGGCGGCTGTGTGATAAAGCGCAAACGCGGCGGAATCTGGATTTGTTATCAAACTACGCGTTACCGCTGCGCGTTCGCCAATGCGTAATAATGCAGGCACGCGGGCCCGCGGGGCGCGAGAAGGTCGACGAGATCGTGGCGAGAATCATCATCATGAGGAACGTGCCATGCCATGCGTCGCCCACGTCAATCGATGTACATACACGCATATCGATCTCATCGGCTGGAGTGAGTCATATTTGGCGGGAGAGCGCGGGGCGTGAACGCACCGCGATTGATTTTGCGGGACGCGGCTTCCTCCCGTCGCATGTATGTACGTGCAAATGTACCGTTGCACGCACCATAACCGATCAAGTTAACGTATCCGATAGGTAATGGAGGGCCGCGGCATCACCGGCCGATTTTCCTTAGCTCGCAGAGAAAAGAGGAGAAAGAAGAGGAGGAGGAGGAGGAGGGTGAGGAGGATGATCGATCGATCGCGCCCACCTTTGCTCGAGCTCCTCTGCACGTAGAGCGAGCTGACCTGCGAGTCGCCGAGAAATTTGCGGATGCACTCCTGATTGTAGCGGTCCTCGAGCGCCAGGTTGAACGCGGGCGGCACCGCATCCTCGTCCGGCAGCAACACGGTGACGGCCTTGCGCAGATAGTTGGCGAACGTCGGATATTCGACGATCGCGACGTTCTGCGACTCCGGGGACGGTTCCCCGGAGCCGTCCAAGGAATCGCCCATGCCGGGTCGGTTCCGTCGGTTTCGGTACCTGCCACTCGCTCGCTACCACTCGCCACTGCCTGGTAGGATCGTTCTCAGAGGAATGAGGCGAGAGCGTGTGTCGCCGTCGCCGGGGGGGTATAACGCACGACCACCGACCCCCTCCGCTCCGCTCCGGAATGAACTGTCAGCGCAATTGTACACTGTGAATTGTACCGCGTACCGTATATACATATACGCGCCCACGACAGCACGGCACACGGACACGACTGGCACGAACGCCACGAACTCTATGCAGTCGCACTTCGGAATGAACTCGACGAGAGTCCTGGATTATGGACTTACAATAGATTAGACCGCGCAATCGTACTGACGACTACATTGAAGGACAGAGATATGTGTGGTTCGATTCTCTCTCTCTTCCACACGATAGGTTTGTTTTTTTATTAAATATTTTTTTATAGTTGAATTAATGTACATTTTTTATACTTAAAGTGACATGGGTGTATGTTAGAAATTTGGTGAAAGCGAGAAGGGAAGTCTCAGTGCAATCTGATGCAGCACAATAAAAGAAAACAAATCTATTGCTACACTGGACTGCATTAGAACTTCCATTTTCGCCAATTTTAAGCATATTCCTACTTCATTAAATACAGAGTTTATGTATGTACATACTAGTTCAACTGGTGTATAATACAATAAAAAACTTACTATAAAATAAAACTTAATATAAAATTTTTATGACTATCAATACTGATCTATTAGATGCTCTCTAAATAAATATAGTTTTTCATAATAATTAAAAAATGCTCAATATTTCATTCAATATTTAAAACGAAGTGAAAAGTAGAGAGGTGGAAAACTGATCAGTCTCAAATATCAAACTTGTACTTTCATTATTGAGAGTTTTTATTATTTTCCTCACAATCACTTGCATTATCTACGATCTCGTCCTCAGAATTTTCACCACTTCCTATGAACGTTTCCTCATGGAGAAAAGGTGGTGGTAGCTTCGTGATAAATCGCGTGGCTTGAGTCTCGAGAAGAATTTGTGGCAATGACGTAACAGATTCTTCATCCCCGTTCTCACAAACTTCAATGGATGGTGTATCAAAAATTTTCTTCCGTTTCAGAGCCCTTATAAGATCATTTTCTTCATCTGACTCGTTGGATTCTTTTCGGATAGACGGATTATCATTTCTAATATTATAAATAGGAGAAATCACTTTCCCATAATCTGAATTAGTGTCGCTTGATGGCGTTGGCAATATGGGGTAAGAAGGCATCGGCGGTGGAGGAGGTACAACCTGGCAGTCCTTGCTGTCCTCGGTATTCGACGTAGGATCCCTCGATACATTTTTATATATACGTTGCAGCGCCCTGGCCTCTCGTTCAGACATAGACTTATGTTTATCAATTAAAGCTTCTTTCAATTCGATCATAAAATTTTTCGCTAGAAGCTTATCCAGTTTTCGTTGCTCTAACGAACATTCATCTGTATCTTCGTCCAACGGTTTGAAATACTCCTCTTTGATATACTCTTCGAATACCTCGTCAAGGATCTGCGGATCCGAATCGATTATTACTGGCAAGTCGGGATTCTGATTTATCGTAGTATCATCGGCTACAGGTTGACTGCCTCTCAGATCACTGAATCTCGATCTTGCCATCAACAGAACGACAAATTCTGCTAGACTCTTAGCCGTGTCGATCTCCTTGAATGCTTTATCTAACTTTTGCATAAACATATCAGCTGTTTCGTTATCGATACCAATATCCTCATTAATGCAGTCCTCAATATTTTTAAATGTTGAAAAAACTTGATTGTAGGCTAATTGCAGTTTGTATGACGCCAAATCCAGCTGGACAATTGGATCGTGCCATTTAACTTTGTCCTGTGTCCTAAGAAATAATCTCTTGTAATATGTTATCTATTGTAATGAACGTAAATATAAACACATATCTTTCAACTTACTTATGTCGAACTGGTTCTGTTTTACAAGTGCGATACGCGTTAATAACTTCCGATAATTTAACTTTATATGCCGCCAGTTCTTTAATCAAGATATGAATTATATGAGCTAATTTTGTTTCAGGAATCTTCTGGCAAGAACATATCCAAGTATTACTATCATATGCGACAGCTAATAAATACAACATTTCTGACTGTACCAGAAGATAGGTATGATACAATCTCTATAAAAAGTAATAAATATAAAAATATATTGTAAAAGTTATCATAAAATGTATCTTGGAATTGCATTATTCATCTACCTTTAATGATTGATAATCTATTTCACCAGATGTCTCAAACGAGTTACGTTCAAACTTTGTAAACAGCTCTTCGCTAAGGGCGTCCGGCGGCAGCAATTTCACAATTAACAGCGAACATTCGTAATATACACGGGAAATATTTTCCATAAATTTTATTAAAGTATCTCTTAGAGATTCCAGATATTGCAACTTTTCACCTAAGAAACGACTAGTACAAACAAACAGAAATAGAATAACAATATCTACATCTAAATCTTATTAATATTTCTTTACTTTATATGGATTTTGTATACTTACGAAAATTGTTGAAGACACGTTTTAAAGCCCAATTTTATTTTATAATCACGTCGTAAGATCTTAAGGCCGTCTTTACACATGAGAAAAAGTTCATTTTGTAACAATATAACATTTTTTAGATTTCTATTTGCACGAAAACGCAAGTATTTTATATAACCGACGCAACAAATTGCAGACGATGCAAATAACATTGGCAAAACATACATTGAAGAGACTAATACAGCTCCAGTCATAATTAGTTCATGTAGCGTTATTCTGCAAACAGAATGAATAAGTTTATCATTAAATCAGGAATTTATCGTTAAATCTATTTTAATCAGTCGTACATTTTATAAAAAGCAAGAAATATTATGCAAACATTGACACAAAGATGCTTTATAAACTACTTTTTACAATATACTATGATAATTAAAAAAATTGTACAATTACTTTTCAGAATTGCTATTGCACTTGGCTACAAAGCCGTTAATCGTAGAAAAATGGTCGCTCAACAAAGCCTCTGCATTCAAAATAGCATTCAATTGCTCTTTGGAAGCACTCTTCTCCTGTAAAGAATAAATTATAGGAAACAATTGTACTCGGTACAGATTGCGTGACTATATATTTCCTTTCAGAACAAGGAGTACCTGCGTTATCCAAGAATAAAGAGAAAATAATTTTCTGTAAATTTTCTTCACAATGTTTCTAATATCCTAGAAAAATTAGAGAGGTTACGTACAATTTATACAAAATTTATCAATCTTTTGTACATGTGTTTAACAGATATAATATAAAAGTTTATTACGATATTTAAATAATGCTCCTGCTTGAAGTATGTTCTCTTGGGTACAGGCACACTTTCGAAGTCTGTGTAACCCAACTTGAAAAGATGCTCGTGAAGAGCACTACCCTGTAAACAGACATTAAATTTCTCTGAACGTTACTCTTCATTATGCTTAATTGATTCTATAATTATTCTTCATTTTTTAAATCTGTTATTCAGTTATTCTAGACTTATATTCATTACTCTTCATTATTCTTAACCAATGCTTATCTCTATGGCTTGTTTAATCAATAATGTATCTCTAATGAAAAAATTTTATGTTTAACAATAAGTTAAATTGAAGGAACTAATTGTCAACAAGGAAATCATCTTCCGATGTTTTCTGATCCTTGTGCAAAGTGGCGAAAGATACGCATGCACAAATGTGAATATAACCTTATCCTTTTTTTATTTGCTTAGGATGGCAAATGTAGCCACTTTTTAAGTTATGCATTACGAGTTTAAGAAGTTTAAGGAATTGGATTCGTACTTGTATCACAACATCCTCATCTTCCTCGTCGATGCCATGCACCTCCATCGTTATTATTTAATTCACTATAAATCCAATGTAGATACACACATATTGCATTTCATGAGGTATCTTGCAAAATACACAAGGGGAAACGCAGATAAATATTTTCAACGGATAACACGCTGTACCCACAGTCTCCCGTTCTGGAAGAAATTTATTCCTAATCCTCGAATTGATTTCCTGTAAAAAACCAAAAGAACAAAATATAGATATATAAAATTATAATAATTAAAAATTCAAAAAATTTGGCTACCAAAAAAAAGACAGACATTATTGTAAGGTTTGTTCCTCGTGGTTCTGTGTTTCACTTTTTAACATTTAAAATGAAATAGACACACAATAGGTATACAATTAGACATTGGGGAGAAGAAAGAGGAAAAATTACAATTGCAAGTACAAAAACTTTAGAAAACAGAACAGTAATGCACAATGCACTACACTTTTTTCTCCTCCCACCTTTCTCCACTGTTTATAGGATTCACCACAGAACATATACAATGAGAAGTGCAAGCTCCTTTGTAACGGTGGAAACACGAAACGCCGCGCGCGATCGACGCGATCCAAGTGGCTTGGCCCTGTACTACGTTCTATATCTATAGCTACTAGCTGTATCTATAGCTACTAGCTGTATCTATAGCTACTAGCTGTGTTCCGAATACACTGCCAAGTACTGAAAATCTATAATTTACGTTATACGTAAAGTATAGATTTTCAGTACTGGCAGTGTATATCGGAACACGGCCTATATGAACTGTAAATAATATACAATAATATATGTTAATGTTATTTTCGTCATTAAATGAGGGAATGCGCAATAAAGAACAAATTAATTGCATATAAAATAAAATACATTTTTATTTCAAAATTTATAACATGAAATACATTTCTATTTCAAAGTGTGTAACATATAATTACATTTCAATTTCCAAGTTTAACATAAAATACATTTTTATGTCAAAGTGTGTAACATAAATACATTTTGATTTCAAATAAAGTCTATAATAATAGAACACATAACGGAATATACGATTCTATAATAAGTGGGAACAAGAAAAAACCGTACAATTAAAGAGTTCGAAAACCAAGGTCAGGATTGTTTGGAAATCTATAAAAGCGTTTATTTTTCACTATATTGGCTTCACCTTTCGACCAATAATAGCTGTTGGCACAATTAGGAAATTTGCAAGAAAATTTCTTTCGCGAAGGCATCGTATACAACAATTTGTCAATTGATATTAACCCCAAAAGAAAGTGCAAAGTAAATTACATTTGAACTGAAAGAAGTGAGAGGAGAGGAAGAGGGAGAGGGATACACCGGCCCGGACTCCGCCACCCGCGGTTGACAGTCCCAGCACCTACCGGTGTTGGCAGAGCGGACTCTATTCCCGAAATCAGATAGTTCCACACATGAAATATTCTTGCAAATAGCCTAATTGTATGCATGTATTACGCTTAAGCAACTCTATAATCGTCGAATCCTATACGCGAGTAAACTAAATATCACAGAATGTTACATACTAATCTCTACGACTACATTAACATTACCGGTTTTTCTCGCTCATCTGTGATGCTTCTTGTGCATACTCAAGTCGGTTATGTGGTGGAAGGTCTTCTGACATGTTGTACTTGCGTTGTTCGTCAGGCATGTGCGACTCATCGTGTTTCGCTAGACTGGTCTTATTACTTCCTTTCAGGGCCTTCGGTATTGCCTTCGGTAGCAGCAGTCTGAAAAATTAAAACAATACAATTACATTCACACACTTAAAAGACAGATTCAAAAATATATATACACAAATATATATATATATATTTCTCTGTAGTTGTTACACTCTGCTTTCTTTTTTCATTTTGCCTTATCTCTTTTGTATACTTGCATTCTTTTTGCTGCCAATTTCATTTGTGAATATATATATATATATATATATATATATATATATATATATATATATTTATTCACAAATAAAATTGGCAGCAAAAAGAATGCAAGTATACAAAAGAGATAAGGCAAAATGAAAAAAGAAAGCAGAGTGTAACAACTACAGAGAAAACATGATTCTAAGAATTGAGAAAAATAAAAGATAGTCGGAGTGAAATATTTATACGTACTTGTTCATGTACCAGCATGTGTCTCTGTAGATTGTTCAGCCTGTTGAACTCGCAATCGCACACTGGTCTTATTACTTCCTTTCAGGGCCTTCGGTATTGCCTTCGGTAGCAGCAGTCTGAAACATTAAACAATACAATAAGATTCACACACTTAAAAGATAGATACACAAATATATATATAAATATATATATATAATTTAATTGGCAGCAAAAAAAATGCAATTAAAAAAAAGAAATAAAGCAAAATCAGAAAAGAAAGCAAAGTGTAACAACTACAGAGAAAACATGATTCTAAGAATTGAGAAAAATAAAAGATAGTCGGAGTGAAATATTTATACGTACTTGTTCATGTACCAGCATGTGTCTCTGTAGATTGTTCAGCCTGTTGAACTCGCAATCGCACACTGGTCTTATTACTTCCTTTCAGGGCCTTCGGTATTGCCTTCGGTAGCAGCAGTCTGAAACATTAAACAATACAATAAGATTCACACACTTAAAAGATAGATACACAAATATATATATAATTTAATTGGCAGCAAAAAGAATGCAATTAAAAAAAAGAGATAAAGCAAAATCAGAAAAGAAAGCAAAGTGTAACAACTACAGAGAAAACATGATTCTAAGAATTGAGAAAAATAAAAGATAGTCCGAGTGAAATATTTATACGTACTTGATGTTGATGTACCAGCATGTGTCTCTGTAGATTGTTCAGCCTGTTGAATTCGCGATCGCACACTTCGCAATCAAACTTCTTGTCAGGATCGTGATGCTTCTTGTGCACACTCAAGTCGGTTATGTGGTGCAAGGTCTTCTGCATGTATCGCACACTTGCGTTGTTCGTTACGAATATGCGACTCCTCGTGTTTCGCTAGACTGGTCTTATCCATGAACCGCCGACCGCAGTAAATGCAAGGAAGCGGTCGCGATCCACGAGGCACGGGCACCACCAAAATTCAATGGCAGGTTTCACTTTCACTTTCGTGTCTCCGAGTCTCCGACGCCGACCATGCCCGATCGACGTTCGGCTTGCTTCGGCTCACGAAATGCGCGCGCATTACCCCCGATCCTGCTTGGCCCTGCCGCCATGATGTTTCTCCCCTTCTCCTAGGAGTTTCACCCCCGTGGGATTCACGGTCGTATACACAGGTCTGGCAACTCCGGTGGTGGGGGGTGACTCACTTATTGAAGCCAAGGTCGGTAAATGACGCGTCGGTAGCGACGCTACATAAGGTCTTCTCACGCACTTCGAGCTGTTTGGAACCAAAATGGCGACAACAACGCTCAGCTGATCCAAGGTCCGTAGATAGACGCGACGACAGCGCGACGACAGGTACGTCGCGTCTATCTACGGACCTTGAGCTGATCAGCAAAAAAATATAATGTTTAATTTTTAGACAAATGTTAATGTTTACGCTGTTTAAAAGTTAAGTTAAGTTAAAAAACATAAAAATAAATAATACTTGGTCGAAATTAGAAAAATATACAGCATGCATTCTCAAATATATTAACTAATTTTATTACTAACTCTTAATTATAAACATTGAGTTTTAAAATAATTAGACTAGAAATTAAATGTTCCAATAATCTTATATTTTTATTAATAAACATGTAATTATAATAAAATAATAACGCAAATAATACATTTTATTCCGCCAGTAATAATTAACAGCAATATCATTTAAATGGACTTAACTGGCTATTAAAATATTGCAAAAAAAATATTTATTTAAATAATATTGCTATTAAAATAAATATTTGAAAACAATAACATTGCTTTGCAAATAATTTTGATTTTTAGATAATAGATTGCCTATAAGCACTTTTTGAAGCAAAGGATTTATTTTTCGATAAACGTATTTCCTTTTTTTGCTCGTTAACAAAAATAATTTGTCGAATATGAATATATCGACGTAAAATATTGTAGAAGAAATTACAAGGTTTAGTACGTTCCGCACAAATGTTTGAGATAGTTAATTCTTTATAAGGTGCCCATTTTTCGATCATTTGTAATAAATGCTCAAATAATCGAGGGTGCAGAGCACATCTATCAAAATGCGCTTGCAAATGACCTTCAACTAAAGAAATATAGTTAAATTTACCATTTGAAGGATTTTCTAAGAATCCAAAAGAAAGAGCTTTGGTATAAAACGAATACTGACCATTATATTATCATCAGTAAAAGCTTGTAAACAATCACTACAAGCGTATTTTTTTCGTAAAACATAAGAAATTGCACTTCCTAGCACGTTGTTTATAATATTACATTCTAATCTATTCGTTATTGGGGTTACATAAGTGTAATTTTGTGTATTTTCATAAACGGGGGAATACATACAATCCTCTGGCCAAATCCCGTACACTGTACAGTGCCGTACCAGCAGCGCGAATGGCGAACTACGCACACAGTAACAACTGTTGTTACGACGTGCACTAATACACAGTCACTGGAACCAAAATGGCGGCCGTGAGAAGACCTTATGTAGCGTCGCTACCGACGCGTCATTTACCGACCTTGCTCGAAGCTAGTCGGCCTCATAGATCGCAACGACGGCGGCGGCCAGACAGTGAATTACAAAACGCGCCAAATTGAAGTACGGTTATAACGAGACAAATAAAAAACGCAATGCTGACTGACGGGCAAGAAATTCGTTATACATGCAGGCGAGCATGATAAATATGACCGAGTCTTATTATACCGTGATTTTAAATAACGTTTGATCGAGTGTCTTTAGCTACGGCATGAGACATTTTCATGATATTGGTGTTCGATTCCGGATGAATCATTCACCAATGAATCATTGATACAATTTCAACATTATTCACTCATGAATAATGTTTAAATTGTATTAGATTAAAAAAAAAACACATTTCAGGTTTACATGGTGAAGAAAAAAGTACGGTATAACATTATTATATAAAGAGCAGTTTATTCATTTGTCAATTTTGACAGCTTTTTTTTTACAACAAATTTTTTAGTTAATTTTAAGTTTTGTTGATGAGCGTATTGCCTCATCCTTAACCGAACATAGTAAACTAATGCGAAAAACAGTATGTCAGAAGCGTGCTCTTTGCACGGAAACGTAAAATCACACGTTGTAATAACGTCATCCAACGTTAAATCAAAAACATCCACATGAGATGCATGTTTTGCAAAGCATGCTTCTACGTGACGGATGAGATAAAAAAACCTAAGATTGGCGTGAATTAAGCCACCACGTGTTTTTATATCAGTCAGTTTCGTTGCCGCGTTCTGTACTGAAGCTCGACTGCAGGAATCAGTTTTCTGGCTTTTGTAGCCCGATTTACATTTAAGTACTGCGCACTTTTAAAACCATTTTTATAGCAAGCTTATCCGTAGCTGTCACCACGGTATATACGACCGTGGCTGTCACACAGAACATACACATATGGCGGCCATAGTCGGCCTCCTACATAAGTAGCGACACGTGGTGGCGATATCATAAATTAAAATACTCGTTTCAATAAGTGAGACACCCCCACCACTAAAAATTCGCCCGAGTTGCCAGACCTGTGTATACGACCGTGTATCCACTGATTATAGGACAGCCATGATGTCGAATTGTCGATCAGTCGATCAGTCGATTGTAGTCGATAGCAGTGCCACCAACGGAGAGCCGCAAAACTCGTGAGGCCCGTGTTTACCCGTTTTTGACGTATATGTATACGTAAGATTCCGCGTAATAAGATATGTTATTATGCGCCGTTGTCTCAAATGTCACTCGCGAGACGTAGTCGCGCGAGGTACGGACGGCTGTTCGGCGATCTCTCGTAACCGTCGGGATCGAAAGATTCGAAAGGTGGGTCGGGCAGTGACTAACGCAGATTGAGCTTCACTTTGCGCTTTGACAGAACAGTGCCTCGTCAGGGACGTCAGGTAGACAATGACGGTTTTGCGCAATCCGCGGACGCCGACTGCGTCGGGTTACGGCTTCTCGATGTCGTCGCGTTTATTGTCGTTTCCTCGTACGCTGACACCGTATTCGGCTTCTCGATCCGAGCTTCGCGAACGCGTTGCGTTACGATGAGGTATAACCTCGAGTCAACGTGGTTGGCAGTGTAGAGCGCGTGTAGAGCGCGTGTCATTGCAATGACAATGTGACGATCGAATCTACCTTGGTTTATCTGGAGCCTCGTGGATCCCGCGAGAATATCCTGTTTCGCACACGAATGTCTGCCGTTTTTATTTTACATTGTCTTACATTGTATACCCTGATAAACAAATTGCCTGCGGTATGACAAAACTGCTCGTAGCATGATCGGCGCACTTTGTTTTATATTTTTCTAAATTTTACCGAATTGCGTCCGATAAGTAGCCACGTTGTTTGTCAATTTTAAAGATCTGGTTTTCTCGCATACTTATTGTTGATTGTTACTCCAGGTATTTACAAAAAATGGCAGACGTTAGGTTACTCATTCAAGAGGAGGGTCGCGCGGCCAGGAACTTGGTAGCTTTTAACGTGCCCGTTGGTACGAATAATTTAGAGAAAATTACGAAGAAACCGCCCAGCGTGCCGAGGCAGACGCAGTCGGGTTCAACAAAGCGATCCATGAAACCAACCACAAGAGTAAGGTCCGCTTCTACGGGTCGTGATAAAAAGTCTGGTGAGAACAGCTTTCTTTTATAATTATCTCTCTATTTTCTTAACAAAAAATGCATGATATAATTAAATAATATCTTGCAATTTACATTGTTTATTCAACTTTTAATCGAACATGTAATGCTTATCTTTTACAGAATTACAGGCACGATACTGGGCGTTTCTGTTTGGAAATTTACAAAGAGCGGTTGACGGAATCTACCAGACGTGCGAAGAGGATGAAAATATCTCTGAGTGCAAGGAAGTTATTTTAGTACTCGAGAATTATACCCGAGACTTCCATAATTTAATAGAATGGTTCAAAGTTAAATGGGCCTATGAAAATTCATCGCCACCGTTACGACGAACTCCGTTGGCTTGGGAAGTTAGGAAAACGTCTCCTTGTCGGATATGGAATTCAACCATAATTCCAAAGTCCACTAGTCCCCTGCATAGAGCAAGCCCGACAGAGTCAGTCTGCAAAAGTCCAGTCGACCAAATCATATGTGAGAATAAACCGATTGTAACGGACAATAAAATTAATCATGCTAAAGAGGAATTTGTTCATAAATTGTTAAAAGATAATAAAAACAACGTTTGCAAAAATTGTTCTTCTGACATTAAAGAGAAACGTAAGAATGGAGTAGACAAAACAGGAAATCAAATAACAAGTAAGGAAAAATCCACGTCGACGAAAGCATCTAACAAAGTTCTTATGAAACAAACAGTGCAATCAAAAACGAATAGCTTTGTGGATCGCAGGACGTTAAACGACGGTGTAACGTATGATTCGAAAAATAAAATCGATGTTAGAAATATTTCTAAACCAACAAAGGACTCTTTGCATAGTAGTATTGTAAAGCCAATTGATTCTAATTTATCTGCAGAAAAACGAGAACAAACCTGCAGAAATGATAAAAATGTTCAGCCGAGTTCATGTACTAATTGTGAACTTGTGCAGAAGGAATGTAATGGCGTGAACGTTAAAGATGGTAAGACAGAGGGAAAAAGTGTGGATAGCAAATTGTCGTGTAATAAAAATAACGGACTGGAAAATAATGAGATTAATGCCAAAGTTAAAAAAGATAGTAATAGAAAGTGTGAAAGCAACATTAATATTGAAAAGTTGAGTACAAAGACAGCTATCGTTCAGAGTACTTCAGAAAAGATAAATCAAGTTAATTGCCAAATAAATAAACATCCTCACGAAATTGGCGATAAGTCAAGTACTCAAGATACTCCGATTGCAACATCGAATAACGTAGATAAAAGCCCCATGGTAATTAGCACAAACAGACCTGCCTACGCGACCGTGTCGCAAACAAACAGATCCAAAGTACAGTTGTCGGGTTCATCCGAAACTCCAAAGTTTATCAGAAGTAAAACTTGTTTAAGTGATAGAAATTTACCCGCTTCAAGTAAAAGAAGGCCTGGGACGTCCGTTATTGTGAGAGGACGGTTTCAAACTCCTGAAAATAAGGTATTATACATATTTCATTAAACTATCATAATAAGATTGTGGACGCACATAGCAAGAAAATAGACTTTAATTTTGAGGACTTGTACAGAGAAATTTTTTTTTGTTTTCTTATCACTAGTCTTACTTATGTGAAACTTCGCGATTTGTTAACAAACTTATGATTAGCAATATATTTATATATAGTAGGTCTTATCGAGATATACAGCTTACATCTTTATTATGAATATATGTAGACTTTCTAAATTAAATAACAGTTTAATTCAATATTGTGTACTATTATATTGTATTGTATACAAAAGATATATATTTTTTCAGTTATCAGAACAAAATGTAAAGAAAGATCAAAATATAGACATGAATGGATCGGTAGAAGTTTTAACTAAACAAACAGTATCACCAAAGTTAAAAGACGAAAGTGATGGCTGGCAAACAGTAAGGAACCGTTGTAGAAGAGGGAGCACTCATAATTTGAACATGTCTACACGCTTTCACAAACCAAGTACTGCTCTATCCTTGCCAGCTTTATCAATAGAAAGCCCATCAGAGAAGCTGAAGAAGACTAGTTATACTCCCGATGGAAATAAGCAAAAGAAAAAGTGTATTGTAGGAAAAACCGGCAAGAATATGAATAACGAGGTTGAGAAAGTTAAAGGAGAATTCATAACATCTACGATTAAAAGTAATATCGAAGACACACTTAAAAAGAACACATTAAATTTGTGTGATACTAATTCGACATCAGTGATCGCAGCTATCTTCAAGAATGACGCAGAATTACTTGAGAAACGTATACAACAGTTTATGACCGCTCAGGCGGAAAGAGAAAGAATTATCTTGGAGGAAGAAAGAAAGACAGAGGAAGCAGATTCTCAAAGATCTCAGCAGCTATCAGATGAAGAGGCGTCCTTAAAACGGCAAATTTTGGAATTAGAGTCGAGCGAAATTGACATTGACACTGAAACAGATGAAACGGATGGTGAAATGGTTCTCGAAATGGAAGACGAACCTGTGGTATCGCTCAGTGTCACTGATGATATTAGTTTAGAAGACAGGTACATAAAAGCTATGCATATTGTTTAGTGGTCTCGATAGGATTACCAAATTTTTGTTAACAAAATGAATGTTTTAGGTACGAAAATATGTTAGAAGGAATGTCTTGGGCGGAACGAGTCGATACTCTTGCACAATTGCGTGCATTGGTAGCTCGCCATCCTGGGCGTGCTTTAGAACTGCATCAGAAACTTTCATCTCCATCGCGAAAAAGATCGCTTCCTGAAACGTTAAGAAGGTATCAAGCAAAACAAGCCTGTGCTCAACACAAACGTCAAAAGCTGCTTATGGAGAAATCGCAACGATTGCGAGATTTATTAAACAAAGTGGAAGATGTCAAAAGTGCAAAGAGTCAATTAATAGAAGACAAAAGAATCAGGATGGAAATGAAACTTAAAAGGGCGGAAGAAAATAGGACACAACATTTATTAGAAGTAGTAAGAAAAGCACATGACGAGGATTCGAAGTTGAAGGAAATAGCTTTTATCAATGAACTGGAGGCACAAAATAAGAGACATGATTTTATGGCGTTATGTCAAGAACAAGAAGAAAGATTACAGGTATACCCCCCCAAAAATAACATTTTTAATTAAAAAAAATTAGGATTTTTTTAAACCTGTGGTATTGAATACAATATTAATGTAATTATGTATAATATATATTACTATCGTGTTTTTAATACGAGAATGGCTTATTATATAGGGTATTCAAGAAGAACGTCAACGTCGACAAGAGGAAAAAGCTGCCAAAGAAGCTGCAGCTGAAGAACGTCGAAGGGCTTTGGAAGTAGAGCGGCAGTTGCGAATACAAAAAATGAAGCAAGTCCGACGAGAACGTGAGGAAAGAGTTGGCAAAATGCAGCTCGAGAGAGAAAAAGAACGACAAGTACATGAATTATTATTATTATACCATTAAGATATCTTTATTTCATAGGTGTGGAGTTTCTAAGTTACCAAGTTTAACTTTGTAGGAATTAGCGAGAGAAAAGGCACGAGATCGCGAAGAACGTTTGTCGGCACTTCATGCAGCGCAACTGGCTAATCAGGAAGAACTGCAGAAGAAAATAGCGCAAAAGCAGCAAGAATCCGCTAGGCGGCATGTAGAGAACATTGAGCACATTCGGCAACGTGCGGTTGAGTCTTCGATTTTAAGGTCGGAGGAAGTGCCACCCACTCTCAAATCGTATCCCGCTCAAAAACAATGTTCTCTATGTGGAACGATTGTGAGTTTCCCGCACAATTACGCGACGTGATCTTTTTTTTTAACGAAACTTATTGAATTTGCGTATTTTACAGATATCTAACGAGGTGCATCTTCTAAGCCACTTGAAAGGGAAGGCGCATCTCGAAGCAGCACGAAGCGCGCATGATAACCGCGAACCGTCTCGAGATGAGCTTCAGCGTTTTAATATTGCGCAGATACGGGACGTCCCCGTCAGCGTAATTAATAATAATAACGCGAACAACAGCAAGGCTGTGAAAGAGAAGCAAAAAGCGCTAAAACGGCGATGCAGGAAAATAAAGCAGCGCATGAGCTCACGCGGACAGGAATGGGAAGACAAGTATAAAAGTGAGACTGATCAGAATTTATCCGTCGAATCAGCCAATAAAGTCAAATTCCGCCGTAATTTGAAAGAGTTAGATAGATTATATAATAATCATTCCAAATCAGCATGGTCGAACATAGCATTGGCCACCTTGGAGCGCTGCTTAGGGGAAATTGTTCGAGCCTTCTCCAAATCAGTAAGTTCTATATAGAGAAAATAACATTTCTTCGCGTGCATTACTTCGCATAATTATATCCCGTTTATTCCGTTTCAGTGTCCACTTGATCAAGATGCTTTCAGATGTCTGAATGGATTTGACACTTTAACAAACTTATTAAATTTAGGCTTAAATACACAAAACGCATCTCACATTTTACCAAATAAGTAAGTATAATAAACCTTTTAATTGATATTATGAGATTTATGAGATGTATCTGAAATTTTAGAGCAATCACATCGCTGTGCCGAGTTTACAAGGCGGGGATCAGTGGAAACACCGAGAGTATAGAAGCTATTTTATTAAGCAACAAAATTCTCGTTGTTCTAGATCTACTTTTACAACGTTTAGAGGTAAGTTTATGTTTAGTTTATGTTTAGTAATGATTATTAGAGTATCAACCATCATCGCTCTTATAGTGTACCATGTAGTACTATATAGTATACCATAAATTATATGAATTTATGTAAAAAAATTACAGATAATTGTAGTGCTTTATTTTTTTAATTCAATGATTTATAATGAAGTAGTTTTTTAATATATTTTATATAGTATGATATTCTTGTATTTAAGTATAAATATCGTCCCATTACGTAATTGTTCGAATCATTGACAATATATTGCTCAATTAAATTCTTCTTTGTCATACTTGCTAATAAATTCTAGGGAAATATTTTTAAATACTTTTTAAATTGAAGTCAGTAACGTATCTGAATTCACCAATACCACGTTACTTGTTTAATAATCAGACTACGTATTGAGAACCGCGAATTAAATTAGATTAAATTAGATCTTGATCGATAATTTTAATTCACTTTATCCCTTTTGGTTGAAATCTCCAATTTGTAAGCCTAAGAATGATATCGATTAACCTGCGATTAACTTAACCAACGATTAACCGGCAGAATTGCTCAAAGCAAAAGGTCTAACTATATAATTCATTTTCTTTAATCTAATCTTTCTTTTCATTTGTAAAAAAATTGATGACAAATCGATAGGTTTATTAAAATAATACGACAGGGTGTTATTTGACAAGTTATTCGCTGATTAAGTTAATCGGAATTGATCGAAGTTGTCCTCAATCTCTAAAACAGGTTTTATGTCATTTTCCTTGCGTTTCTATAAGGAATTCTCGATTTTAGAATTTTCGAATTGCCCACCTTGCAAAACGTATTCTGAACGTAGCTTCATGTATATAATTTGGGGCGGCATTCTATCCGGTACGTGCTGCCCTCTGGGAAGTAGAGAGTCAATTTACTCGAATAAGGATTCTTTGAATTTATCTCCTAAAATATTTTATGATAATTTTTTAAAGAAAAGATAAAAAAAGAACTGATCTTCAGAATTGAATCGGTATGTTTTGACCTATTTCTGACTCTCGTGAAACCACGTTCAGATATAATCACAGGTCACAACAGTTTTCGTTTTCTACTCGTCATCAATATCGATGCATGAATACTATCAACAGGCTTCGGATTACGATTGTAATTCGGGAATTTTTGCAAATTAAATTTCAGAGATAATTAGACAACGAAATTCCATTCTATATTTATTTTCGAGGGAATTCTAGCGAAATAAACGCGTGGTAATTGAAATACGACATTACCAGAAAATTGTTAAGAAGGATACCGGACGATTTTTGGTCGCATATATTTTTATTTCGAAATTGCAAGACATATAAATTTTCTTTTTGTTAAATGGCGTTCCGATCAGATATAATTCTCTTCCTTTAAGGTTTTTGTTTTTTATCAAGAAGAAGAAGGAATTTAATCTCAGAACATTTCTGGGTATGTGTGCGTATTATACGCATATTTTACAAGCATACATAGTGATACATATACATTTTAACGTAGTTGGGCAAACAGAGTTATACGTTCTTCTTCTAGAGATTGATGATATGTTAAAAGAAACTACGTAAAATTAATTTTTATATACATATATTGTATATAAATAAAATTTTTTTTTTTTTTTTTACATATATATACATGTACAATTCGATATCACTTGTGTAAGATTAAGATACACTTTAGGGACTCGATTCTCGAATTTATTCGCAAGAGAAACGTATGCGCAAATTCTGCTCTTATAGAAAAGTTGCAAGTTGATTGAATGATTGGCTATCGTATGACTTTTAGCCAATTAACTTACAACGTTTCTGTAAAAGCAGAATTTGCCTATACGTTTCTCTTGCGAATGAATTCAAGAATCGAGCCCCAGCTTTAAATCTACTTAATTTACAGAGTAAGATTTTTTTTTATCACTCAAATGCTGCACAAATTGTTTCACAATTAAAGAAAAACTGTTACGCTTGTCTTTATTCTCTTCTAGAAGATATATAGAATATTATCAATCTTTATTTAGTTGTAAATTATCAAGAAAAACAATGAAAATTGATATATAATGTCGGAGTGTAAGATACACATCACGCAAATAATTACGTTAAAAAAACCACGCGATTAATGTAGGGTTAAATAAATCAATCTCTGAAAAAAGGACAGTCAGTACTGTTTGTACATTTTTGTCAATTATCTAAATGGTTGACGAACAAAAGTCTTCATTCCTTAATAAGGACGCGAGCCAAAGTACGCGGTGATATCCGCGTCGAACGAACATAAACGAGCATAACGAGCATCGTTTTCTAAAGCGAGCTAATGTGGTAGATAGGCATGTAGATTACAGCTTGTTTTGTCTCTTTCTGTCTCTCTTTTTTTTTACTCTCTCTCCTTTTTTTCTTACCTCGTTTCGAGGTCGGTAAAGGGACGACGGTAAAGACGATGTGTCCCTGTCATCCTGTCCATTCTGTCCGACTTGTCAAAATAAGGATTAAGAATCTCGGGGATCCACGATTTCACGTCACGCGGTTGCCTTTCGGACTCGTTTGAGTGTCGCGGTAGGAACGTATCGCTTCCCCAATAAATGAAGGGAATACGACGTACTAATTTCAAGAAACATACTCGGAGGCTGGAGAGTAGGAAAGCTGTACAAAATATAAATCTTACCTATAGGGCGACAAAATTGGAGCTTTCGTTTAACAGTGCTACCAGCTCGGCTACCAGTCCTTTTTCTAGAAATTGATTTGTTTAAAAAAATGACGTCGAATTATATATTATAAAATAAAATATAATATGTATATAAATAATTCCACGTATAATTTTTTTTTTAATAAATCAATCTCTAGCTAGAAGAAGGACGCATAGCGCTCTGTTTGCCCGTTTACGTTAAAATATATAAGTTGAGCAGTACGCTAAATTCGCGTTTATTAATTATGGATATACCTGATACGACGATGTCGATACGTTTATGATTTCGATAGTGCTGCTATTATCGCGTTAAATATCAATAGAAAATATATATAACAAAATTCACGAACTAGACGACGGTTATATCGTTGATTGAAACCGATGTGGAGGTTGTTTCTGTGCTTTTACATTATTGTTTTTTAAAGATTCTCTCTCTAAAGTTCAAATCTCATCATTAAGAGAAAATACAGATTTAAAATATATAAATTGCATTTGTTTTTTTTTATATACACATTTATCTTTTTTTATTGGATTCGCAGTTCAATTAATTAAAAATATTTGATCACGGCACTTTGGTGTGCGCGGTTAGCAAAACAATATGGTTCGGTTTAATTCGATTTACACGCGTCTGGCGTTGTCATTTTGTATATACGTGTCAATGAAATATCGAGTGCTTTACGCAGTTAATAATTACAAAACGGCAAATATAATTACTGCGACCGATCGTAATTTTTTTTCCTTTTTGCGCAAACGCTTGGCATTTCGCATCTTTATGCAACAATGAACACGATTAAATCTATCAGAGAAATATAAACAATCGTTATATATACTCATGCTCATTTTCATGCCTTTATCTAGAATTTGTACTAACAATAAGACGGCTTCTCTTTTTCTCTCTCTTTTTCTCTCTCTTTCTTCTCTCTCTTCTCTCTCTCTCTCTCTCTCTCTCTCTCTTTCTTTCTCTCTCTTGGATTTTTTTCGTTATTTACGCGGCTACAAGCGCGTCTCTCTCATCGGCGCGAAAATTCACGCTTTCAACGGGGCCTTTCGTACGGCAGACCCCTTGTACCTTTTCTTCCCAGACCGATCATCTCGGTGTGGCTTCGCCACCGACGGGAATCCATCGGTGTGATTTCGCCATCGATTCTTCACGCTCCATAGATACGGCACTGGCGCCACCTCCTTCCTGTCCCCTCTTCCAAGGATCCCCCTCCGCAAATGCATTAGCGGCGAGAGAGCTTTTAGTGACGTCACCCACATACAGATACGCACGCACGCACGCATGCACGCATCACGCGCGCACGCATCACGCATACTTACACACGTGCACGCGCAACACGCACGCGGATGGAGCGTCCGGGTTGTATGGGTGAAAGGAAAGTCCGTCCGCGGGAGAATGTGCGTGGGGTACTTCTGTTTCCACTTCCATCAAGCCCTGGTTTCGAGGACCCGGCCTAATCTTTTGTCTCGTCCTCCTCTTCCTCCTCCTCCTCCTCCTCCTCCTCTTCTTCCTCTTCCACCTCCTTCTCCGCCACCTTCTATCGGCGCTTTTTCAACAACCTCTTCGCACGTCCTAGAATACGAAATGCGCGCTGCAATTTCCCCGCCGCCGCGCCGCGCCGTCGACGATCGACGAGATTTTTACGATTTTACGAGATCATCTGATGACGGATGATATTTGGATACCCGAATCCTTCGCCGAACGAGAAGTTCATCCGCAAAAATAAAAGTTATAAAATACCCTCCATACGTCATACACGTTTAGAAAAGTGCCCGCAATATATTTTCCGCAATATAGAGTACCTTGTACTTTTATCACAAGGTGCAGAGATGTATAAAATTTAATTATATCTCTTTCTCGTGATATAAGTACGTATCGTAAACTGGAGTTAGAATAAATGAGATATGGATCAGGCACTAATTCTGGATCATTTATCATATTTAAATAATTATTTTTTGTCACGGTTATGGTAAAGAATGATTTTAAATTTTAACTAAAGGCAGCAAAATTTGAAGTAAAAATTTCATAAAAAAGATTTTAATAAAAATTTTTAGAAAAAAATATATGAAAGAAGATTTATTTGTTTATTTCTGTTAAGATTTACTGACAATAGAATATTCAAATGACTAATTTGTTTGAAGTAAAAAAAAAATAATATTGCATATCTATATGTAAGAACTTTGTTACGAAATATAGTTGTTTGTAATTTAACTGTTTTTAATTGTTAAACATATGATTTTTAGTATAAATTTTCATTTTTATTAATTTTTATTACAAATCTGAACATAGGTATTAACATAATGCTGAAGTTACATTGTGATCGACAATTACACCCTGGAACTAGATGTAGACCGTTAATTGTAATTTCGTTATTTACATTGTGCGATATGCAAGCGCAAATTATTTTTATTATTTTTATAGGATACAGTAACGTTTCAAAAAGGACAAAGCATTTTGAGAACTGATCCATAACTAGTACCTAGGGTCTAATTGTAGATCACTTACGTTATTTCATTTAATTAAAATTAAAAGATACGAAACAAAATATATAAAATATGTAAATATAATCAGATGGAACCAAATCATAAAAAACAGAGAAAGAGATCAAATTAATCAAGTTAAAATTAATTATAAAGAATACTTTTTGCACAATTAATTATAATCATTAAGTATTTTTTTATTGTTCTTTTAATATCTTTCTGGATGTGGAAATATGAATTTTTATTCTAAGAGTGATCCATAATCAGTGCCCTTATCCTATTTAATGGCAGGATATTCTTTCTGACTGTTCAGTGCGTTGACAAATAACGATTTATTGACTATTTCATCCTCGAAAATAATTAATAAAGGCGAAGGTTCATTTTGGTATTCATATGCCTCGATTCTGCGCGAGTCCATTACTCTTTCATTATTCATTTTTATTCCACTGAGACACGTACTTTTATCAACAGTTTTAACGATAACATTTGTAATACAATAGTCGAGAGGCACGTGCTCGTTTTATAATCATCTTACAATGACTAGGAAATTCCGTTCGGCTTAAGCAAATATTCGAAACGAACTCACCTGTTTTATACGGACATTTTGCCTTTGTTGCTCATCCGTTCGTACGGGCAATCGTGCAGCTTCGTTTATCGTTAGACCGTTCCGTATTATTGGTCAGGCTCGTCGCCGTATACGCGATACGGGGATTCTCGAGAAAATGGAAGCGAGGGAGTCACCTCGTTACTAAATGGACCAGAAAAAGACGTTGTCGTAAAGCGCGCGACGGTGATAAAAACTCTCGCCAAATTAAAAATTCAGCGATAAGCGGAGATTATAGAGACGCGGGGTCCATCCCTCGTTATCTTTATAACTGCTTGTATCGCCGTGTTTCCCGATGTATACGCGTTTCCGTACGGCCGAGGTGCAATCGAGAGCGGAATCGCGCTGCGTCGGACTCGACGTGGACATGCCGCGTATTCGAAATAGGAAAAAAGAATTAAGAATCTTACGAGGAATATGTTGTTGTTTTTTTTTCGAGGCGTATCGTTCCGTGCCATTCCTTTGGCACTCGATGAGTCGCAGAGCGTCTCACGAATGAGAAACGGCGGTTTCTAATCGATCCCGAATGTTTAAGAAAATCGAGATAAGGGATCGCTGTAATTCATCCCGCTGGGGTCGGGACAAACTTTCCGGTCTGGACCATTACGCAAAGAGACGAATCACTTTAAGGGGGCTCGCCAATTCCCCGCGAACGTTTCCCAATCTATGTCCGTCGGCCAAACAAATCTGCAGTTTCACGTAAATCGCTGGAAACCGTCCGCGAGCGGTATAGCCGTATCCCACTGCCGCTCCAGAATTCATATGTGTATTTATGCGTGATTGTATCCCGGCTGATGGGCCGGGCGCAGGAAAACGATTTCTCGATGACTGCAAACTGTATTCGTTGACCGTAAAATAGAATGAAGGGAGAATACAACGCGTCTTCTGAGTCAAATAATGAATTGAAATCCGAGCGACGTATATGTATGTACATACATCGATATGTCAAAGAAATGTAACGGTTTATATTTCATAACAAACGATAGTTACATTGTTAAGCACAAAATATATAAATTGCAGGTGTGAAAAATATATACAAGGAATCACGCAGCGTACATCCAATTGATCGTCTCTTTTATTTTTCAACGCGTATATTTTAAAACGTTTAGGGCCAGTTTTTTAATAGTCGTTTAAACTCGTTATAGCTAAACTCACTCTTTATCTTTTTCTAAAAGGGATAGTTAGAAAGAGACGAAGAGTGAGTTAAGCTAAGATTAAAGTTAATCGACTATTGAAAAACTGTCCCTTAATGTTTCGACATTCTGATCGAGAAAAAAATTTAAAAAAAAAAATGAAACTAAACTTCCTTCTTTTGGAGATCCATTGTGTAACAATCGCAAGAAGAGAAAGAATAATAATGACTCTGTGGGTATAAAATGCGAATGCAAAAGTACGAACTGATCAAGAATCATAGAATCGCATGCTATTTATCGACGTCTCGTAGAATTCTCTAAAATCTTCTTCTCATCGGCTTGCTCTTTCCGTGACGCTTAGTTTGGAAAGAACTGGATTAACATAAAAGCATCTCCCGTTTATGGTCGCACATACCCCGATATATGTGTTCCTCGAAATTTCAACGTCTCGCTGGCGTCTTGTTTTCGTTCGCCCCGTATCAGAGAGTCGTGGCAGCCCTTTTTTCTTTCTGGATACGGATGGGATTGAATTTGTCAAGGCAGTGGTCAAACCACTTTTTAATGTTTCGTAGGAGATTATTTCGCTACCTCTCATGAGCGCGGCCGGTTCGTAACATTATCTTTTCCATCCGAGGCCCGCCCGGCGCAACAATAGTTCTTAAAAGATTATGCGCGTCAATATTTTCTGCCTGCGGTGGATCTTTCAGAAATCAATAACAAATGTATGGCGCATACGTCCTTTTAAACTCTTGCTCTGTACGCGTTAGTTAATCAATCAAAAGGGGGCGGAAAGAAGATATTCAAATTTATTTTTCAAGGTATTAATTATAAACTTTATAACGTGTACTCTCCGCGATATTATCATAGGTAAAAGCGAGATTGCCCAACTCAGATGAGATTTTCACAAAATGGAGCGATTGGACCGATCGAAAATCGACTCGTCGCAAACGCGGATGTTTGCAGAGAAATCGATTGTCGTAAGTCGTCGAAAAAAAAACTTTTTTTTAGTTTTTGATTGATTGAAACCTGAGCGTGATTTTCGACGCGGCCCGCGGTACATCGCGATATTCACGGCGGTCGAGAAGTTAAATAAAAGTGGACAAACGTGTAGCGTACGACTTTTCTATAGAATTCCCCGAACGGCTTATCGAGACCGAGGCTAAACCGTTTAGGACCCATATTCCTGTCTCCAGAATTCTTATCGAAACCCTTTGACTCGTTACCACTAATTTAGCGTTCTAAATGCGCGTGTAGGTACGTGTGCGTGCTGCCCAGTGCCCAACACGCCTCGGTCTAACGGGTCTGTAACAATGACTCAACCTATCAGGAATTCGCTGTGTCTGGCCGATCGACTGGAATTGGACGCTAAGTACATAACTAGCCGACCGGTGTAATGGTCTCCTAGTAAAAACCTTATTAAAAAAATATGCTGAAATTCTTTTAATTCCCTCGGACACGGTGGCATGAGAAATTTACTGACTTCTTGATCGTTCGACGAGCACACTTTTGCAAAAAATATAGATGTATAATGACTTTGATATCGGTAGTTTTGTCTGTTTCTTCCACATTTAATATACAGAATGTTTGATAGCGGTCGCATTCGGCGTGTCTCTGTGATCGAGTCCTTCCTTTTCTTTTACATTTTAACAAACCTTTCGTTACTTTTTGTCACTTTAATTGCTACACGTAATTGTACACTGTAATTGTACAGGTCTAATGGATTCCAGGTCTCACATTTCTCGCTATATCTTATATAGATACCCTTCCCCATTTCATTCACTGCGATTCTTTCGCGGTGTTAAGTAGACAAGAGTTAAGTAAATACACGTTTCTCTTTGGTCGTAAGTCCTTCTTTTTGGTTTCCAAATATACTTTGACGATCCTGATGCATTTGTTTGTTTGTTTACGGCATGGACATAGGAATAATATCCATGGTTTACGGTGTTATTTCGATTTTAAGAGTCGAGATTACTCCGCTCCACAGAGTATACGATAGAAACAATAGAAGAGAATGTCGGAACTACTGTCTGATTATTTTTGTAATTCCATCTCTTTGTGCATTTAAGATCAGGCTATTCTAGAACTCGGACTATTTGCAACGAGATGGAAGATCGATAAAAGTTTCGATGTCCGTTTCGATCAATGCCGAGTGCATAAACCGCCGTGTCTAAAAACGGGATTAAATGGCAGAAAATAAAACTCGCTAAAGAAAAAGTGATATTATTTCTCAGATCTTGTGGAATGCTTCATAAAGGTGTTATATTCGTTGGTTGTAACCGCTGCGTTTCTCTTTCACAGACCCTGACTAGTCTCGACGACCACGCTCAGACTCAGGATGTATCCGCCAATTCAACCGGAAATGGTACAGTAGCTGCCAGCGCGACGCAATTGCTGTGTAGCCTGATCCCTGAAGAGCCCTTTGAGAAAACGGTCTTGCAGACCCGCGTTCAAGATATTGCCGGGTAAGTCCTTCAAACGCTCAATTTATGAATATAGTATCTTACGCTATGTGATCTCGAAACTTCGATATTGGCGTCGTGTAAGAACCCAATCCTTTTAAATGATAATAACGTTTTTATTAACGTACGCGGAGAAAATTTTATATAAAATTTTACTATGGTGTCGCACCAACTGCGGACCATCAAGGAGCACAAGTTTAAATGCTATAGTCTTATAGTAAAATTGCTATGGCCATAGCATTTAATGCTACGATCATAGCATTTAATGCTATAATTATAGCATTAAATGCTGTGGCCATAGCAATTTTACTACAAGACAGCATTTAAACTTGTGCTCCTTGATAGTCCGCAGTTGGTGCGGCACCATAGTAAAATTTAATATAAAAAACCAAATAAAATTTCTTAATCGACGAGACTGGCAATCACTCCTGACAATCGTCAGGCCACTTTAGACCGAGATCCGGTCCTATCCATCTAAACGCTTAAATTTAAGCAACTTAGATGGAGAAATTCCCTTTAATATAAAATTTTCTCCGTGTAGGTACATATTCGTAAGTCGGACCTCACTCTTGCCAGAAGGAATTGCATTACTTTGTATTACAGAATGGCTCGAATAACGTTTTTACAATATAGTTGCAATCTGTTTTTCATTCCAATTTTTCAGAAATATCTCTATCATGTCATAATTTCTTTACAAAAAAAGATAAATTTTCTTTCGTAATTTTTATACTGTCTGGCTTTCCATCAAATTTTTGAAATTAGCGCAAAAACTAATTTGAAAACATTCGTTAATTTGGAAAATTGCACAGATCGATATTATTAAATAATAATATTTATTTAACGTTTATTAGTTATCAATGGTAATTTCTGAAGTATCATCACCGAATATCGGAATTGAAATATTAGAATTATTCTATATTTTAATAAAATGCTGCAGGTTTTAATTAAAATCTTTTCATCAATATAAAGCTCGCATTAAACTAAAACTTATTTTTAATTAAAAATATGGTGTATTCTAATAAGACAATATTTAAATTAATAACATATTGATGGAATATCAGATGTTAGCAAAAACAAATACTAAATACTTAATCAACAGATAGCTATTTTATTGCGCGTGATTACTATCTATCGTTAACTGTAAAATTCTATGATATCTCGAGAAATTTATAGACAGACTTAATGTGTGGATTTAATAATGTAAAAAACAATTTTAATGAACAATTTAGTTGTATTTTTTCGAGATTCATGAAGACACCGTTGATAATTGTAAAAAATACAGCAGTATCGTATAGGTCATTCGGTTATTAGTTACAAAATGGCGGACCATTAAAATTAATCTCGGCAGACGACCGAAGTATTATTTCACTGATTAGGATAATCGAAGCATAATTAGCAGCGTTCTACTTCTTTCTGGATGATATGAACGCTCTACGTAATGGCGGGCAATCATCTACAATGAAATCGTAACTTCTGTAACGTGTCTTTACGCGTCCTCTTACCCGTATCTTTTTTATAGAATTTCTCAATAAAAGGGCTAGAGCCGCTAAGGTGGTATTTTTAATAAAAAAGCATATTATTAAAATAGATATTATAAAAACGTTGAGAATTTATTGAAAAGAGAAAAACTATACAGTAACGAAGATGCAAGCGACGTCACAAATTTCGCGTTGCGCGAAATATAAGAAACGTAAACGAAAACGTTTAGATTCGTCGTTCAAAACCGCTTGCTTTCTTCCATAATGTTTCTCTTTCTGTCAATTGACAGTGGATCCTCGTCTTTTTCGCCGAAGCTATTAGCGCCCGACGGGTTTTCACGCATTTTATATGCACTCGCTCCGCGCGAGTGCGCGGCTCTCGGTCCGAAATCTGTATATCCTTTTGATCTGGTTGAGTCGCTCGTTGCGCAAACACACGCGCCGTACGCCGGGACGCGACGGTGCGTCTCTTTGAGCGGGACGAAAGGAATATTCGGGCGTGTGCTTTCCGATGGGCACCCGACTCGGACCACCCTGTCTGAAAATATAACCGCGCCGCGTGTCGCGCCAATGCCGAACTTAATACGCGAGTCACGCGAAGTGACGAGACGCAAACTGTGTTTTCGTTGCATCGCGCGAGATCCGATCTTCGTGTCGGGGTGACGTTTCGCACCTGGGTCAACTTCCTTCGCGAGGACCCCCCAAAACGCCAGTTAACCCCTTTGCCGCTTCTCTAACCCTCCCTCCCTCCGCCCCCGTTGTCTCACACGCTCGTTCTCTTTTTTTTCCTCGCTCGTGTCTTCCGGAGAGGGAAATTCTGTCCGCGTATTTTCTCATCTCTCCGTCGAACGTAGGAACGTTACACGTCGAACATGTCACCGAGGTAATACATGAAAGGTCTTTCCTCTCCAAGTATCTCAGAATATATAGGTATAAGCGGGATGAACTTTTATTTTAGGTAAGCTTTGCGCTTTTTTAATTAATTAAATTTAATTGAATGAAATTTTAATTGAAAATATATTCGGTTATATTCGCGATATATCCGGTCTTGCTGTGTGGATGGGCAACAGTTCGGATTACCTTGATTTTATCAACGCGGGAAAGAACGCTTTTTACGCAGGCGAAAGATTGCGAACATCTGAAATTACGCGGTAATTTCCCGCCAGCATGTGACAGTGTCGTCTGTCGTGCGTTAAAAAGATTCCCGGATTCGTTATCTCCCTTCGGCGTACTTTACAGTTGGGTGAATCTGCGAAATTTCATGTTCACCGAATGTACTGTCTGGCCTTGTATAATGAATGACGAAGGTGCGATCAGACTTATTGTCGACCGCGCGCACCGGTAGTGGGATTATTATGATTAATTTCCTGCCGATGTGCGAGAAAGGCCTAGTCACGATTTTTACTCAGCGGCGAGCGTTGCTTTTCGCTCGTGTCTTTAAAGCGCGCAGATGTGTAACGGCGATCGATCATTTTGTACGTCGTAATACTTATTTGACGGTCGTTAAGTGCACTCGCCGTCACTCCTTCCCTGAAAAATAATGCGCGATCTTTTTTGCGCGCCAGAGACCGATTTTTCCTTCTACAGACACGGCGATGTGAGCGGTGATCCACGTTACCGTTGCTCCGCTCCACTTCCGACTTGGAGAAAGACGAGCAATTTTGCAGCAAGCGGAATGAATGATGAATGACGATCACTTGCATATTCGATAATGCCTGTTGATGTCCATTCATGCTAGATGATATCAAATAATGATTCGGTGGCATTGTAAATGTTGGTGCGTTAATAAGTTACGACAATGTGATAATGAATTGCAGAATGCATGAACGTCACATCTGTTTGTGGGGAAAACAGCTAAAAACGATACCTATACGATGTTTGTAATTTTCTTTCATCAATAGTCAAGCTTGGTGAGCGTTATATTTTTTGCATAAACTTTTAACACGTCACGTCGGCTGTCAAATGAGTTAACTCATAATTGGCGATCTATAACGCTAGCTATTCGATTCGATTTTTTGAAAGAGAGAAATAAAAATTGTATATTGTGAGTTTTGATGCAGAATAAATATAATTGGATAGTATATTTAAATATTTAAATAACATACTGATATAAGAATAAAGGAGGCAATGTTAACGAATTATATAGTCAATGTGTTAATTGATATTAATAGTGTAAAGAAAAGATGAGATTTTTTTTTACTTAGGATGGATAGTGGATTCTCCTCGTGGTCTCTTAATAAGCCGAAAAATTGAAGAGATGTGTTTCTCTCTATCGATATAATATCCTGACATTGTAACATAGAAAATATAATTATCATTAGGCCTTATCGATGATGTACGAGTCAGATATCTCAAACTTTTCGATGGTATACGAACGGCCTCATAAAATAACAGATGCGCCGTACAAAGATAAGCAGATAAAAAAACCGCGTATGTTTGCCTATCAACTTTTATCCGTTAGCCCGCATATCTCTCCGCGATCTCTGAGCAAAGAGGCGCCGGTAGTGGCAGCTCTTCCAGAGATCATTTCCCTCGTTTCCCTCTTTTTCTCTTTAATGCCCAACAATGCCCAAGATAAATGAGCTTTTTGTCGTTGAAGTACGTGAGTCGTAAGAGAATCGCATCCCGCTGTTGTTTATCGCGCCGTATACCTACGTGCGTGAACACGACGTGCAAGTAAATGCAAATAACGCACGTTGGACACATTTTTAATTATTCGTATTTTTACAAGGACGATACTTTTGATTTTTGAAAGAAATATTTGATAAAGAGAGGAATTTTCATGCTGGGATGTTATTAGTTTGTTTATGTAATATTTAATTTAATATATGAAAAATATGTATGTTATATATTTTAACATGTATTATATATGTATGAAGGTATATTTAAATCATAAACGTTTATATGCGAGGAACATATTAGGAGCTATTACAGACGAAAGGTCAGATGTATGGCCGCAAAGCCAATCAATGGCGACTCGGTCTCTCTTCCCGAAGACTCTCGAAACTCGCTGTCGACGATCGGGATCTGAGCGGTAAATCGTTACTGTCGGCATAATTGCTAGAGAGGAAGCACCGTAAAAAAATCAAGTACGCAAACACTCTTACTGATAATCTCGACGGGTCGCCAGAAGGAGCTAGGAACCTGTCGCGCGTTGAGGTCTAGGCTGTCTTTCAATCGGGAATCGAGCGAGCGATTCGCTTATGTTCACGAGTGAACGATGTCCGAGCGTTTAATTAAATCCCCTTGCTTTTGCTTTTGTCCGCACGATTTTGATGAAATGCTGGATGGAAGCCGAATTAAATAAACTTACAGTTGAAATTTTTTATCAATCTACATCGACACTACAGGAAAATACTATACTTTCCGTGTTGCAATAAAAAATTAATAATAATAATAACTTTATTGAAATGTAAATAATAAGAGCTATTACAAACGAAGAGAAGAATGGAACGTAGAGAACTGTACCTCAAAATGTGAGGAATCAGCAATAATGCTGCTTATAAGACTAGATCATAGACGTATACATAAACGTCTATGGACTAGATCTACAGCAATAATAATAATAACCTATGCGAACACGTGCCTTCATATCAAAACATTAATATTTGTACATAAAACTAATATATAAGTATATGTATAGAAATATATGGATTAATAACACGTACAAATACCTAAGTAGTAGGTAAATACAGCAAGTAGTAAGTGCTACCTAACCATATCTTCTTGGTTTTTTGGGTTATTAAGAAACGGAAAGAATCCACCAACTAGAAAACATTTAATTATTCTTTGTATTATTTTTATTATTATTTTATTAAATATTAATTAAAAATCTAAAAAAGTGCAACGCTTGCCAAAATCTCACAATTCCGCATATAAACTGTGATATTTTTCATCTCATAATTTTTAATGTTAAATATCTCAATATTATTAATATTAATTAAAAATCTAAGAAAAAGTGTAACGTTTGCTAAAATCGGACTATCTCACTTATAAATTGTGATATTTTTATCTCATAATTCTTAATGCTAAATATCTTAATATTATTAATATTAATTAAAAATCTAACAATAAGAAAAAGAGTAACGTTTGTTAAAATTGAACTATTCCGCTTATAAACTGTGATATTTTTTATCTCATAATTCCTAATGCTAAATATCTTGATATTATCAATATTAATTAAAATTCTAAGAAGAAGTGCAACGTTTGCTAAAATCAAACTATTCCGCTTATAAACTATGATATTTTTTATCTCATAATTTTTAACGTTACATATCTTGATATAATAAGGTTGTTAATGTTAACTTTTAAATATATAGATTGCCAGAAATGTTGCAGTCATATCATCAATAATCAGATATGAAAATTTTGCGTACGCGGCTCAAAGAAAACAGTTCGATGTTTCAAACGCTCACGTTGACATTGAGTTTAATTGGCATTGTGTGCGAGCATGGCAGCTATGACGACACAATCCAAAAGAATCGTAGAAGTATAATGGAAGTATGCCGATTTGAAAACCGTTATGCTTCTTAAAGTGCCCATCTTCCCTGCGCGCGCTCGAGATAAATCACAGTTTGCACTGGTTAATTGAAACGGATGTAGCAGGAACTCGGTGCGATCTCGCTTTTTGTTTCTCTTCGCGGCCCGGGGATTAAATGGGCTTTCGATCAGCTTGTCGACGTCCACGGGCCTAAATTTTCCTTAGCCCGCCCGCGGCTTTCCGTGTCCCCTGTCTATTGTTATAAAGAATTAAAGGACTACGTCTTAATCGCGCGTAGAAATGACGCGCTTTCGCTGTCAAACGGGCGCTTTTAAGCCTATCACGTATTGAAAGACAACGTAGACGGGAGAATTGTCGCGTAATGCTCGGAAGTGTAAAGGCGGAGGTATCGAGAAAATTTCGGTTCCAAAATTAGAAGAACAGCGAAACGATTTCTCCTGTATATTTGTGTTACTAAAAAGTTCCTAAAGTTCTTAAACCAGTTATTATGCATTATTAATCCCTCGAAATAATCTTCAGGATCAATAAATTCTGTTCCTTATATTTTTAATAGATATCAAAGAGCTATGTGGTGATCGTGGTGCAGAGGATTGTATGCTAGGCTTGTAAGCCGCAGATCCGAGTTCAAATTCGACCAAGAATAGTCGGTTTTTATTCGATAGCCACCTCTCGGAAGGCAATGGCAAACCACCGGGAGTATTAAGAGCCCAAGAAGGAATGAAATTCCCTTAAAATTGAACTTTCAAGAGGGACTTTGTTAAGAAAATCTTCCAAATTTGCGGACATTAAAACTCTAACATTGTTTGTACCATGGCGTTTTCTCCTCCTCCCGACAAAAATAAAAGATATCAAAAAGCTCGTTGAAAAAGTAGGTATATTAATTTTTTGCAAAGATTAACGCGGATTTTGGATGGCCGTTCACGCGAGATATCTTATTAATATTGGAGCATTTGCTCTCTAATGTCTGTGAGAGGTCGATTTGCGATATTGAAAACTAGCAGTTCTCATTAAAAAGAAAAAAAAGTTGCGGCGATATAAAATTGAAAATTATCAGTCGTAATAGGTTTTCCAGAGAAACAAAAATTGGTCAGTATTCTCAATTAATTTGCAGCGATATGAGACTCTTCCTCTTTCCCTTAGCCTCCCTATTTCCTTCCTTCCCTCCTCCTGCCTCTATCTTTCTATCTCTTTGCCTTTAACTCTCTGTTAAACGGCAAACGATTGGTCGCGTAACTATCGTAAAAATAATTTGCGACGACGTAATCGTCAGGCAACGGGCAACATCAAACTGACGCATTAATTAATGCGTAGCCTAGGCGAACGGCGGCGGCTCGCGCATTTACTTAACGTAATAAGGTTCACGGGCGGCTTCTTCTTCTGCCTGCCTCCTCGCTCGCGCGAGGTAGGTAGATAGGTAGGTAGGTAGGTTTATTACGAAAATGAAAAGGCTACGTTTTAGTCGTGCAACCTGATTAAATCGGGAGTTGCGCGAAACGAGGTTAGACGCGAAACGACGGCGCGCCGTCTCTTCCCCTTTGAAGAGCGGCGGGCGAAATCTATTTTATTAATATAACGGCGCTGCTGTTTGATCTGATAATTTAGTTTCGCCGTCCTAAAGAGCATCTTCCCTCCCCCTATACTCTCTCTCTCTCTCTTTTTTTTTCTCGTGCCCGCCAAAGGCCTGCCTGGGTACTCGCGAGCGAATCTCGCATAAGCGCACACCACACCGATATTTCCCTGTGGGCATTTTCGGACTTCTTTCTCACCCCGCTGGCCCCTCCTCGCTCTCCGCCTTATCGATTTCATGCAAATAGATTCGGCGCGCGACCCTAACGCGCGATCGCGGCAAGAAAACAGCAGCAAACGTCGATGCGCGGCAGGATTTCCGTGTAATGGACTTCTTGTACGCATTAGGCGGGGTATCCCATAAGTACTCCAACAATATACGCACAATCCACGCTATATTACGTTTCCCTTTTCTCTTTAACGACTTTACGCGGAGATTGTAATGCGTTAACCGGCTCCAGCATCCGAAGAATTCGCCCGATCGGGTAAAAGATCGTAAAGCCTTGTGTCCACGATCAAAATACTTGGTCCAAGATCTGGGACGGAGAAAGAATTAACCAATCGCATTTAAACAATTCGGCCAATTGACCAATGCGATTGGGTAATTCTTTCTCCAACCCAGATCTTGGACCAAGTTCTTGGATCGTGGACACAAGGCTTAACGCACGGACGTTCTCGGAATCGTGATCGCAGGATATATCCGCGAGTCTTTCCGTCGAGGGACGGGGAGGTCGTGGAGAAAGGTAGTTCTAGGTCTAATCGACGAAATCGGCGCGTCGCCGACCAAAAACCGATAACGTTTTGGCGGCGGTCCAAACGGGTGCCGGAGCCGCGGGCACCTGCCACGTTCGTCGTCGGCGAGGGCGGCTTTGGGCGAGTCTGAAAGCGCGAGGGTGGGCTCGGCGTAGACCGGCAAGATCATCGGCGGTCGCGGAAGAAAGGGGGAGAAGAAGAAAAAACATCGCGGGGGTGAATGAGCGAGGCGGGCTGGGTACGTAATCTGCTAATGGACTGCTCTCCTCCCCTCCGTCTCGTTCCCTCCTCCGCGCTCCCTCTCTGTTTCTCCTCGTCCAAATTCACCCTCGGCCGGTATATACCCCCCCGTATCCTCCCAACCCTCCTTCGTACGGACTCGACTCATCCCTCCGACCCTCTCTCTCTTTCTCTTTCTCTCTTTTTCTCTTTCTCTTTGCCGAGCTATCGGCGACCTACGCGCAACACGCCCAGTCGTTTGCTATTCTTCGTATTTTCGTTGCGTTCCTTTTTTCTACGTGTTGCTCGCGGGATTGGTCGATACACCGCGAATCGGTTTAGCGTGCTCGTACACAGGGTGTTGAAAAATTACACGTACAAACTTTGAAATCGTATTGGAGATTCGGGGATGAGAAGAGGAGTGGAGTATCCGCGAACACGGAAAGACTTCTCTTCCCGAATTAAATGATTGAAAGAGAGACTGGTTTTTTTCACCAGGAATTATATAGTCTCTACAGAAATACGTATGACTCCTTACGCTTCGTTAACTTTAATTAAACTTTATCTATACGTGAAATTATCTGGTTTGAAGCTTGCGCAAATGGAAACTAGGAAAGGCGCAATCTCATTCACTTTCGTGGAAGAAAAATCGTTTCTAAACATGGCCAAAGAAGGTGTGGTTAGAAAAGCTATTCTATGTATGATATTCAATTGAAATTTCGCGAGCCTAGCGTGATTCTTGCATATTTTTCGCATCACCGAAGCAAGAAATTAGTCGCTTTTTCGATGAATCTTTGACGATAATTTTGAAGATGATAAAGAAACTGTTTCTCGCAAAAGTTCAGTGCGTTTAACGCAGCAATTGCAGCTCGTATTTAATTAATTTCTTTTCATGTTGGAATTCAGACATGCAAATAGCCAGCTAAATATTGCATCGAATTCGCGAATGGCAGGTGGTATCGTTCGCGCGCATAAATAATGATTTAAATTATTACCGACAATGCGCGCCGGCCGAATTAATTATGATGACATTGTATTTTATCTTGTAAACGTTACACGCGCGCAAGCGATAAGTCCTTCTCACTTTCCAATTATTATTAATTATCGGATCGATTGTATAATGCACGCGCCGTTTTATTTTAAAAGCGCACGGTACGTGTACAATTTTAACGACGACAAAAATTGAAGCGCGCGCTTTTTCTAAAAACGCAAATGTTTCTATACAAAGAGAATAATATCCTCTATGGATTTTACCAGCAATCATTAACCGCGCCCCTTTTTAAATGGGATCAGATTTAAGCCACGCGTTTTGAAAAACCGGTGCAAATTTAGTTTTCCAAATCCTGCTAGAATAGACGCGTCATTTATAACTGTGTGTATCCTGTTATTATTTCAAAATTGTACCTACCTTTACTACAGAAATAAATGGTTTTATTTCATAATTTTCGCGCATTTCGCGTATACTTTTCGATGCCAAATCGACGCGCGCCATTTATAACCATATCCTGTTATTATTTTAAAATTGTACTACTTTTACTACAAAAATTTTCGGTTTTATTTCGCTAATTTTTGCACACTTTCTGTTTACGTTGCAAACTTGAACTTACGTTAGGCCATTGACGTTTGACCCATTTCATATTTCGCTGAGACGATTATTATTATACGTTTGGAAGCTAACTGTTAACTGTTTTGGATCGCGTCGCGTCATAAATTTAAGGTAAATACTAGTTTGGCGATTCAGCGTCAAATAGACAGCAGATGCACTTGAAGTATCAGCTGGCGATGCCGGGTGTTGGTCAGTGATTCATTTCCGAAGCCTTCCGCTCATGACTCGTTCCCAAAGCGCGCATCCCTTAATCTGCACTTCGGACAGCGTTAAATGCTAAGTTACTCTCTGATGTGATAATGACATGACAGAATAATCAGTTCAGAAAAGTTGTTACTTGATCGGAATAAGTCATAATTTCTATAAGGTGATGTACGAACAAATGATGTCCGAAGAAAATTTTTATATTTGTTAGAGGGGCCGGGGGGGGGGGGGGGTAGCAGCTCTCTAATTTTAATAATTTTTAAACTTGCGAACCTCCAGTTTTTACGATCCCAAGGCGAGAGGAGGGATCTTCAACAATAATAGTGCTGTCAACGACAGCGATGACAAGAGCGGCAATAGTAATGGGAACCGCGGGATTGGAGCCGAGTATTTGATCAGGCCGGGATAGGGGCGCAAGTAGAAATAGGCAGAGCGGCTGTTCTTGTTCCCATTCTGCTAAGTGGCGAGCTTCAACGTTGTCTATTATTCTCCGCGTACTCACCCGGCATAGGGCTAGCTTTAAACGGCGCCAGAAGAAATCCGGTGTTGACTCTGACATGGCAAGATACATTGTACACTCGCAAGAGTAACGACCCTCTAGGAGCTTCTGTTGTCAATATATCCATGATGAAAATATCTATCAGAAAAATAATATACGTCAGTAAAAAAGTATTTAAAAATACAACGTTGCACGATATTCTATTTGTCGATGAAGAAGCTTAGAATTTGATCATTTATAATTTATTATTATTGCATATTAGATATTTTTTATTAAATTCTTCTTTATTTTAATGAAAATCAAGAATTTTATTCTTGATTTTCATTAAAGTACCGGAAATAATTTAAAAATCATACCGTCAAGAGAGAATCTTGCAATTTTTTTATATTGATAAAGACAATTATATACATATATTATACATATTAATAAGTCACGTTAATTGTTTAACTGTTAATAGTTTTTCGTTCAAGAAATTTCTGAAGGTTTTGCGCAAGTAGATTGATAACTAAATTAATTGAGCACGCCCTGTTTATTTTAGAGATATTTTTATACCTTTACCTCGTCTTTTACTATGGGTATAGCCGATATATCTTCTTGTATAAAAGCGTGTTTTTATGTAAATACACTGGATGCGACCGCGGGCTGCTATTTTGTACCCGTGGCGTACGTATCTTCTTCTCGGGAATATTGAATTTCTGTAGGTAAACATAAATTATTTTTAGAAATTCTACTCCACGTATAAATACGCGCAAACGGGGTACTTCGCCGAAGCGTAGCGCGAATACATTTCACTGGCATGTTCATAACATATTGAATATCGGTAAATGGTCTCCAGTCAACAGAGCTGCAATCGGTTATTAAAAAATTCAGGTTTACAGGAAACCGATGCGCGGATTTTGCGCTGCCGCTAATAATGGATGTCGGCGCGACATTTTTAGCAATTTCAAACAGTCATAAAGTTTTTTTCAGGAATTAAATAGAAATGTCAATCAACATTATATCGTTACCGAAAAAAAGAGAAAAAAATATGATGCTCTCAAAACTCAATTTAGTGCAGTGATGTCTTTACGGTACGCAATATAAAGATAACGATGCTTGTAACGTTTCGTTGCAATAATTTGGCAATTTATCTCAATTCTGTTTTTCTTATTACTTTTGCGCCTTTATTATATCCTGCTGTTTTATTTAAGCTTAACTCTTTTTAATTCCGATTTAGCTATTTGATTTTTATAATTTCGGAATTATTTTTAAATAGGTTTGCGCGCAATCGTTGGTTTATCTTCGTTGAAATGTAGCGAGAATTCCATCGAAATTCTCATATTTACTTTTATTCGCGCATCGTTTGAGCGAATTTACAGTACGCTCGACACCGTCGCTATGCTCGGCCAAATCGCATAGAGTTAGCACTCTTCACCCTACGCTCACCCCTAGACCCCGGCCGTACGTACGGAGTACCGTAGTGCGCTTCATCCCCCGCGCTACCGAAATCCCAGCGCGAATGCATTACGCATCAACGAATTCGGAGTAGCAATATCCTGAGTTGCTGGATGTCAGAGCTCGGGATTATAATACATTACCAATTCGACGAAGACCACCCATTTGACCTTGTTTTAGGCTTTATTTCGCGTGCCGGCGTCCCTTATTGGCATTTAATACAAACTCGTCGAAGTTCAGCGCGCACACGATGGCGCTTTAAGTTTTAACAGTTCGAGACAGACAGCAGAATAATCGTGTGCTCCCGATGCCAATGTCTTCTTTTATATGATTGAAAAAAGATGTAACTTTTGCTATTGCTATTGTAGGAAAAGTATATTGACGATTTTTGTGTACACATTTTTCAATCGCGCCGCTTCGATCCTTTTTTTTACGTAAAATTAGAAAGGATGTATCCTGTTTTAATGCGCACAATCGATAATGGAGAATCGAAATACCGAGCAAGATTGGCGACCGAATGGCCGACCACCGCACCCCGCGTCACCCCCTTTTTTTCCGACTCAATGATACGCGACTGTCATTTACACACTTCTGCCATTTCGTTGCGCAAACATGCCCTATTGTCGAAATAGCGAAATGGCACTTCTGCCAGGCGCGTTTGTCCGGCGCCGAAGAGGAATATTTCCACGAGCACACTGGACCTGGAATTCTGTTATTCTTACTATGAACGGTCATTTCTTCGACGAACAATTTTCAAGTATCTACAGTTTATATTAAATTTAGGTACGTTGAAATGGAGCGTATAGCAATTATTTCAAACCAACAATTGTTTTAAATATTTCAAAATTTTATATATTTTATACATATATCATATAAACATGTAGCACTTTAGAGAACATGTACATACATATATGTATGTATACATGAAATTAATAGTCGGTTTATCGTATAATTAATATTAGTATTTTTTGCTTACTGCATTGTTTTTATCAATTCAGTTATATGATATAATGAATAGTGAAACTATAGATTTATCCTTTTTCCTATAGTATACGTGCTACACAATATTCATGGCATGCTTTCAGCTATACGTACGTCGGGAATTACATTTTTGATTGATTTACAGTATTAATTCCGGAGTGTTACTCGGCTGACTCACGCGCGTTCACGAAAAATTTGTTGCGGCGATTTTCAGCTAGATATATACGTTATTCGTGTGGATTAACAGAAAAATTGTTTCCGCTTATTTTTATTCTGCCTCGTTTGTCGAAGTCACGTATTTTTTATCACCCATACGCATCGCGCGTATATACCGATATTACTCTAAATACATGTAACACTTTGGTGAACAAATATTCTCCATATCGTCGAAAATATGTATTTTTGATGAACGGTGCCGTTGTACTTTTTCGAAATTGCGGCTACGACCACAAAGCCACCTCTGTCTTGCATTCGTATTGTGAGTGCGAAAAATGCTTGCATAATTGTTCTCCAAAAGTCGAGTTATACGCGCGACACCGTAAACCGGATAGACGCGCGTATTTCCGCGCTCTCTGGTAATCCGGGCACGACACACAAATTACGAGCCATCCGTTCGATTACCTTCCTCTTTAGGGGTAAGCCCAACCCCGGCCTGTGGAGAACCTTTTTCCCGCCCGTAAGTGCACTCGCGCGGTGCAGCGCGCAAATCGCGTAAGCCACCGCGCCGGTTCCGTATAGGTCGGGGGTGCGGGTTGGAAGCGCAAAGATATGCACCCTCGCGAGCTCGCTATGAAATAATCATATGGTTAGCTAATGGCGGCCTCCGGGGTAGCAGTATATACGGCCAGCCGCTCGCCACCCACCCTCTTCCCCCTCCCCCCTCCCCCCTCCTCCTTCGCCGCGGATGCGTGCAGGGGCGGGACGAGAGGATAATAAATAAATTCGATATATTTGCCTCGAGACTTCCCCCCCGCAAACATTCAATGATAGATCGCAATCTCGGGCCGGCGGGGTGACGCACCCCCCGAGGCGGACGTGCGTGAAGATCGGGACACGGGATCTTCCTGGTTGGCGCGAATCGCTTCGATACCCTCGGTACGCGTGCGGTGGACTGAATGACAGATTGAGGAACATACATATTCTAAAAACAGTTCAATCGCCTTTCGCCTGACTGAATCGCTAATTGAAAACTAATAGCAAAACCTAATCTCGCGCTCCGTTCTTGAGAAGATATAACAGCTTTGCATTATCGCAGAGGTTGACAGAAATATTAACGGGAAAGTCCGTTCCTAACATGATACGCACTGTTATTAAATATTAAAGGATGAAATTTAAACCAATATCTCGAGTTAAATAACATTTTGTTATTTTTAACTACCATGTGTGTCGAAATTAATTATTTTAACACAAAACGGTATTATTTTAACTCCGTTGTTTTAGTTAAATTAACGACATATTGAGTAGGAGCAGTGACGACCTGTAGAATGATTAAAAATGACTGAATTAGTATAATTTTTTAATTAGTATAATTTTACTTTAGTATAATTTGACACTACGAATTTAACAGTGTAATACTCAGAGTTCGAAGCTTGAAATTTTGATGAGTGAATACACAGAAGAAAAGTGTCAAATCAAAACTCATACTCGTATATGTAATTTATACGCAACAATCTATAATCTTCTAATAAGAATTTCAACTTTGTATTTCAACTTTTTTTCTTGATTGAACTATATAAAACTTCGTTTAATGATATAAATGACTTTATTCAAGCCAGTTTTCTTCGTTTAGCGCAATATAATCTCATTCCAAGATTATAGATTGTTGCGTACACTTATACGAGAATATAAGTCTTGATTTTACTTTTTTTGTGTAACAAAAACTTTTTCTTTTAATTAATTTCAAGCGGAGCGTGTGACGAGGTTACAGTTTGAGATTTAATTACGGGAGTATTTAACACTAAAATTTGGAGAGCGTCGGTAAAATAATAACCCCCCCTCGACGTTTACGTCGAGAAAGAACCATCACCAAATTGACCGGAGTGTGGTTGTAAGACTGATTCCGGGATACTCTCTCGGCCAGCATACCCCATCGCGATTACATGATTATGAAAGTATGATTCAATGTTTCGGGCTGCAAGTGAATAGCATCACCCGGATCGGAAGGATTTATCCCTACTATGTGGGTTAAAGGATTAAGCGATTCGGCGCAGTGACTTTCACGGATGTAATCCCGAGCTACTGCAGAAGCGAAACGGAAGCGGGACGTTGAACCATTCGGGGAGGAAGGAGAGCAACTCGGCACTCGGTAAAATTATTGCATTCGAAGACACGGTACCCCTCGTCGTCCCCAACTGTCGCCCGTGTTGTTGCGGATTAAGGGCGCGGAGGGGTTCTCGGCATGTAATCGCGCGAGCACGTAGCTGGCGAGGATTCTGATCCGCGCGGCGCGATCATTTCGCTGCATTTTATTAGCGAATTTACTCGGCCCCGTCGCACACTGTTCGGCGTCGCGGTGACTCGTGTTCGCCCATTGTCGTATCTCTGGCTTCGACAGGCTTAACGGACTCTCGAAGCGAGCCCGTCGCGCTTATTGGAGGAACGAGTGCGGGACAAGAAGAAAAAAAAAAGAAAGATCGTCCTCTCCACGGATGGCGACGCGACTCGGCAAACCGGATCCCGTATTCAGTCTCGTGTCGACGACGAGCGGATTGTTAAAAATTCATCTTCTGGAATTTCGCATCTTTTTAAGCGTCGCTTTTTCGGGACGGGAATATCGGCGCGATCGACACGAGTTATAATGTTTCGAAAAATACGGCGCGATATCGTCAACCCTTTTTACGCTACAATCGGCGAAGCTAGTGCGGCGGGATTAGCTCGCAGTTAGTTATGATTAGACGCGACAGTTGGCCTTCCACGGACGCGGCATCGAAGGGCGGCGCACCCTCTCTCTTTCTCTTTCTCTCTCTCCCTTTTTCACCGTGTATTATATATTCCAATACTCATTGACGCGCGGGCCCCGAGTTTGTGTGCGTTTCTACCGAGGAGGGTCGAAGGGGGGCGGCGATAATACGCGCTGACAGGCACGCACCCCCTCGGGCTTGCGCGGCCGCGGAAGGGGATGCTGCCTACCGGGAGAAAGAAAAACGTATACATACAACAACCCGATAGAATGAGCATCGCGTGCACCGCTCATTCGCAACCCCCCTCAATTCCCCTTCGCTCTTCTCGCGTCCTGACCGCTTCCTTCACCCTCTGTCTCTTCTCTCTTTCTCTCGGAATTACGCACTGATGTTATAATCCTCTCGTGTTACGCCGTCGCACATGCTGTCCTGTAAGCAATACATTGTTTTTTTTTATCCGGTTTCATCTCCCCCCCCCTGGCGCCCATATGCACACTTCGCTGCCGTATGATCGCTCGGTGATCGACGAGCGCCGATTGCTGAAGTACCGAAGTGAGATCCTTCCTCGGCCCAGGGGTCGACGGCCCGTTTGAATATTGAATCGTTCGTTTCTCCGTTTAGAACAGGTGTTCCTGCATTTTCGCGTATCAACAAGACGCGTTCTGCATCGCTGCGACAATGCTCTTTAAAACCCTTCGACCCTTATAGCGTAGGTACTTCCACTGTCCTGGATCGAAACAGGCAACAGCCGGGACCAACCTCCATATATTAAAAATTTTTTAATTTAAAAGAGAAATATTTCGCAAATACTAATGTTACATGTAACTTGAATTTCATGAACGGATTGATTCGATTTCTTAACCCTTTGACTATCACGCGTTACTACAGTGACTTTCTGCTAAAACGATCTTTGGAAACGAAACACTGCTAAGCGGCTCTCCTTTATACCTTGATATCTCGCCATAGCCAGGTAGAAATGTTCCTAAATTGTCTTGATCTGTATTTATTTCATTGAAAAAATGTTCGACAGCATTATTTCACGAGATCGTCAAGAGTTTACTACTTATAATTCGCTACTGTTAAGAAATATTGTCATTTCTTGATAGTGACGTAATATTTTTGAACAAAATAATTATTTTTTCTTGACGAAGCAGTATCATGTATGAATTATTTCTTTGAGTTGATATGAACTCATTGTTACTTGTAACATTTTTTTAAATTATATTTTTACACCGATTGTTCTACTAATATCATTTGATTGCATTTCGCGGTTGAGATGTGCGTATAGCTCCGCGTTCAGCGCAACTGTAACCAAAGGGTTAAGGAGGTTGGCTAGTGTCCCGCTGAGCGGCAGGCGGCGCGGCAAGAGGGGAAAATTTAGAGGTGTCTTCGCATTGCTCGTTTTACGCGTTGCTTGCACTTTTAATATTTTTGCTATGTATAAGTTATGTATAATGTTTCGCCCGATGTATAAGAGTATAATTTCAATAATTAATTACTTGACAACCATGCAGACAATTATCTTCAAGTGGTTGCTCAAATCAGCTAAAAAAAATGATAAGAATTAGTTCAAATTTATGGAGGATATTCGTCTATGGGAATAAGTCGTCCATGCCAAAGTTGACGACAATTGTCTGCATGGTTGTCGAGTTATTAATTATAACTTGACAACCATGAAGTTTATAACTTCAATAATTAATAACTTGACAACCATGCAGACAATTGTCGTCAACTTTGGCATGGACGACTTATTCCCATAGACGAATATCCTCCATAAATTTGAACTAATCCTTATCATTTTTTTTAGCTGATTTGAGCAACCACTTGAAGATAATTGTCTGCATGGTTGTCGAGTTATTAATTATTGAAGTTTATAACTTCAATAATTAATAACTTGACAACCATGCAGACAATTGTCTTCAACTTTGGCATGAATGACAGATTTCCATAGACGAATATCCTCTATAAATTTTAACTAATTCTTATCATTTTGATATACTCTTATATACGGGCGACATAGCAAAAATGAATAATTCAATAATTAATTACTCGACAACCATGTAGACAATTGTCTTCAATTTTGGTATAGACGACAGATTCCCATAGACGAATATCCTCCATAAATTTGAACTAATTCTTGTCATTTTGATTTGAGCAACCACCCTCCTTAAAATCATAATGACTCAAGTCAAATAAGAACGTAGGAATTTGTAAATATTAATCGAGGACTTCTCGAGCATAGGAATTTCTCTCCTTGACCATGACTCCAAAGGGTATCGACGTCGAAGAAAAAAAAGCGCGGTTTCGTCGATCCGCGAGAGTATTATAATACGCGTCTCGATTCTTTTGTGCTTCAGATATCTAGTAGCAGGCGGCTTAGTGGATCGCGTGTCACGCCACAGCCAGGCCCTGATCGAGACGGATTTCTTTCTGGATCAGGAGCATGAGTCGCCGTTGCTGGTATCGTCTTACGATCTTCTCGCACGTATCTGCAGCCATCTGAGGAGGTCCGTCGATCAAGATACTGTCAACGTGCATGGCGAGGGCGGCAGCGGCGTCGAGCAAACGAGCAACGAGTCGCACTTGCTGTCGACCTTGTCGACAACCGAGGCGTCGAGCGCGATCGGCGCTCTTTACGCGGCGGTCGCGTACACGCCGCAGAATCAGAAGGGTGCCTCGCCCACCCCCAATCAGACGTTCACAACCGCCATACGGACCTTGGCCAGCCGCGGCCTCAAGCTCCTCAAATCGATCGCGGAACTCGATCTCCGAACGCTGCAGGTACGTAATTTTTTATCTCGCGGCTTTACAATCTCGACGAAATTTGTAATAAATTAAACGGCCCTACACTAATGTTAAATTCGTAGTCGAATTATATTCAATTTGAATCCTTTTTAATATATATATATATATCATTTTTATAAGTTGCCACTGCTCCTACTCAATATGTCGTTAATTTAATTAAAACAATGAATTTAACTAAACCAATGAGTTAAAATAATACTGTCTTGTGTCAAAATAATAAATTTCAACACATATGGTAATTAAAAATAACAAAATGTTATTTAACTTAAAGTATTGGTTTAAATTTCATTTTTTAATATTTGACAGTGTATATCTATACCTTATTCTATTTTTTTTATATTAATTTTTATATACCTACTCATTAATTACTTTTTAATTTCAACATATAGATTTATTAATTATTTTTTAATTTCAACGCATTTACATTTTTTTAATTCTCTTTGTGTTATAATTTTATGAAACGAGACTGATATAAATAATTGCTGAATCGAGTAGAAACGTAAAGTAAAAAAATGCTATTTTGAAAAAAAATTTGTTTTTATGTAGTCCAAAGATTTAAAGACAAAGGCATGCACTGCAAGCAAAGCTTAGTTATAGACGCACGGCTCGATGCGGTATTTTGGTATTTATAGCGATTGTCTTAAATAGATTATTACAGTTTTGAACTGCGCGTGCTATTACTGTACATAATTCTCCCGAATTATCATTCCTCTGATTTTCATCGTCATAAAACGCATTATGTCACGCGGTTCGTCCGTCAGTCGTATTATTCCTCTTCAATTTCGGTACTTTTCCTAGACGATTCATGCTAAATTCATGCTGTTTAATTCCGCAGTTTAATCGCCCAATGCGAAGATCATATACAGTGTGTAAATATAGAGTTGACGTGGGACAATCACATTTTCGTATTTAATTACGCGATATAAATATGCCATTTAACATTCGCACAGCATTAGTTTGTTCTATTTTAGGATATCTTGAATATATCTCTTGAATCTCGCTCGTCGAATACTCGATCTCGGTCTAACAAGCGACAGCTAGAATGCTCTATCGTCCATTAGATCGTTATAAGCTCCATTACTCTTTAATTCGCGACGGTTTTCGCGATTCGGCATTACCGCAGGCCACCCCCGGTCGCCTCTCCAAATGACAACGATGCCGCTTGTTGCCGCCAACAATAAGGCTTATCGTCGGGGGGCGCCGGGCGTGATGGAGATATCATGTATCGCGGGGGTTCGGCCTGTCAAGACGTAAAGGCCTCCCGTGAAGTTCTCTCGCAGCGAGCCGACCGCGAATTGAATCGAGGCGGCCGCGCCTCGCGCCCTTCGCCCCGCAAAAACCATAAGGGCTATCGTGTGCCCCGCGGGAGGGCCCCGGCCGTGCCCCGTCCCACGGGAGCGCCCGTCGATTACCAGATGAGCCCCGCGTGCATTTGCCGAAAAACCGACGGTTATTATCTATTCTCTTTGCGCCTCTCGCGACTCGGTTCCTCCACTGGCAAATAAAGCCGACGTTTCGTTCGCCGGCCGATAATGCCCGTCTTAGATTTCAGCGGGCTCTGAGTGTCCGTCTTGTGGGGGAATCGGTAATTCAGGGTGAAAGAACAGAGAGCGGAATTATATCAATACCATTAAGTGCCGTTAAGCACATTGCTCTACATCGGATTTATGCGCGAGTCGATAGAACCGCTATAGGAGCTCTGCCCGATCGAAAGGAGTTTATAAAAATGTTTATTGGTATACATAACTTTTTTTGTACACAGAAAACGTGCACGTTCTGTTACAGAGCTTTTTGGGCGCTGAGGGAACGAGCCTGCAATGGCGACTGATAGCGAGTCACCTGATAACCCGACTGTCCCGCGACTCTTTGTCGGACAAATCGGAGGTGGGATCTATGCCGAATACAAGCGGTATTCACATCCTCTCGGAATTGTTTGTAGTGCTCGGGTACTTCGCCCTCAACAATCCGGACAATCAGGTACGTTCCGTGCCCCATATGGCAGCTTATGCGATCGAACACCTCACGAGTTTAAAGGGGGCCTTTCTAATGAAATGTTATAGTTAAGCTCGTCGTGCGCTCATTTGCGTAAAATTTGAATTTGCTAAAGTCGAACTTCTTGTCTTCCTTAATCCGTTTATAATCCTAAAAATCGTAAAGGTATTTTCTTGATCTTAAAAATTAATCTTCACTTCGATTTTCTATGAAATCAGAAAAAAGTCGAAAATTCCTCTGTGAATTCTGAGCAGACTGAGATCGTTAATTTTTGTTATCCTTTTTACGCGCGACAAAGCTATGATTCCTATGATGCATTAAGGGCCAGTTTTTCAATAATCGTTTAAACTGTATTTTAGCTAAACTCACTCTTCGTCTTTTTCTAGAAGGGATAGTTAGAAAGAGACGAAGAGTGAGTTTAGCTAAGATTAAAGTTAAACGACTATTGAAAAACTGGCCCTTAGAGTTTTACCTGTTTTAAAAATATTACCTGTGTCTCGAATCTTTACCTGCGGATGTACGTCATCAGGTTCGACGAGAGCGTACTTTATCGAGGATACTCGTTCGCTTTCGGTACTTTACTGCCTTAAGGGGTAAGGCCACCCTGGGCGTCAAAAAGAAAAGGTCAATTTCGGGATTTTTTTTAAAGAGTATAGTAAATGTTATCGAATTTTTGTCAAAAGTACTTTATAAAACTTGCCTTGAGGTACAAAAATAAATTTTTTCAAAAATTTTTATTAAAAAATGGCGGCTCCAGAACCAGGCTCCGACGACGCCTGTATATAAACGGGCGGACAGAAATCTCCTTCAGATTTGCACCTGGAACAAAAACCCAAAATTTTTCTTTTAATAGATACCCTAAACTAGTGGACCACGTAGGGATTTTTGAAAATACTGTTTTTTCGGAAAATGGTGAGCATATGAACCCAAAATTCATTTTTTCACGTAAAAATTTTGTCATTAATTGCTTATAAAAAACAAAGTTTATAAGATATCGAAAAATCCCTACGTGGTCCACTAGTTTAGGGTATCTATTAAAAGAAAAATTTTGGGTTTTTGTTCCAGGTGCAAATCTGAAGGAGATTTCTGTCCGCCCGTTTATATACAGGCGTCGTCGGAGCCTGGTTCTGGAGCCGCCATTTTTTAATAAAAATTTTTGAAAAAATTTATTTTTGTACCTCAAGGCAAGTTTTATAAAGTACTTTTGACGAAAATTCGATAACATTTACTATACTCTTTAAAAAAAATCCCGAAATTGACCTTTTCTTTTTGACGCCCAGGGTGGCCTTACCCCTTAACAGCCCTTCACGCCATTCGAATATTCGCTTCTACAGAATGTACTAAAAACATCCCTAATAATAATATCATATACTTTTGCGATATATCTATCCTCCGAACATTCTCAGAATCCCGTTAGGGTGTACATACTGTGCATCGCTTTAAATTCCTCGAATCGGTGTCGAGACTCTTGACTGCAGTGTCTCGAGTCACCCGGTACGTTCGGCGAGAAATGCACGCGCTGGATGGCGTACAGCGCGTTACTGGCGAGAAGAAGGAAGAGGCTGTTAGACACAACACACTCAGCGGACCTCCCATCAATATACGGCCGAACGCCGTTAAGATATATTTACGACGCGACGTACCGTTCCGTGCGCTTCAGGGCGCGTGCACGCGTGCAACTCCGATCCATCAGCTCGCAAAATCGCGCGGACATTCATAACATTTATAATTGCGACGCGAAAAACGAAGGAATCTCTGAGAGCAAAATTTACCGTATCTAAAGGGGTAAAATAAATATAACTGTTAATTAAAATGCAAAAGTTGCGAAATGCAGAAAATTTCTTAACAATTGGATTAAGGAATAATAAAGTATCTATATGTAAAAGTAGTAGTATTACATAGTAGTAATAGATACTCAAAAGTATCTACATTATCTGTAGTAAATATCTAATAATACATTTTAGAATTCCTGCAATAAGTATTTATTAACCTTACGTTACTTGCGTGGTTTTTTTAACGTAACTACTCGCGTGGCATGTATTTTATACCCCAACATATATCTCAATTTTCATTGTTCTCTTTGATGATTTATAATTACGTAAAAATCGATAATATTCTTATATCGATATCTAATATATCTTTTAAATAAAGATAAGTGCAAACGTTCTTCTTTAATTGCAAAACAATTTGTACAGCATTCGATTGATAAAAAAGTTTCACTCGGTAAATTTAATAGATCCCTTAGGCTGGGGGGAGGGGACATATTTTATTGTAGGTATATCTTACGCGAGTAATGTAGATTAATAGATTAAGGGCCGTTTGTTCCAACCCGTTGGTAAACTAACTAATAGTTAAATCATATATATGTCTTTGTTTTTCCTTTGAATTAGACGAAGATATAGACATATGATTTAACTATTAGTTTACCAACAGGTTGGAACAACCGGCCCTAATAGATTTTTAGTATCTATGTAATAGATACTTTTAAGTATCTATTTAAATAGAATATTGCAACTTTTTCTGTTACGGATTATTACAAAGTGATTATTTATAACAAAATAGTTAATGCATTACAATCTCAATCAACAAGTACCTTTCTCAAATGGAACTGTGACATGTGCGGTATTCCAAAATAAAAAGCGATATGAAGTATTATTAACTATTATTAACTAAGATTTATATATATAATTCTGGAATATACTTCCAAAGTATATTATTAACGCGAAAATTGTGTTCCAAGCAACTCGCGAGCACCTCTCATGATTAATTGTAAGTTTAGTATTCCTGAAGTTAACGAGATTTCCTAGTTTACGGATGCTTCTCGCGGAGTTGCTACGGTTTCACGCCATCGCTCGTACGTTGTCTGGGACCGAATCTGCGTCCACGTTGATCCCGCGAACGGGTGAATCGGAATGTAAACTGCTGAGTGCACCACCGATGTCGCGCATTTGTCTTTCAGCGCTTTTTTAAGGTCGCCGCTCTGAAGAGCGAGAGCCGACCCTCCGAGAGTAGCTGCCTCGGAAAAATCGTTTTCCGCGAGACGAAGAGGAGGAAAGAAAGCGAGAGAGAAAGAAAATGTGTGTGTGTGTGTGTGTGAGACGTGCATAAAGCAGAAAGGGAGAAACGAGACGCTTTTAAGCTTCTACGAGCATCTGCGGCAGCCAGGGTTATCGCCAGCCCGGTACGACGGTATCACCTTCTCCGCCCGCGATCATAAACACGTCCATCTCCGTTTTTTGTCGACGGTCGTAACCGAATTCGAGAAATGGATTTTTTTGCGGTGGCGCCGCGGTGCGCGCGTTACCGCTTTCCGCTTATTTATTTTAAACCCGGGCCGCCGCGTTAACTAGCCTCCCTGAGGTCACGCGCGTGCCGCTACACGCCATTAAACGTTATTCGTTATACGTTGTGTTTTTTTTGCCAATCGATATTGAGAATGTCGCTCACTTTACCGCGCCAGTAAAGTGCAATTAAATAGCGCCAATCGGTTTTTTTCACCAAGAAAGATTAACTTTCGTAATCTCGATTTAAGATTAACTCAACGAAAGATTAATTTCTGCGTCCTTTCCTTTTGGTTGCTGACCTGCGTGGAACTCTCTGAGATTATACGAGAACCTTGCTTTAGCCATAACTCGAAACGCGTCGAGCGACCTTCCGTTGGATTGATGAGGCCACTTTTACAGGACAGTTTTCACGATGAGATCTATTTTCGTGAGGAGAACCCATATTCTTCGCGAAGCGACTTATTTCATCGCGAATCAAACATTACCGAGTTACACAATGTTACGTTGCGCACGGAGTTATGGCAACCGTAACGGACGGACCGATATTTAACGCATTACGAAGCGCAATACGGGCCGCCTTGGCGCCGATGAGACCAGGGTTCGAACGAGACGAGGATGCGTAAAATGTGGGCATTTCCTGCAAGAGTTTTGTGCAGGTGCACAGGAATACGACGTCCTGTTCACGGAGGCACTTGTCACAAGACGCAGATGTCCGGCGCGATCTTCTCGCGCTAAAGACTCTCTCGCTTCCGTGACACCTGGGTCACCCAAGTTCTCACGCTCTTTAAGAAAATTACTCGTCCGCCTTAATTAACCGTCCGCGTCGCAATTGAGAAACTCCGGTCGAACGTGCGATGCGGGTAATTTGCAATTACAAGAAGAGAATCTTCGTTCGGTATATCGATCTCCGTTTTTACTCGGCTGACAGATTCCGCCCGCGAAAAGCGACTCCCGAGAGAAACCTCTGAGAGAAATAATTTAATACTTCGTCGACGCGACGTATGGAACTATGCTTTATATAGATACGACGAAAAAAAATAATAATGTTGAATTAATAAGATTACTTTCAACTAAAGATCTGTTAGCTAATGCTAGTTAATACAACATCAATTGTTTTTTGTGCAGATTAATTATTATTTATATCTGTTGATATGTGAAACCCCCGTTTATGACGACTTTTTTATAGGTTCATGAATACGTGCTTTAAAATATAAAAATTACAGCGGTTTTTAAAAGCATTTTTATTTGCCCGCTAGAGTAGCAAAAGTATCGACATATTAATTCCCCCTCGGCAAAGAGTTAAGAATTTGTATTCAGATCGATATAGTTCATGTACGAAAACTCTAGCACGGATAAGAAAGAAATCACGGAAAACGATAGCTCTCGATAGCGTGGCGACAATTTCCTTTTCAGTAACTCTCAACTGTTATTCGCGCTGACTTCTTTACTGATATCGCGGAATTATCGGAAAAGCTTAAAGGAAATGAAATTACGTTGAAGAATAATAACGTCCATCGTTTGGGAAATCTGTTCCAGCTGGTTCTCCAATCGGCTGGCGCGGGCCCCAGCGTCCTCCAGCAGTTGTGTACCCTGCCGTTCCCGTTTTACGGAGATCCTAGATTGATACCGTACACGTTGCCGGCCATTTTGGCAGCTACCCACCGCAATTCTGAGGCGATGGCGATATTGTCTTGCGAAATGTCATACGAGGTAAGTCGGTGATTATGGACGTAGCTCGCTGTCACGCGCCTAACTTTCGTATTGACACAACAATATTTATTGAACGAATGTGTTATTAACACAAATATGCGACAATACGAGATTGATCGGAAAAACACTTTTTTTTCTCTATTGGTGGTGCTCGAATTTCTCTGCGGTCGATTGCATTTCATACGTGAATCGGTGAGACGTATCAGCGTCATAGCGTCGATTCCCAGTAACCACATTTAACGTGTTAATATACATGTTAATATGCGTGCATAAATATTCATAATTTTAACGTGTAAATAACAAAGTTGATTCTGTATCGCGCGCGATTCGATCACCTTTCACATGTACTGCAAAACGTTATAAATTTTTAAACCCTTCAAGAATTTTTCTTATTCGATAACTGCGATAATTATCTTAAATTGGCTGCATTGGTAAATAATACAATTTATATATATTTTGATATTCTCTCTCGATCTGCTTTGATTAATAATTATTTTTCATGATTTACAATTATAGAATTATAATAATTTATTTCCCTCTAATATATGAACTTTAGTCTCCCAATCTATTACACTGTTCAACAAAACATTTTTTTCGAGCACAAGACGAGGGTAATCAGTGTCGTTTTTTGGATGCTGAATACGATCCCTATGCTGTTTACTAAATTGCTCTATCACGTCACGGTTTTAAGAAATTGCGATTAAAGTTGCAAAAAAGAATTATTTTAGTATATTTTGATATATTGTAACTACGGTATGCAACTTATTGAAGAAATTTTATTGCAGTCAAAATTAAGTACGTTGTTAGGACCTTCAGACCTTAAAAAGAGTTTCATGTATCGATTGTAGTTAACAAGCTATTTATAATTGATATAGGGTGATTGTATCAAAGTTGCGACTTATATAGGCCATTAAAGATCCAATATTTCTTCTTAAGATCTGAAAGTCCTAACAACGTACTTCGTTTTAACTGCAATGAAACTTCTCCAACACGTCACATATAGTAGTTATAATATGCCAAAATATATTAAAATGGTCCTTTTTGCAACTTCAACTACAAATTATTTAAGATTTTAATAAATTGGTAAATGGGATCGTATTCGATGCCTTTAAAAAACTACAGGAAACAATTACTTTCATTCTTATGCATTTTTTAAATTAAATGTTATTAATTAATACATTGCACTATATAATAATGTTTAATGGATAAATTTGTTGATTGGCTTTGCAGTTGCTGGAGCAGTACAGAAACTCGGACGAAGGTAAATTAAATCCTTTGGTGCGTTTGTTGAAGGATAGCGCCTAGTCGTTGACCACGTTTCGTACGTTTCACTTAAAGGTTTGAGTAGTTTAATTCCGTTTCTTAGAGCCTATTAGGCATTATTAGGCATTGCAGTTTGCGCGTATCATAGATGGAATCGTTGGTAGATCGTTATAGCAAATAACCGCTTCTCCAACGAGATGAGAGGAAAATAAAGATGAGAGATTGCCATCGGATGCAATTCGTAGCCGTCTGTACCTGATTATCGCGCGATCGGAGATTGAATCTCGATAACGGTAATCCCATTCTCTATAAGTGAATGTACGCGCACGTCTCTCTTCCCGGGAATGAAAGTCAATTTGAGAGTTAAATTTACTCAGAAGTAACGCGAACAAGACGAAGGTATGTGTACTTTAATTTAGACCAGTGCTTCCCGAACCATTTCAGTCGCCTATTTACGTCTGCGACATACTGATGGAACACGCATGCATATTCTGCTTTACAGGCTCGCGGTATGCATCGTCTCGCTTCTACAAAGTATCCCAGTGTCACTGGATTTTTCAACTATAAATATTCTTTTAACGAGATCTGATTATTTCAACCCTGTCGTACAATTACAAATTCACACGTATTATAGAATTATTTGAGACACGTTTCGGGAAGTACTGATTCAAGGAGCGACGAGATGTCATACTACAAACGAGAATACGCGCGCGCGTTTGTTTACCAAATCCGAAGCAGAGAACGATTTACATTGCCGAATAATCGCTCAGCTGAGGAAACCGTTGTTGCTTTGTTGAACGTAACTGTACGCGGAATAATTTATTCCCGCGCATTATAGTAGCGACTTACGGTCGAAATTACCCGTCGCCTCGCTGAACGAATGACAACGGTAAACATCACGACGATCGCTCCCCGGTACTTTAGGCTAGACTAAGTAGGTACTCGACCGAAGTTATCGCAATGCACTCGTGAGTTATCGTCTTGAATAATATATTTTTACGTACGTTCGGTAAGCTAGAAAATGCAGACTTTCCTTAATTTTAATTTTTTCCCCGATATGAAGGAAAGCGATGCGCGCAGGCACTATCGTTTTAAGTCTCTAGGATCACCTCTCATTAGATAAGTTTGGCTTCCATCGAATTTTGAGGGACAAGAGCGTAGGAGGATACGCGACGGCGAGGAGTAATCGAGCGAGACGCGCGGACTATATCCGTGAATCTAGTCCTTTTACCATTAGCAGATCTTTATATTTGCAATCATTGCGCTGTGTATCTCGTACCGTATTTTTCACTACCGTCCGTTTCCACGCGTGCCAATCTGTCGTGCAAAGAATGTGTCTTCAAATGGGCCTTTTGATATAGTTATCGTCGCGTGGCACGGCCCGATAGAAGTAGGAAGATATCCGTGCGTATGTTAGCCACGTAAACTGTACCCAGGTATAATGGCCCCGTAGATTTTAGCGACTCGAATTTATGTTGCACCCGCGCGTTGCGTGCTCATTACGTGAATAATATTTTAAAGTGTTTCATGAATGTTGTTTGTTTCATGATGAAAGAGTCGCATTTAGAAGAAATTTTATATAGTTAGATGAAATTATTTCAAGAATGGTTATTATTTAAACGATATGTAAAGAATAGTTGATCGTATTACTTACAAAAAATTTTTCATATAAAAAATATATATAACCCTCCGCCTGTAAACGTGGGTCCACGGCATCCGAACCAAAATAACATCTGCTCGTAACTTTAAGGGGATCCTAAAGCGAAGGCCGAACTCCGACGATGTCGCTGTTTTACCGACAAAATTACCGACAACCCTACAAATGTTCGCACAGCTCCAGCTTTTTAGAATAGATACACCGCCAAGGTTAGAGTTGACAAGTCGTGAAAACATCAGCTTTATACACAAATTTGGTAGCTTTCATGCACAATGCAAACAACACGCCGCGTCCGTTGGAGTGTCTACTTTAATTCTGCAAGAGGAATTATAATTCTATACAGCCAATAAAAAGTTGGAGCTCTGCGAAATCATGGAAATCTCGAGCGTATACAGACCGAAAATTTTCGCAAAGCTCCAGATTTTTATTGGCTGTATAGAATTATAATTCCTTTTGCAGAATTAAAGTAGACACTCCAACGGACGCGGCGTGTTGTTTGCATTGTGCATGAAAGCTACCAAATTTGTGTATAAAGCTGATGTTTTCACGACTTGTCAACTCTAACCTTGGCGGTGTATCCACCCTAAACGTAAATATAAATGTCATTATACTTTCTTTCTTCCTCTGCGTAAAATCGATCACAGCCATATCCGTTTGCGTTTATACTTTAATTCTGGAGAAGGATTTATCATTCCATGCAGTCAAAAAAAACCTGGAGCTTTGCGAAAATTTGTCAATTTGTCGGTAATTTTGACGGTAAAACAGCGACATCGTCGGAGCTCGGCCTTCGCTTTAGGATCCCCTTAAGGCCGGTATTCATAGTTCTTGTGTCAGGGTAAACAGCTTTGGAGACATATTGTCCCCTTGTCTGACTCCTCGTTCGATAGGTATCTTGCCGGTGATCACACGTCTTCTGTAATCTTGACATGGAGAGTGGCATTGTCGTAGCAGTTTTTGATGAGGCTGGAGTATCTGGAGTCAATCCGCGCTCTGTCTATTGCGTTCAGTACTGTCCATGTCTCCACCGAGTCGAATGCTTTCTGGTAGTCGACGAACCCGAGATGGAGGGGAATGTTGTACTCGGTGCATTTTTCAATGAGTGTTCGTACTATTTGGATATGGTTTATTGTGCTGAAGCCTCTTCTAAACCCGGCCTGTTCTACCGGTTGATAGAAGTCGAGCTTCCTGCTCAAGCGCTCCATTATTATTTTCATTAGGAGTTTATAGAAGATTGACAAGAGGCTGATCGGCCTGTAGTTTCCTATGTCCTTACGCCTTTTTTGTATAGAATGATGACTTCGGCATTCCTGGAAGGTGTTCGCGCCTTCGGCGCCTCTAACTCCCAGCAAGATTTTGTACCAATGAATTCAAGTAGTATGATTTAGTGCGATCTGGATGATATTGCCTTTTACTTCTTGAATGGTGTTACTTAATATAGAACGTCCTTCATCTATTTTTACAGCTTTTTGATGTTGATCGCGTTCCATTGTCCGTTTAGGTCACTTTTAAATTTTCCGATTCTAATTTCTTTTCCAATTGTAATATACGTTGATCGCGTTCCATTGTCCGTTTTTCCGATTTTTCTAATTTCTTTTCCAATTCTAATATACGTTTTTGTAGCTTTGGAAGTGTAATTGCAGATGTAGACGGCCTTTCCATTTCGTGGTTTGCGTCCCTGTATTCTATTAACATTGTGTGTAAATTTTTTCGGTTCTTCCACACACTGACTGGTATATAGATCCCGCTTTGAGAGGCTCGCCTTTTAGAAATCCTGATGTATTCGCTAATTCTTTAACTTCTTTCCAAAAAATATCCGTTCGACTTTTTATAGCACCATCTGCACTATACCAAGTTAAATCGTTCAAAATGAGGAATAATTTCTCGGCTTTTATCCTCGAAGATCCACCCATAGTTTTATTCTGACGGATAGGTATCTTTTTCTTTGTTCTCTCGTGTCGCTCTCGTGACTCTTTTCTAATGGCAAAATATATCAATTATCACAATGCTATATAAAAAGTCGTAAACAGCAATTAATTCGATTTGCCTGGTAATTGATAATTATCAGGGTCAAAATCGCGTTAATACTTTCAAACTTTCTCTACTCGCTTGTCGATGATCCAAGTATTTTTCAACGATTAAGAACATTCCCTCTCTGCACAGGAATTCTAGAAGGAACTGTTCTCGGTTGTTCCTTGTTCTGTGGGTCCCCTATTTCCTTCTGACCGATTTTGGCACCAATCGCAACTGTACATGTTCTTGGCTGCCGTCAGGTCATCGTAGAACTGTTCCATCTCTTCTTCGGAGGCGGCTGCGGTAGGTGCGTAAACCTAGATGATCTGTACGCTATACCGGCTATTTAGTATCAGCACGACGTATATGACTCAGTCCGACACGGCTTTGCAGCTAACGACCAGATGTTTGTATTTCCGATGTATCAGTAGAGCGACTCCTCCTAGGTGGTGGTTTACCACGGAGTTTCTCTGAAGGAGCAAGTGCCCAGAATGTAGCACCGTGGTGGCTTCTTCCGGCAGCCTTGTCTCTCTGATTCCCATTTGATGTTGCGTCCCTGTATTCTATTCAGAGCTCCAATTTCCTTATTGCATCTTGCAATACCTGTCCATAAGTGATCTCTCCTATTATCTCCTGATGATTTTTCGGGGAGACCAGTTTGATAGGTGTATTCATTTTAACGCCCAATACTGCCTGTGCCTCTGTGCTAGCTACGTCCCATTTGATGTTGTCGAGCTCTCTTTCTAAACTTTCAAGGTGACCTAAATACGGAAGTCGTATTTCCTGAGCTCAATACCATATCTTAAATAATACAAAGCTCTCCTTTGTGCTATTTGTACATTAAGAACATACAATAAATGTGAATTAAACGATTTTTATTAGAAAAAAAGAGAATATTTATTACTTGGCAATATGTAAACAGGAGGAAATAAAGATTTTGAAATAGATTAGAAATTATAATTTAACTGAACAGTATAACGGCAGCTTTATTTATCACTGCCTACAAAGCTTTCGGCTCACAGAACCAAGAATTCTGCTAGCCTCATTGTTTTGATGTTGTAAGTTGCTATCAAGATGGTCTTCTTTCTTTTCTGTCCTTGGATCGAACTTTTGCCTCCCCCAGAATTCGTGAGGCAAACTGACGTATCAGTGCGGGATTCCGAGCATCGCGCTCTACCCGCCTGGGGTACTTTTGTTTTAAAATTCGACATTTCATTTGTGGAAGGAATTGGCATTAAAACGCCACGCTTTCCCTGCGTGTTGGCGAGTGCCTGTCGTTGTTTGGGGGCAGACTCCCCGTCCTTTCCTGTTGATCCGGTGGTGCAGCATTGGCATTTCCTCCAAGCTGGATATCATCGGATTTCCCGATGGTACTCGGGTAATCAAATAATATTGCTACTACTTATTTACTATTTTATTATTCGTTGGCTAAATCGCTATCCTTATTGCGCTTTGATTCGCTGTCCTCGCTTTCATCACTTTCTTATCTCTTGCGTTTTCCTGACGATAATTGGCCAGCCTCGTTCATTGGCACCGCATCCTGACGTTCCAGCACCGGCGGTGGCGGCGATACCGACGGTCTTGCTGACGTCGAGGAACCTGCGGGTGTCGAGAGGCCAGCCGTCTCTACTTGTTGTCTCGACGGGGCTGTCTCTGTAGCTGACAGGGCCGGGGAGCCGGAACCTGGTTGAACTGTATCTTCGTGACGTTCATTTCCCCCGATGACGTCCATGAGTAATTCGATACATCTTTGCTTGTCGTTGGGTATGTTACGGATACCACATTTCCGTAATTCCTCTTGCAAATTTTCCAATGTGTGCATTTCAAATCGACCACGTGAAATCATTTCGAATTTTAAACTTGCGGTCTATCAAACGGAAAGTTGCAATCGCTTGATGCGTTGTTGTGAGCTCGTGCACTAATATGGCGGCGGAAAGTTACAAGAAGCGACGCGGACGCGTAGGTCAATATGGCGTCGGAAAATTCCAGGCTACGCGGTGAGCCTGTACGAGCGCGTTCACCAATATGGCGTCGTTGTACGGCGAGCCGAAATATTCCCGAACGTTATCGCGCACAAAGAGACGATGCGTATTTCACGAAATCGTCGTTGCACGAACGTTCGTAAATGATGCTTCCGAAATCTCGAACGATATCGCGCACAAAAAGACAATGCGTCGTTGCGCGAACGCTCTTGATGCAACGGAATCTTTCGAGCTGCAGACGCGGCGGAACAATGGCGGGAAACCGTTACCGCGTCTCGAGCGGACGTAATGCGACGAAACGATATTCACGTTGTCGCGAGAATGTCTAAACAAATGCCTTTACTTTGCGCAGCACTTGCAACGTAATTTGGCTGTAAGGTGGCGACCGGGGTGCTCGGCGGTGAAGGCTTCGAAGTTTGTTCCTTCTTCCTGTGCTTACGGCATTCCTCCTTAGTATGACCCTTGAAGCGACAGTATGAACAGAAAATATCCTTATGATTCCTCGATGATTGTTCTTTGGACGGTGACTCATTCCCTTGAGTCTTATCCAACTTCGACTTTTCAAATTTATCGGGTTTAACAAATTTGGACTTGAACGTAGGTGACTTTCTTTGTGAATCACGAACGGTTGCAGTGATGTGACCCATTCTCTCGATGAAGTCATCAACTAAACTCACGGGTAAAGCTGCAGCGGTGGTTTGTAGATGCGAATCCACAATGCCATCGATTAGGCAATGTATGATGCTGTCCTTTAAATCAGCACCTTGCAATATGGCAATCTTATCAGTGGCGTATTCATGGAAGGTCTCCTTGAATGGTAACCATTCCCTTGCACCGGCTTTCTTCATTATGGTGACGAAAGGTATCCTTCTAAATCGACGGATAATAGAAGTTTTGAAATCTTCCCAGGAGAGACTGACTGTTTCAGAGCTGGAATCAAGCCATTTCTTGGCGGATTTCTGCAGTCTAGAGGATGCTGCCGACAGCATGGCAATTTGTGGTAGACCATGTGCCAAAGCGATGCTCTCTATCTTGCGTATCTACAATTCGATATTTTCCTCCTCTGAACCTCCAAAGGTAGGAATTTGTGACGACAGAAACTTGGACGCATTCGTCGACATCGACGAAAATTCCGACATTTGTGAACTGAAACTTTGAGGTGTCTCACTCGTTGGACCTCGACGATGGTCACTCTCTATACGAGCGATCAGTCTATCTACCATGTCTTGATGAAGTTTATCCTGTTCTTGCTGCATGCGAGTCTGGTTAATAATAAGATCGCAGAGCTTGTTAACCACTTCAGAAGAACCCAATTGATATTACTCACGTATATTTGATTTAAATATATTAATATTTGCATTAAACAAATCACTACCAACTAAACGAGTTTAGTCAAATTAACAACATTTTTTTCTCAGTGTACAAAGCTTTTGGCAATGCTCACGGAACCAAGAATTCTTCTAGAATAACTAAACGTGACCATATTAGCGTCTTAAGACATTACTTAAGACGGTCTTGAAATAAGATCCGACTATGAATACCGGCTTAAAACTGGCAAACTTGCCTGTCTGACTCCTCTCTCTAAAAAAAGTAGGAGGGGACTTAAGGGCCCAGAGCCGTTATGAAAGATCAATATATCGCCGAATGCCGAAAGTCAAATCTTGCGTGGACGTCTCAGACCTACGTTTACATTCGACGTAGCCTTTAACGTTTACAGGCGGAGGGGTAATTATATGTATATAAAATATGTCCATATTTTCTTTCTGTTGTACAATCTCTGTTCGTATATATAAGAAAAGTAATAAGAAGGATAATTGAAAAATAATAGAAAAATAATTTTTGCAGTTTTTTTATAAAAAAAATACAAATGCGATTAGATTATACAATATTCTACATACATATAATCATATATAATCATATTTTATATTTTACGATTATTACATTTATGTATGATTATACATATCTATATGGCAATTTCTTCTCGTTTCCTCAAACTTCACTTTTTTATTTAAAAAACTGCAAAAATTATCTTTTCAATTATTTTTAATTTTTCTTATTATTTTTTTGTATATACGAACAACGATTGTATAAGAGAAAAAAAATGTGTATGGAGTATATTTTATATACAATATGTTTTTATATGAAAAATTTTATCGGTTATTTATTGTTTTATATCGGGTATTTATTTAGTACAATATGGTACGAGTTTTCGTGGCTGCAACAAATGCATTCGTGCAATGTCCTGCCAATGCAATTTATATTTAAGTATTATACTGATGTATGGAAGGTCCCGAAAAACGCAATAGTTCGGCAATATTTTCCATCAAACTTTTATTTGAATTTTATTGGGTCTTTTTTTAAAAGCTCTGATTGTAGATTTCACTCATCGTCTTTGTAATTTTCTACTTTTAGAGGTCTTAAATATCCATAGTCTTTTTCTTTTATATCTTTTATATTTCGTTTCATAAAGATTAGATTTAATCCTAGTTGTTCACATGAAACTTACTATTAATAAATATGATTGTAATAAAATGTTGGCGGGTCCAAAGAAAAACCTTTAAATTTTAAAAAAAAGGTGTTCTCATAATTTGATAGAAAATATTGCCGTGCTATTAATGCTATTATTAGATTGTGTTTTGGGGTATACATACATACACATATATAATATACAATATTCAGCAAATATTTAACATTAATAATAACATAGGGTCGAATGAAAACGAGAATCATAAATATCTCATGCGTTCGACCTTAAATAAAATATAATGATAGTAATATATATATATATACATATATGTATATATATATATATATATATTATATTACATATATATATATATTATATTATAATATATAATTCCTGCGAAACTTTCGCCGTCCGGATGAACTTAGATTTTTCATTAGGAGTAAACAACGTTGGCGCGAAACTTTCGCACAAGGTTGATCGATGTCTCGCCTAGATACCAACGACTAGTAGCTGAGCATTAAATCGCGATGTTTAGTAAGCTAGTATTAGCGTCGCTTTTGCCGGGTGCTGTCCTCGCGAGCGTAGCTCGCGTTCTAGAAACGAAGAAGAGAAGCGGTATTTTTCTACGGTAGCTCTTACATATAAATGCGCATACGCGATTGTAGATTTAAAACGGTCCTTTACGATAAATGCACGCCCCCGCGGGAATACATCTCTGCGAGATGGTCCCGTTAACTCGAATACGATCTGTACTTACGTACCTTCTCGCGTATCCTCGCGTTTCACGAGAATTTCTCATGCGTACCGGAGGATTCATCGTGAACGAATGATAGAATGGCGTTCCAGAAAGGCAGTCATGTACATAGATTCGTGCAATTCCGTGATGACGAACTCGGCTAGGTTCAAATAGGGATAATCGACAAAATCGGACGGTGCGGTGAATTTCGCACGGGGGAGGGGAGAGAATTTAAAAAGATGGTTGTAAAATTATTAATAGAGATAAATGGCGAGAGCGCGCGTTTCAACCATCGCCAGAAGACGGTATAAAAATAGCAGATTGCTTCTAATTTTATTCTTGAAGAATTTTTATTTGTCGTTGTTACATCCCTAATTGACCTTGGCCGTTTTGCGCGAGTGTTAGGAAAATGTTAGCCGCGTTGATTAAGGCGCTCATAGAAATGTACGTAGGACATACACGACTATTTTATCGCGGGGAAAAGGCAGAGTTCCGATATTCACGAAACACGTTACGAGTGCCATGCGCGTGTATTATATTTCGGCGCGCATATCCTATTTGGCGTATACGTATACACAAAACACACATACAAACGAGCGTAAGCTAATATATTACATAGGTAATATATTGCCCGTATTACACGTAATAAAAATAAAAATAAAAATAACATTCTTTTGCGACGTACACTTGTGTTGCGAAGTGAATTCGTTTGATCCTCTTCTCCGCTAGGATAATCCGGCGCAAGGGCAGTAGCGTTTGGAAACGTTACAACTTTGCGAAATATTTCCGTTTGAGATGGAAATTGACAAATCTCCCTGGGAAGCTTTCCAACATATATACATCTTCATAATTAAACTTCTTCGATTCAAATTCTCTCTAAGAGAAAATCACTGTCAAAATCGCTGGAGCGTATCGTCCTCGAAGGGAAGAAAGAAAAAGACGTCACGGTAAGCGGCGGGATAATGCATGATGTATATAAATCGCAAAGTATTCCATCCCTTGACGCGTTCTCCGCGCGATGATCGAGGCGGAGAAGAGCGAAAGAGAGACGGCGCCTGTCGTCGGATCGAAGAAAAAGGCGCCGACGAAGTGTTCTTCACCATGAAAAACGTGCATCCCGCGCACCCGGCCAGAAATGACACGCTCTCGCATGCACGCGAGAGGAAAGAGAGATAGAGAAAGGGAGAGAAAGAGAGAAGGAGAAACAGGCGAGGCGAGGTCGCCAGGATGACGTACTGGGGCCCATACGGTAATTTTTTTCCCTGAGGCGTTTTAGCGCGATGCGCCTCTACTTTTCCCGGCTCCGTAATCTATAGGCGCACTTAATACAGCCGCTCGTTTTGAGTAACCTCGCCCTCTCCTTTCTGCGCTTTCGCGCTCGCTCTCCTCTCCACCCTTCCCCATCTGTTTCTTTCTCTCTCTCTCTGTCTTTCTTTCTCTCGCCCTGCTAGCATGCACTCGCTCAACGTGTGACGTCGTCCCGTTCGTTCTTCACGCTCGTTCCCTCGTTCCCTCTTCCTCTTTCCCTCGCTGCTCTTCCGCTCGGCATCTCCTGGCTCCACTTAGCGAGACTGCATAATATATCACGCGTGTGGACTGCTTTTACACCGCACACGGAGCTACGAACGGTGTGCGGCGCCGCGGCACGATGCAACGTTTACGTGCATGCCGCCGAGCCGTAGCGCGCGGCCACGTGCACGAGAACGCACCGCGCTTTTCGCCGCGAGCATAAACCGTCTCCTCGTTCGCGACTACAATGTGCAATCGGTAGCGGAAAGACATATATTATTAAGAGACTACACCTATGAGGCGGTGTAAAAATACACTTTCGTAAATTTTTTTGACAAAATTTTACTCAAGTTCTTTAACCAACGAAATATAATTTAAACACAGGCAATAACATAAAATTTATTTTAAAAAGATAAAAGAGTAACGGCGATCTTCGAGGGATGTGTGCTGCAAGGTAGGCGTATGCAATAACAGGTATGTATATTTTTTCTATTTTCTTTCTTATTTATCTGATGGAATGAAAGAAATCAAATTGATTCTTAAAATAAACGAAGAAAACTAATCTTCGTCGTAACCAATTAAAAAAATTTATTTTTCACAAGGTAGCAGTAACTAGAAATTGAGAATTCCATTTCTTACTAAAAAATTGTTTCTTTTATTTATAAAAAAGAAGCTAAAACGAATATCATAAAAACTGCGACAAAGAGGAGATAACATTATTCCAAGGAAATACGGAAAATTTCAATGAAATGGATCGAATAGGTACTTTTTCTGTAGCTCCTTAGCGCGACTAGTAGGTATAAATTTATCTCGAAATTATTTTATTATCTCATTTCTAATTTGATGATTTAATGATTTTTTATTTTATTTCCCATTTGTATAAATCTCTTATCAAATCTTAAAATAACGTTTACATTTTGCATATTTTTCTAACAAGTAATTCTGCGATACGTATAAATATTTTCGCGCGACATATTTCGCGTAGAAATAATTAGAATTGTTCCTATCATGTGTAATGCTGCCTGCTGGTTTATTCACAGAAAATATGTCATTTAACTTAGCTACCGCCATCCATAAATTACTTTTTTTATAGTCGCATCACGCCTTAGATGTATCCGCTGATATAACACAATCAGTTAAATATCGCGCTAATTCCGAGGTTAATTTCTTCAGGGTTAACGAAAATCGATATGCTGCTAACGGAATATCAAGCGGAGTGATACGAACGAAATCGCGAGAAATCGACAGGACAAAGGGAGTAACCATTCCAGATTTTATCTGACAAATAATAATATAATTTTCATAAATTTAAATCTCAAGTCTCCGTCATAAATTTAAATTCTCCTAAACACCGTCGTGAGAATCGTCGTGATTTCGGTGAGAATAACGTCGGGGGGGAAGGGTGGATCAGCGTGGAAGAGCGTTCTCACGATTACAGGAAGCAACCCTTTGCCGCGCGAACGCGCCGCGAGGACCGAGGGCATGCGTGTGGCGGGGGTGCTATGTCCATTACGCTTATTACAACCTCCGACCGCCCGCCCGCCACCGCCGTCCTTTAACCATCCGCTCCCTCGACCCGCCACCACCCACCCTTTTACGTGGATGAACATCGATCGACACACGACCTGGAATAGTCGGCTGCGCCAGTCAACGCGCCAGGTAACTAAATTGCCCTCGTTCCCGTCGTCCCGAATTTGGTTAGACCGAACGTCGAAACTTCGATAATGTCCGGGCACTTCCTGGCGGGAACCGCCAGTCCGTCGATAGTCGGACACGTTCCCGCGGTTAGAAGCTACGTCTAGCTCTCTTCAGTTAATCTAACGGCAACTCTCTCAACTCTTTAATTTTCGAGTTGTGTCGTCTTAATCCTGTTCCGCACAAACGTCACGAAGTTAATGCAAATCATGTATAAATCCATGTAGTATGCAAATTTTGTATAAATTAGCGACAGCTAGCATGTTCTAATTATCCCTGCGCGAAATAAGCCACGGGAAGATTCTACTTTTTTGCAATTCTTGTTAAACAAAATCATTTTAAAGACATATAAAGAGCAAACGTTATTATAAGATTTGATAGATTTATTCGAATGCAAGGTAAAAGGTCGCATTCGACTAAAAATGAAACAAAATAATTTTGGGACGAATCCTTTAATCATCCTAATGGCTTTTGGCACACTATTATTTTACAGCTTATCAAGATATGGAAATATTGCGAATAAAAATAATCCTATCGTAACAATATCCCGATTTGCTCTACGTCCCTGCCGTCATTTCCCAGCCTTTTGTCTCTCCCTAAAATCGGATCGGTTTTCCCGACTGCAAAGAGCACCCTTTCGACTCCCAAGATCGACGCGAGTCGGAGACAGGCGGGAGAACCAGGAAGAAGAAAGCGGGCACGAAACCCGATCGTTGTTTACGCAGTGCGTCGTAACCCCCCGCGTAAGCAAAGCGCCCATCCATCCATCCACCCATCCATCCATCCATCGCTTCGAGCAAACACACCCCCGCTGCCACCGGTATCCTAAAAGCGATATTTGGTTCCCGTTACTCCGCGCCGCATCTTTCCGGAGTTACGTTCGGTTCGTGGGTAGACCCGAGCGAGCGTATATGTATCTCCTCCCCTCGTTTCTTCGAATGAAGATTTGACGTGAAGTCGTGGAGAAGGCATGTACGCAGCCGTACAGAACGCAGTACAACCGTGTTTCGCGACGTAAACGGGGCAACGAACTTCGCACACGAACGACAGTTTATCCATCGAGTATTTCGCACGAGTTATCACGTAATCATTGTTCTCTATACGGCTAAGCGATCGCGCGTTGGGAAGAGAAGTTGGGAGTCGCGGGAAAAGTTGGTTCTTATTCCCCTGCGCCATCGAGGAACGCGTTCTACCGAGTAAAAAGAGAGAGAAAGAAGAAGACAAAGAGAAAGGAAGACGAGGAAAAGGGAAAAGAGAGGGAATAATAATTGCGAGGAGACGCGCGGAGATCCCGCTGGCAGGGGCGCGGTTCCTGATTGCTGTCGCATTGTGTGCACCGCCTTGTCTCACAACGAGGACCCGGGCAGCATTGTCGCGTACACCGTGTCTGAATACGTCGGCAGGTCGGCCACGAATAACGTGGGAGGAACCGCGAGGAGAAAGACGCACGAGGAGGCACCGGGAGGGTGCTGCAGGGTGCAGGATGACGACGCGGGGGAGAGGGTAAAAATTAAACCCCGGAGACAATGGGTCAAGCGTCCATAGAATCGGAAACACCAAACACGCCCTTGCCCTTCTGTCCTCTCTTTTTTTTTTTTTTCTCTCGGAGCCCCCTCATCGTCCTCGCCGTCCCGATTAAGTGGAGAGGTGAACGGAGCGACGTGGGTCGACATTGTCGCCCGCGTGTACGATGACGTTTAATATCGATATTGCGTTCCCGTTTCCCGGAGGCGGCAAGAGAATCGAAGAGTACGAACTTTTGGAAAGCGAATTAATAAAGGCGCGCGTATAATAAGGTTCATCTCGATTGCGACGCGAATGACAATTTGTGTCTATAAGCGAGCATGTTTTGCTCGTTGTCCTTTTCGCAGACAAAACAAATGCTTTTATACGATGTTACTGAAATGAGCCAAAGTGATATCACATATTTGTATCGCGTTTGCAAACGAGCGTGCTATTATTGCTCCTCACCAATGCGTTATTTACGTAGCTTTGGCAACTGTTTGATTCCAGCTGCAGTGTAATTTTTTGGAGTCGAAACGCTAATTTAACACATTTAGTGGTCAACGGCACTCTGGTGTCTGTCAGGCGCAAAATTGATGCCAATTTGAAACGATACGGCATCAAAAGTATCTTAAATTCGCTATCCGCGAGGTCAAGCTTAAATCTATCATTCGCGATGCTCAATGACGCAGATGCACCGACCCATTCACGTGCTACGTGTTATTTTATTTCATAGCCTCTCGCGCCCCTTATGGTGTCTCGCCCGTCGATGTGGCGTATTAAACACGAATGGACGGCGAGATCGGCGCGTGGTGTAAATGGAACGGAGACAGGGAGAGGAGTGCGCAACGAAAGCTTCGCGTACATTATTGCAACGGTGATGAGGAAAGACAACCAGTAGGGACACGAGCACATACGAGCGTTGCGTATCACACGCATACGCACGCACACATACGCGCATTCACTATGCGCAATGTGGACACAGTCAAGGTCCAGTGATCGGCTGATTGATTGTCTCTACGGGGGTCGCTATTTAGGGGTATCATCGTGAACCGGATGACAGAGGCGCTCGCTCACCGTCCGGAGGGGGCAAACCAGATCCACTGGAAATTTAACAAATGGCAAAGATAAAGGTCCACCGTCTTATATTTGTTAAATTACGTAACGACACACGCGACGAGAATCTCGAGAATATAAGGCGAGTGGCGTTTTCTGTAAAGACACAAGAAAAATTATTTAAAAAAAAGATCCATTGAAGCTACTGGTGATGATAAGTCCAGATCTTTTTGGGAAAGATAGATTGCTTTAGGTAAGAATGTTATGTTGCAAATATAAGTACAAGTACGTGCGATCACGGTCGCAATGATTTGTCTGCAATTAACGCGCATGAAGGGTGACGCGGACGAAGATGTCATTTAGTCGACGACGACGACGAAACGATTGCCTCGGTCATCCAGTACTCAATTGGTGTCTCCCCACGTTTCCGATCACACGGAGGAAATCGCCCTCCTTTGGCTTTAAATCGGGTCACCGGATATGTACTCGAAGGACTATAATGGGGACGAAAGCTGGAGGGAGAATGCGCGAAAGGAAAGAGCTACGAAGGGTGAGAAGGAACACTCTGGCTGTCGAGCGAGCATTTGGGGAAGAAAGTGTAGGATAATTTTATATTTCAAGGAACTTTTGGATAGGGGAGGTGGTAAACACAGGGTGTATCAATTAGCTGCGTTAACTCTCTAGATTTCGCGTCATTTTATCTCGATTTGTTTTAGATGATATCGGGTCAAGTTATTAATAAATATATTATTGTTCATCTTCATTGATTGCATTTTGAGAGGTATAAACAACGCTAAATATGTATTTGAAAAATTGATGATTGTAAGGATGTAAGGATCGGATATTATTTATCTCTTCATCTTCGATTATTGTCTAGAATTCCTAAGTTGTTCATCGGCATTTATCGTACAAATAACCGATACTATAAGAATTACTTTCTCTTGAAAATCGCAGGTTAAAATGAAGCAATTTGCAGCACGGAACAAGAACAAAAAAAAATACTGGAAGGAAGAACAACGCCCTTTCCGTAGAAGGCTAGATGACAGCCCTGATAGAGAGGGCGAGCGAAGAAAACGAGCGTTCCATCATCAGAAATTAATGCAGGGTGACACGGGGTGGCGTTGCTATTGTCCCGGATTCCTAGCTCGGTACCACCAGCAGCAGGCAGTCCGTGCAGTAACCGAAGGGAGGGACGCGAATGCGAAAAAATTCAGATGTGAAATTTTCATTTCCGTCGCGGCCCACCAGCTCGGAAGAAATACTTCCTGGACGGGGTGAGATTCGCAAAAACGAGGGCGCGTAAATGTTGATGGTGCACTCACTCACTCATTCTCTCTCTCTCTCTCTCCCGCTCTCTTTCGTTTCCTTTGCCTTCGTTGACATACATTGTAATCTCGCCTGTGACTTTCGCATAAGAATATATTCAAGATTCGCAAGAAGAGAGATAGAGAGAGAGAGAACTTTTTTTGACCGTTGATTCGAGATAATTTTTATCTTGTTACGCGCAATTTTATAAAAGTAATTTTGTCATTGTAAATTGTGTAACTATCATCGATTTAAAAACTTATTAAAAGGAAAATTTTAATTCGATATGTATCTGCTTTCGAAATGAGAAGACATGTAAAATTATGCATAAAACATATATCTTTCAGCTAAAACACACATATTCTATTATATGTATAATGAAAAAGATAATCCATAATATCTGAATATTCTCTACATCGCTGTTAATGAAATCATAATATAATCGTTATATTATATTTAATAATAATATAATCTTTAATTATATTTAATTTATTAATTCAATGTAATTTAAAAATAACATTAATAAATTTAAATTTATTTTATTATATTAATATCTACACATTTTCATAAGAGGGAAAAAATAAACCGGGTGAAATTGTGTTCGTTTGTCATTATTCTTGAAAACTACCTATGAAATGATGATTAATTCTTAGTGAGTGACTCGTCGATCTTCCATAATTAATATATCGAGAATTAGATTAAATATGTCACCAAGTGTGCAGAAATCCCCCGATTTTCATTATTGGGCAAGCTTGCAATATCACAAACTTGCATTTGCCGTGTCGCAACGAAGAGAAATTTTTGTCGACGCGAGTACCGGCGATGTCCACGTCGTCCTGCGTGTCTCCCCGTTTGCGGCGGTATCCGGTGAAAACTTCGACTTGGGTAACTCGATGTAGCGGTTCGGCGCACCGTAGCGGCGGATCACCGGAAGCTTTTATTGTTTTACAAGTTTACTACGATTGTCCCGGGATCGGCCGGACCCACCGACGCGGACGGCCGATTCGATTGCCTCGAGGACGACCACCGCATTTTCCGTCAAGACTTTTCGCGTGGTTGCCCTCGCGCCACCGTCCCGGGGAACACTCGCTTTGGACCGTGCACACACACGCTCATGATTTGAAAAAATGAGGAACCCTAAAATTCATCACGATTGACTCTATTTTGCGAGAGCTTCTCTACGACAAAACTTAAAATCGTGTTTGGGAAAAATGTAAGCTGTCTTAAAATATAAATATTTTTTTTATTATTAGCGGTAAATTAAGAAGAATAACGAAAATTTCACTGTCGACACGTTGTTTAGTTACACGCGGTTGGGAGCGATTTATAACACGTCTTAATGAGGCTTACTAGAATCTTGAACATTTAAAAACCACGAAAAACAAACCTAACGTCGTTCCTCGCGATACGGGGGGCGCGCGCGCGTATGCTCTGCATAAATTATAGGCGTGATTAAATTAAGATAATATCGCGGAAACGCGACGCAAGAATGAGTAACGCGAGCTATCGCGGGAGCGTCTTCCTGCCGCCTCGACTCCAGGATGTCGAGGCGGCACTCCCACGGGAGATCGTTAACGTGTATGTATATGGGGTTGACATACAAACATACGGGTGGTGTTGTAATTAACCGCAATCATTGACGGTAAACATACAACGGTTCGCCTCCCGCGGGACGTCGTTGACCGAGGCGAACCGGACGAGCACGCTCCCGTTGCCGTGGCATAAGGAGCGCACCGTATTCGTGATCAATATTTATGACCGAAATCCAAGGGTGAATCCACGGCGCCGCGCCGCGAGCATACAGCCCACATATCGCGTTTGTGTGCCCGCGCGGTTACGAGAACCGCGGTCAATATTTATGATTGGTAGCATCCCGATTGATATGTACGGTTGGCCGACGCGCGCGCATGTGTGCTCTTTAATGAGCGTTGCGCTCGTCAGGGAGCTTAACTCCGTCGTGTAATAAAATGTCGAGTACACATCGGAGAATAATCGAGAGCTCTCATATACTGACTGAGTGTCCGGTAATAACTTCTAGCTCATATGAGCGGGTTTAAGTAGAGAAGTTCTCTACCGCTTTGCGTTTTTCTCAATTATTAGTAAAAAGTTAATTAATAAATCTCTGTGAATGAGCGCGTGTATACATGCATCGGCCGTGGTTGCTAGAAGCGCGCTTTTCCCAATACCTGGCCGCGCGCAACAATCGCAATCGGCGCCTAACGCTGTCTCTTTCTTGCCGCGTGCTTACAATCGACGCTGACAATGAGTCCCTGTTCTTTGTTAACTAATTTTTCATTAATTATTGAGAAAATCGCAAAACGCTACAGGACTTTTCTATTCAATTTAATCTGCTCTACCTGCTCACGAGAGTTGATACGGTTATTACTGGATCTCTGTAGAATGTAGGTCGAGGAGCATACGGAAATTCCCTGACGCGACGATAAAATCTTGCGGAAACGGCGAAAAACTTTTCGGGATTTTTCGCCACAGACGCGTGTAACAAAATGAAGAATCGCTTACGTTATATAGATTGAGACGGTATCTCAACACGGAATTTATATACTTCTGTATACTTTATATATTAGTACACGGAAAAAATAAAATGTATTAATAGCATATATGTATATAGATATTAGCTAACAATCTAATTAAAAATAATTTTGTTAATTCAATAACAGTATTTTGATGAAACAAATAATATGAAAAATAAGAGCGTGACGTATTTGTTTAATTGATACTGTTACCGAGTTAACATTACTTTCAATTAAACCGCTTTTAGCTAATGTTGTTAATATATTTTTTCCGTGTATGTATGACCACCTTTATTCTCAATGTAAAGGCACGGTTTGCGACGTGAATTATCATTATTATTATTTTTATCGTTATCTTAATTATAGGTCTAGACTTGCAAGCAGGATTATTGCTTCATCTCTTGAAGTGCAGTTCTCTACCACACTTCTGTTCCTGTGTATAATACCTCTTATTCACTTCAATAAAATTATTATTATTATTGTTATCATCGATAGATGATACAAAATACAATTGACAAAATTGATCGGCATTTCAAGAAGGGGAGAGAGCTACAGTCTACCGCAGGTATCTTCGTTGGTATCCATCCTGAAGATTACCCGGCAGCGCAAGAAGGTATGTTGGACTCTGATATACAATCAAAGTATGAATATACAAATGTTGATATTACAAAGAAATATGTATACCTAATATTTATAAAATGTAAATATCTATATCGAGCTTTATCGTGTACTTTTATATGGTCAACATAAAAAAATATATGTAAGAAGCATCGCGCGAGCGAATTTCGAGAAAGGGTGATTTTTCCTCGGATCCGCTTTTCCCCTCGTGCTCGTCCTCATGACGACGCCGCGACGCCGCGACGTCGCCCAGCATCGCTCGCGTGTCGTCTTAACGCCGTCGCGTGGCATGTGCGCGCGGGCACGCGCTTCTGTAACACGGGCGATGCGTGTGCTCGGAAACGCACCCCGCCTCGCGCTAAAAGCATATCTGTGTCGTCTCGTGAATACACGCGGGGTTAACGACGGCGGGGGTGGGTGGGAGGAAGGGAGGAAGGGGACGCGAGGTCTCCCCCTCAAGGATTTCGGTTCGGGTCGGCCGACGCTCACTTTTCCTCGTGCCGGACGCGCCACTTGGCGAACTCGGCGGCGTGGATCGTCGAAAGATCTAACGAAGACCGAAATGCGCTCCTCGTAGAGACGCGCGTTGCGATTCAATTCGAATATACAGGACGTGTTAGAGCGCGTAATGTCTTCGCTGCTTGTAGCGGGATTCACAATCAGAAAAATGATTTAGTAAAATGGTAAAAAGGACTAAGGCCGGGATATCCATAGTCGGATCTTATTTCAAGACCGTCTTAAGTAATGTCTTAATAAGATGCTAAATACGACTCTGTGATTGGTTCATGACATCTTCAAATTGTACTTAAGACGGTCTTAAAATATAACTCGCCCGACTATGAATACCGGCCTAAGAAGACAATCAGCTATTTCGAGGCATTCATAAATTCTTTTTTCTTTAATGTAAAGGAAAGTAGTATAAGTTATTCGTGCAACTGCGTAGCCACATATCACGAAGGTAAATGTATGAGGGGTACAATAATATTGGACGGAAAATGACTCTGACATCGGACTCGTAGAGACGATCGGACTGCAAAGGGATGTTTAATCTAATGTAATCTAAGATACTTTCAGTCGTTCCCCGCCTCTTAGGCAAGTGTGCGTATTCATCGAGCAGGGGGAATCTGTCTCTGTCGCGAGCTCTCGGCGCCGATACTTGTATGCACGAGGGCGCATCGGTTCGTGCCCATATGGCCGGTATACATGCCGATTATTACATTACGTATGTAGGACCGAAAATTATAGTCAAGGTGAGGGGATACTGATGCCTAAGTTGGTCCCCGTACGAATTGACCTAGGCAGATATTATTCTTTCGGACGCGTTGCCATAACGAGACCGCGATATAAACTATATTCTCCCAATCGAGGCGTGCTGAAAAAATAAAATGCCAGCAAACATGAACTTGTTGGTGAAGCAAAAATTGCGCGATAGATGAGAATCGTGAATTTTTAATTTTAACACGCGGCCGCGATTTTATCTCGCAAACTACGAATCTATTATACCTACAAAATATATGAAATAGTTTATACTTTATCACAGTTAATAGGAAAAAATTTAAAAAATAGTAAAGTGCAATTATATATTTATCTTATAAAATTGCACTTATTTTATCCCGATTTAAGTGAAAATTATACGAATTTCGCTTCAGTAGAAAATCGCTTTAATTTGTAACATAAAAGAACAACATATTCTCGTTTTTTTCTCAGAAATATTATTACATTAGTTTATACATATCACAGCACAAAAATGTAAATTTAGTCATTCCCTGCTCTAATAAGTACCTACTCTAATAAGTACGAGTGATCTCTAATAAGTGGCATAACACACATCCATCTAACGCCGGCAAGATTGAATTCATTCGACCGCACTTTCCGCCCTTGTACGCGTACGCGTAGGGGGTGTCCATGCAACATTGCCCGGAGAGTGTTTGAGAGTAGAATCGGTCGCGGGGAGAGGGGAGAAGGGAACAGAAACATAAGAGAGAGAAGGAGGGAGGGGGAGAGAAAGAGAGACAGAGAGAGAGAGAGAGAGAATACATCGTGATTCTGATTAAATCAGCATTAGAGCGTAGCCGCGGACTTTCCCGTCGCACCCTCTCTCACGAGTCGTCTCACGACAATGACACCAAATGTCGACCTCGAGACCTCGGACCCCCGCGGGACGGTGGAGCTTTAATCACGATTCTCCGGGCGCGCCGCGCAACGAGCGCGCGCTGTTACTCCAGCAGGTGCCCCCGACCTGCCCCCTCCGGGCTCTCTCTCACTCTCTCTCTCTCACCCAGCTTGAGCTCCCGTTTCCTCCCCCTTGCCTTCTCCCTCTCGCTCTTCGCGCGGCTTCGATTTCAATTGGCACGAGGAGCATGTTGCACTTTGCGCCCGATCGCGGTGACAGCCGGCGGGCCGCTCTCCTCGATCGCCTTCGCTTTTGTGCGACGCGTCTGTGTGCACGTGCGGAGAGACTTTTGATGTCGCGCGACTCTCGAGTGCCGGAGAGATGATGACCGGGGATCGGGCGAGAGAATAATTGAGGTATTCGGCGGCAAGAGCGACACGCGAAAAATAGCAGTCGAGAGGAGGCTCTCTCGCCTCTCAATTATCACGACTGAATTTTTCAAGCCGTTTCTCCAAATTCTTTTCACAAATCGCGTGAAATAGCTGTGTCTCGGAGAATAAAATAATCTACTGCTAATCTGAATGTTTATATGCTGATTTTTACACCTCAATTAAAAGTAATTGTTATTATAATTGCATACATATTGCAATTTTGTTCTATAATTTATTAATATTTGAGAACAATATATATAACTTATAGATTTATTCAACATTTTCTAAAAAATGTAAGGAGAAACAAAAAATATTGGAAAAACGAAAGAAGCGCACATTATAAGATTACTGTAACGTGAGCTTCATATTTTCAATACTTTGGTGTAAATGTAAAATATTTTAATTTCTATTCGACCTTTTTTATTGATAGACATTTCGACGTTTATTCCAGGAACACAATTATTTAAAAAGGACATTCTTTAAACCGTCAATAATTATTTTTCACATCTTCATTGCGTATAACTGCGGACGGCATGGCAAGGAGAAAAAGCCATCCGCCGGCAAACAAAAACGAATGGGCGAAAATTTGCACAATCCCCCTTTTCGCCCCCATCCCCTTTGGAACGCTGCACCTTGCGCGCGAGGCGAGAAAGAGAAACAAAAATATTATTCCTACAAGCGCGACCCCCATAGAAAACCGTCGTCCCGAATTTTCGATCCCCTTATCCCGTCGATTCGATATCCCTTCCCGCGTAGCGTCACGCCGGCCGACTACGCTCGGTGATTCGGCGACGTGACGGTTTTACGTCGTGGCTCGTTGCGCCTCTGCGAGACGCCGAAATTGAATTTATTATCCGCCGCGCTACGCCACGGCATCGGCGCGGCAGCGGCGACGTTTGCAGCGACTTAATCGAATCTAACCGGACGATAATCGAACCGGACCGGTTACTTTCGAGGGAGGCAAACGGCTCCGCGAACGCGGCCACCGTACCGTACCTACGTTACGATGACGCCGTAACCATTAAAATGTGTTTTATCCGGCGGGCTCGCTGCGGTCGCTGCCAATAAGAATTTCACCGCGTCGCGACGTCTCGCCGTAAATTCGCCGAGGAAGTATCTGTCGCCACAAGAATATTCGACTATCTGTCTCTTCTCCTCTCCCTTTTTTTTCTTCCATCAATGCCGTTCGGTTCTCGTGACTGTCTCGCGAAAGAAGAAGCTTAGCCCGGGTACCGGGAAGGCGAGCGCACCCGGGGACGATCCTTTTGTTTTGTAAAAAGATCGACTTATCAAACGCTATATCCCTTAACACTCACCGGGTACTCACCGGCGCATCTGGTCCCGTGCGCTTTTCCGCAGTTGTCATTTTCCATCGAATCCCTCTCTCCTTCTATCTTTCTCTTCGTCTTTCCAATACCTGCGAGTAATTTGTATAATTATGACGACTCTATCAGCGGCAGGATCGGCGTGCCGTTCGGCCTGCACTTTGCCTGGGACCCTGGGACGGCGCTGATCCGATCGTTACCTAACTTCGACAGGGCTGCGATGCGCGTTTAAGGTCTTACTTTCAGTAAATCCTCGAATTAGTAGTCGCCGTCGTGGCCGCGATGCAAGATAACGTGGATGTAGATGGCCAGGTAGATTGAGAGACCGACGGGACGGCAAGAGGACGAAAAGGGGGGAACAAGGCCAGAGCGTAGGGTACGGGCAGGGAAGAAGAGTATCCGAAAAGAGGAGAGTAGAGCGGCCGGTCGGGTGACGTGGCAGATGCGAGTCCTCGATACGGGGACTACCCTCTTCTGCCGTCGCCTTCTCAGGAATCTCCGACTAAAGGCCCGTCCGTCCGTCTCGTACGTCGGCGATGTCACGGAGGCTGGTGGGCGCGCGAGATCTTTCGAGATCTGACGCGAAGGGGACGGGTGGCACCTTAGGTGACGTCCCGCATTTACCTCGGACCATGCCGCGTCCCGATGAGAACACAATTCCGACAAATTCGTATCAATTCGCTCGTTTCGTCGAGTCGCGCTTAAAGGGGACGGAATAACGTGGCACTCGATATGCTATCTTCATTTTCCGAAGCACTCGATTCAATAGTAAATCACGCGAATGACGAGGGGCCCCGTTTGGATAAAAATTCGGATACGCAAGTTGAGATAAAAATTTAGACGTCTCGAGTCTCGAGTCGAACGAATAAAAGAGACGATAAGTTCTCTTTGAGCACTTTTTATTGTCCTAACTTAAGAAGGTATTCTGGTTTGAAAGGTCATAAATAATTGGTATTTTTCAGGAATTTTTTGTAGGGAAACAAAAAAAAGCGAATAACGTTGAACTTTGCATGTTCTTTTAGCCTTATTTTAAGAATATATTTTTATTTTCTAAGGCTGCAGTCCTTTGATGCTACAAATGCTTTGAAGCGTTCTTCTTCTTCTTCTTTCTTCATTAAAAGAAAGGAGAAGAAGAATGCTTCGAAGCATTCGTAGTGTTAAATGGATCGCAGCCTAAGTAACAAAAGAGCTCTTCTTTTTTATATCCTAATTTCCATTCTTGCAAAAAAACGTACATGGACAGTGTAAATGATTCTAGCTGTTCTATAAGGTATCTGAAACACAAATACCAAAAATTTTCTTATTCAGGAGGTGTGACTATCGTCTGAACTAGAACTAAACCAATATTTCCATTCCGGACAAAATGGCGGTCTTTTTATTAAAAATATTTTAGTTTTTTCTTAAAATTTTGTTAGTACTTATTTTATTTTTTAAAAACTAATGAACGTACAATAAAGTTTATTCTAGTTTATTCAGATAGAGAGACCTGTCATCTAGTTGCAAAAAAAGTTTCAAGTCCATATATCTCAAACGGTTTCGGAGAAATCACTTACACCGACTAAAAAAATGTGGTTTTGAGAAAGACAGGTTTAAAGTTTTAAATATGGTTTTTACTTCGCGGAAACATCGCATCTTGATAAACGACTTTAGGGACATGTTTCAAAGACTTCAAATATTAAGAATATGTAAAAAAAGTTGATTTTTCTGACCTGTCATACCAGAATACCTCCCTTAACTGCAGGACACTTTCGTGAGTAATTTCTTCTGGTCTCTGACATAGTTTCTCCGACGTAACGTCAAACGGGTACAAACTTCGGCGAGTGGTTGCGACTTCTAAACTTGAATATTAGCGCAAACAAGGAAAACTTTCGAGAAAAAGTTTTCTGAAAGTAAAGAAATGGTTTACGATAATTCCCTATATTTCGGTAACTGTCAATCGAGTGTCGATTAACGCACGCAGCGTCGCACGTCGTCGCTTATAGGCAGTCCGCGTTCGGCCACTCGTTCGTCGCGAGGAGCATAAATCAATCAATTTCATCGCGTTCCCTTACCCGATGCACTTCGCGTTTTCATTACCGTGGGCGCGATCGCAGCCGAGCTCGCTCGTGACGTGAGCTCGCTGGAAGACGAGGCTTGCATAATAGAGGGATGCACTTAGCGTTTCGCCACGGGAAGCTCGCCGTGGCGAATCTCTTAACAAACACGCGGTAGTCTTCCATACGGCGCCCGGTATCATCTGGCGCTCCATTACGCGAGGCGTGGAATCGGCGAACAGGCGGAAGCTGTTGAGTCACTCGCGCATTGAACGCCTTTGCATATCGCTATCGTCGAGGTCCGATCGGGATTCCTCTTCGAGACCTGCCATTCGTTCCGAATTATATTCGTGAATTCGAACATTAAACCGATTTGCGTCATCATCCGAACGCATTCGACTGATGATTACAGGCTGTAATTTACAGCTTGTCTCTCCAGACGTATACAATTGCGCAATTAAAGCATCAGTCTTTATCGTTGCAGTTAATAATAATCTTGGACAAAATTTTGGAAGGCTTAAGAACAGGATAGGGTCCTAATTTATTCAAAAGTATGTAAAAATGTACCAAAGTATAGGTATTACATATGTAGATTTATACGCAGCTTTCTCAGTGTATTTTATACGTTTTTACACATATAAGATTATTCACGATGCGGTCTGCGGAAATTACGTGGTGACCGCGTCACGCGTTCGTCCTAGATGGTTTCGATTTCAAGTTAGGGTGTTCCGGTGGGAAACTAAGTTGAATTGATCGCTATATGGTACGCGGGGGAGTACGCACAAAGGGTGCAGTAATAACGCGACATTATGCTGTCTAACATGGATCATATTCCACGCATCGTCACCCATTAGGAGCGATGGCTCGACCTGGACCGTGAGACTGCGGATGGATTCGGCCTCTCGAAGATGATGCGCAGTTTTCCACGCATTATCATATCTCCGATACCAGACATCGTCGAGATCCGCTTCTTGCCGCGAGTTTACATTCAGCAAATATATCGCGCGAGCGATTTTGGCAATTTTCTTCGCCTCAAATATAATACGTCTTGTCGAGAAGATGAGTGCGATACTTGTAAGATATACAAGGTGTTCTAAAAAGGTACGGCCAAAATGTAGGGAGATATTCCTCACACCTAAAGGATGAAAAAATGTTATGTGAACATGGGTGCGGAAACGCTTTCTTCAGGAGTTATGTTAAAAAATACTGTTGACTGTATTACTTACACAAGAAAAACAATTTAGGATTATTGTCTAGGTGTAAACAAGTAACCATAACATTAAAGGTCAATATTTTTCTGATTTCTGTCTGGCAGATAAGGTCACTACCTCATTTAGCCGTAATTACGTCGCATACTCAGGAAAAAGCTCTAACTCCTGAAAAAATCGTTTCCGCACCCATGTTCATATAATATTTTTTCATCCTTTAGGTGTGAGGAATATCTGCCTAAATTTTGGCCGTACCTTTTTAGAACACCCTGTATATGTATGGCAAAGAGCAGATTAATGGAATCCGCGCGATACAAACGCAAGGTACTCCGGACAAGGTGAAAAATTGTGTGAGCTTTGTTCAACGAGCACTTAACCCTGCTACGGACAGCGGCGGATCGTCGATCATCGAGATGTATCATGTCTTGGCTCACCTGTGACCACTAAATAGTGGTACCGTCATTTCATTCTTCTCGAACGAAAGAAAATTCATTATCGCGGACCGTTAACATTTTTCTCAAATTTTGAGCACCGTTAAGACTTTATATCGTCAAATTACGATCTCTATCGAAAATCGAAAGACATCAGAGATGCACATCAATGTAGATGTTTGAGGAAATATCTTTTCAGAAAGCTATTTTTTTAAGCAAAAAATAGCGTTGTGTTTCACCTCGCAGAGGCTTCGCGCGACATCGCATTAAATGAAGGATATTCTCGCTCCAGAATCGCGGGGATCTTCACGATGAAAAAAAATTCGAACGTTTCGTCCATTAGCGAATAAAGAGGATCTACCCCTGTCGCGGTGGGTTCCATCAATCTGTCGGCGGCGCGGCGAGAGAGAGAGAGAGACCCCCGCAGCGTGCGTCTCTCGTCCGACAGGATGTATTCGCGCGCTCCAGTGTGAGGATCCTCGAGAGAGAACGGGAGAAACGTCGAGAGAGTCGTCTCTCATTGCGGACGTAAGGGATATCACTTAGTGCCATCGACCCCCCTCCCCCCCCCCCCCCCCCGAGAACCCTTCGGCGAGGAGAGAGAAAAAAAGAGAAGGCGGGGGTTCCAACCGCAGGGGTCGTTGTGGAAATAAAAATATTGATGGTTCGGTTCCGGCCCGCACGGACGGGACAATCGGCTAATTATTCACCGACCACGCGACCGTGCCGGATATTCAGGAACGTCCGCGCGTGCACCATACACACGTGACGTCCCTAATTCTGCCGCTCGTGCCCCCCCGCGAGCGCGGCAGATCGGTGGCCGGATAACGCGCGTCACCCCGTCACCAAGTTTTCGCGCTCGCGCTGACTTTCGTACACGCTCGTGTATCTGCGAATTAATTTTGACATCGCGATATGGCCGACATTATTGTCTTCGCTTGAGATAAGAGGAATGTTCGCGAAAAATTGTCTGTTTCCGGTTTCTATGAAAAATTCCGTAACCATTTTTTTCGGAAAAATAGCCAAATACAGTCTTGCTTCCGTTACAGCGTGAGTTAAATGGTGAAAAGCCACCCTTTCTAGAGGAGCTATAGCAACTCAATACCATACCGAAAATAATGGAAGGCGAAAGGAGTGTCACAGTAATAAATGTTGTAATCCACAGGAAAGATACGTTTGAATCAACAAAGAAGATCGTTACGAGGACATGCAAACGAGGAAATTCGTAAAAACGCGTTTTTACTCGCAGCAATCAAACGATAAGGGAATAAAGGATAAAAATCAAGATAAGCCTGACGGTGGGAGGAGGATGGCACCGGATCGTTCGACCGCTCGCGGCTTTTCGGGGGTACTTACAAGGCGACGTTAAAAACACGGCGGATTACACGCGCTGACGCGTACGTTTAAAGAGTACCGCTCCCGCGCCGTTGCGTGCACCGAAAAGTCGGCCAGCGACATACACACAACGGACGCGCGGCCACGTGACGTCACGGTAGCGTCAATTAGGCGTCGCGTGGCCGAACGGCGCCACGCGTCATTTGTCAGCGTCGTCCCCGGGAGAAGGAGACGACACGCACGACGTCGCCAACGCGACGTGCCCCACACACGCATACACACGTCTACGCAACGTCGAAACTCTCCACCTCTTCCCACCCGCGATCCGCCCTGTCCTCTCTTCCTCTTCTCTTCGCTGTCCCTGGGAAACGAGAAACGAGCGGTCGGTTCCGGGACCACTTTGGAGTTTGGACCGGCGACTTCCTCCGTCGAGAACGATCTTGGCGTGCCGCACGACCGCTCGTTTCGAGATCGCGTGCGCGTCGACGAGGGGCAGAATCGCATCGCACATCGTGCGTAAATTAATATAAGAACGCGTCTCCGTTCGACTTTGTAAGATATTCGGGTACTCGATATCTTATTTCGTGGTATTTAATAAGTAGCCATTTGATCGAGACATTTATGTCCTCGTGTTTACTTATTGTTAGCGTGAACACGTGTGTGATGATACATATGGGTAATTTAACGGAATCCGCATATGAAATCCGGCACCATAGTCACCGATTCCGTTCAAACTGCAGAAAAATATTCGTCAATGAGTTAAAACTACGTAATTTTTTTTTAAATTTTAAACCCATGGGTTTAGCGGAGGCGCGGCTACATCAATTCCTTGACATGTCGCGTTCCGATCTCGCTTCAAAGTAATTTTTCACCATATTCATTTTTTTTTTCAAATGTGTACATTTTTATGTAAAATTTCCTGCTGTTTCCAATAAAAGTATTTTCAATTCCCTCAAAATTGGAGAAAGCACTAAAAACGATGATTTTTTAGAAAAACCCTGTTTTTTTGTCTTTCCCAAAATTTATTTCAAAATGAATATTTCCATTAGAAAGAGCGGATTTTTTTACATAATATATGTAGTTTTTAGCTTTTGCTCTCAATAAGTAGAACCAAAATGAAATAAATAAATAAATTAGTGACTATTTCTAATTATATTTTCGTCCTTATAATTTTTAATTAAGTAGTTGTACAGCCATCAGTCTATTATTATTTTTATAGAGTTCAAAGATGTTAAAATTACTTTTGCACGCGCGTATCTTACAATGTTATTCAGGAGAGCTATTGCGTGTTGACTCTGACAATGAGTGCCTTTCACTATATTAAGTGTAGCATATCGTGGCTCTAAAAATATTTTTGTTTGCTTATAAGTCTCGTTTGGTAAATAAATGAAATGTACATTTTTATGTTTTGTGATGCCCATTGGAACAACTGTAAAGCAGTCAAAATGTGGTCACGAGAACCTTTCTGCAAGTTTGCTCGTGTGGCGAGACGCTTTACTGTACCAGGTAAGCCATCAACCATTTTGCCATTTTGCCATGAACTGTTGCAAAAAAGTGCCACTCAGCTTCTACTCCGAAATCACTGATGTCTAACAAAACTTGTAAGGAAACAAAAATATTTTTAAAATCACGGTATGCCACACACAATACAGTGAAAAGCACTCAGAGTCAACACGCAATAGTTCTCCTGAATAACATTGTAAGATACGCGCGTGCAAAAGTAATTTTAACATCTTTAAACTCTATAAAAAAAAAATAGACTGATGGCTGTACAACTACTTAATTAAAAATCATTAATAAGGACAAAAATATAATTAGAAATGGTCACTAATTTATTTATTTATTTTATTTTGGTTTTATCCATTGAGAGCAAAAGCTGAAAACTACATATATTATGTAAAAAAATCCGCTCTTTCCAATGGAAATATTCATTTTGAAATAAACTTTGGGGAAGACATAAAAGAAACATAGTTTTTCTAAAAAATCATCGTTTTTAGTGCTTTCTTTAATTTTGAGGGAATTGAAAATATTTTAATTGGAAAGAGCAGGAAATTTTACATAAAAATGTACGTTTGAAAAAAAAAACAGAAAAAAAGAAATTGGTGAAAATTTACTTTGAAGCGAGTTCGGAACGCGACATGTCAAGGAATTGATAGCAGCGCCCCCGCTGAACCCATGGGTTTAAAATTTTAAAAAAATTTACGTTGTTTTAACTCACATTGACGAATATTTTTTTGCAGTTTGAACGGAATCTGTGACTATGGGTCCGGATTTCATATGCGGGTTCCGTGAAATGACCCATATACAGGTTGTCCCAGACCGTAATAATAACGTTTAAAAACAAATTACTTAGATTATTTTGAGACGAAAATTGTAATACTAAAATGTCAAACTGTACGAGTTTTTGAGTTATAAGCATTTAAAAGTTAGCGAATCGGAGCGCGAAACTAAAGTTCGCGCACTCGGAACTGGTCGAGAGTCATGAGTGGCGTAGCGAATGGAAGTTTACTTGTTAAACAAGATTTAAACGCTCTCGATGCGCGTGATGTACCGCCGTTCGATCAAGCATGGCTATCGTTTATGAACAGAACGTCCCATTGAAACGTGTCGCCTGACAAAACTGTCGTTCAAGCCGTTGAGAATACAGAAAAACGTCAGAAGATAAATTTTTATATATTATTTACGAGTCATGGATAAGAGAAGAATTGATTTATCTGCGAGTTATTACGGTGAACAGACTTAAACTGTTCGAAACAGCGGGAATGTTAATTCGGGCGCCGTCGTACGTCAACCGTCGTCGACGACGGTTGTGTGCAGTAAGAACATTCACCAACACCACCAACCGACTCCGCAATGTCTGGCACAATGCCGGGCTGATTGGAAGTCACGTGTCGGCGGCAATGAATTCGTATGTTGGGGTCACGTGTCTCGCCCGGCGAGTTTCCGAGAGGAGTACGGCATAGCCAAAAGTCAGACACGTTACGCGGCCCGCCCTTCCCTCCGCCGCCCTCCTACTCTCGGAGCGCCGAGCGATACTCTACACCCTGGTTTTTAGACCGAAATCGTTTCGGGGCGTTGCTCTTTTCGAAAAGCACGTTACAGCGTATAGAGCTGCTATATCGGGACGTGGATTCAGCATTTTTCACTTTCGTACGCGTTTTCTCGATAAATATAAATGTAGTGGATTAAACGAAATCGTCTATCCGGGGATTTGCTTTTTGTTGAAAGAGGTCGTCGCTCGACCACGCTATGGTGAACTTGATTAATCTTGAACTCGTCTCCCGTTCGCCAAGACAATCCGCAAAAGAAAAGAAAACGGAAACGGATTCCAATTTCCTAGCAAACATCTTAGCGAAACTAAATAGATCGCAAAATACATACATCATCTTAGAGTATCCAAACCGTAAATATTTTTTTCAAGAGAATAGCAAATTGAGGTATACAATAAATAAAATCTCGCTGAGTCGATGTTTAATTGGTTGCCGTTCGTATAATAATATATTGCGAGCTTATTAATGATATAAGCGTCAACAATAAATAAAATTTGTTTTATGATATAATAATAAATAAATATATAATAATAAAATAAACATATTAGGGCGTTCAATAAGTAGTCGTATTTATTTTTTTTATATTAGACATATTCTGACATGTTTGTTAAAATAAAACTAAAAAATTGACTTCAAAGTAGTAGATATAATAGTGGAACAAAGTGCCGATTACATTTTACATTAAATTAAATTAATAAATGTAAATTTTATAGTTCAAAATCTTTTGAAAGTGTAACATTATACTCTCTTATCGAACGACCTAATATAAACGAGAATTTCTCAGTGACTAGATCTTGAGTACCAATATTAATTCTCGCATAGATCAAAGGCAGACAACCAAAATACGTAAATATTGATCGCTCTCCATCTCCTTCTACTGTGTTTCCTCGCATATACAATCAAAAATTTGAAACAAAATCTTTAATTTTTGGTATACAGTGCGTCATTCTGTTCATTGTCACTAACAATTATTATCTCCAGCGAGGAAGGGACCAGCGAGAATGAAAGGAAGGGTGGGAGAATAAGTGCAGAAAGGGGTGGCGGAGGGCGGTAATGAATTAATTGCCTTGCGCTAGCGCGTGGCCGGACGTACGGCCGATCGTCCTCGGCTTCCGGTCTCGGCGACTCCTTCCTTTTCCTCCTCTTCTCCGAGGTTTTCGTGGTTCCGATCGAAAGCCGCAGTGATAGCCGAAGGGAAGCGTGGGTTTAACGTCTCGTCCATTCGCCCGGAAAATATTTATCGTGTCCGCGTGCGACATGGTCGGCGCACAAAGGGTAGTAAAACTGCCTTTCGTCAAATTCTCCGGTCATTCCTTCCGGACCGACTGTTAGCGGGAGCTACCTTTGCAAGTACGACATATCGATTTTATTGCACACGAGAAAGCGCCTTTACTTGACCAGTGCTGCGTGTTTATTTGAGAAATAATGCTGCAATTGTAGTTTTTTCGTTTGTTAAATAAAAAAAGAGAGAAAAAGTGGTAGGAGGAAGGAGGAAGAAAGAAACCGTTAGTCTTGCTAAAAACAGAAGTCAGCCATCCGTTTGAAACATTGCACGGAAAAAGCGAGGAAGCGTGCCGCAGATTTATTGACCATCGCGTCCGTCCGCACGGTGAACGGGAGAGACGATATGGCTTGTTCCGCGCTTATCGTTAGTATGATCTCTTATCGGATGCACGCTTGCGCGGGGGTGGACTCGACTCGTGTCGAGGGTAGGCGGAGTACGGTACGGTTGGTGCATGCCATATGGCCAGAAAGGGCAGCTGTTGATCGGATCGCGTGCTCATCATCTCTACTAAAGCCAGCTCATGCTTACTGTTTCTACTTGATTTGCAGATGGCACGATTATTTATGCGGCCGCGCGACAGAGAGAGAGAGAGAGAGAGAGAGAGAGAGAGAGAGAAAATTGGGCATCATTGAAAAAATCTTGAAACCCGACGGTTTTCAGCCAACCGATTTGAAATTCCGACTGGATCGTAAAATATAGGATTTCATGGCTGTGTAAGCTTTTTTCCAAACAACTTGTGAAAAACCGCTTTCTGAATGAACATTCTTTTCAATACCTTGTCAATGTTGACTCCGTATAATTCGAAATTTTTGAAATAAATAATTTTTAAATCAAATACAATGTGCTGTACCTTGTACATTATTCAATAGTTAGCGCGTCAGATTTTTAAATCGAGATAAATATCCAACTGCGGATATTTTACTTAAGGTAATGCGTTAAATAACGATTGCAAGCTTTTAAGCTTGCACGATCAAGTATATTTAAGTTTCATTTATAATGCTCTCTCTCTCTTCTCTCTTTCTATGTTTAACGAAAATATTAACAGTTGTATAGTGCCGATAAAGCAGATAATGTCGCACACGCCGGAGTTAATAAAAATAAAAGACTCGATCGAAAGAGAGTGAGAGAGAAAAAGAGAGAAAGAGAGAAACGGTGGAAGAAAGACAGAGAGAGTAGAGAGATAAAATGTAACGGGTATTCTGTTTGCACAGATAATCCTTTGGTCCCTTTTATGTTAGCAAACAAATCCGATCCCGATACGGTAGCGAGGCTTTGCAAACAGGTGACTCGAAAGCCGTTGTATTCTAAATTTTATCCGCAACGCGAATATTTAGCAGTTTGCAAAGTTTCGATCTTTCGAAAGTATTGCAATCGAAACTTTCGCTACCGTGTGGATCGTTCACATATCCGATTCGTGTAACAAAATTCGTTTATGATAATATATACCGAGTTAAAATCTTGTAAAAGTTAAAATCTCGTTCTACTTTTTTATATTATAAATTAGGTCAGTCATATTAGACTAATTTAGGGGGTTAACCTTCCAATTACTTTTTTCAGATTGCAACCACCATGAATCGCTTTGATTTAAGGTGCTGTAAGTGGGATTAATTTTGCTTCGCATAATTAATGCGCATTAAAAAGTTATTAACAATATTATCAACAAAAAACGCGATTTTTTTTATTTTTTCTCAAATATCTCGAAAATTAAGCAAGATAGGGTAACTAACTATACGTACCTTTTTTGTAGAGCGTAAAATTATCTACAATAATGATCTGAACAACATTTATCGTCAAGTCAGTCGTTTAGCTTGCACGCGCCGTCAAAGTCCGAGACTCGAATCTCGAAAACCCTCGATTTCATCGTTTTTTTGATGTTGCGTCGGTGATTTTTTTTAGTCATTTAAAATGGAATTAAAAATTCCCAAAAAATCACACATCATCTGAGAACTACAAAGAATACTTTTCAGGGTGTAACCGATTTTTTAGACCCTTTTTCTTTAGTTTGTAGCTATGTAAGCAAAAAATTTTGATTTTTTGGACTACTCTTAGTTTTTCGCTGTTTTCAGGCCTTAGAATTTATTTGAGACGAATTTTATCGTATGCATCTTGTTGTGGACGAAATTTGCAACAAAAAAGGACCCTTGTATTTTTTTCGTACGACAAACGCTGATTTTTTTATTGACGCGCAAAGTTATCCAATATTGCGTACAGGTCGGATAACGCTTGTTTTACACTAAAATAATTATTTTTTATTAAAATTTACGTAATTTTTCGCATTATTATTGAACCATATTGCAAAGCCGTTTTCAACACATTCTCTCATGTTTACTTATTTATTAACAAATTGTTTATTTAAAAATTATTATAAACAATTAGAAAAACATGTTATATTTGTTGTACTCGTCGTCTTATTTCAACTCGAAAAATGTTAAAAAATTTATTCATGTTATTTATAACATTTATTCAAACATACAGTGCATCTTTTGACTATTTTTCGCACCATCTCTGAGCCAATGGTGCGTTTTTTGTGGTTTTCCCAGTAGGCCTAATCCACAAGCATTGAATATATGTCCTTTCTATGTGATAATTATTTTGACATTCCTTGGATACTAAAATTATCCAACACGCAGATGTTGATGAATATTAACATTTGAATATTACAATTTGTTAATAAATAAGTAAACATGAGAGAATGTGTTGAAAACGGCTTTGCAATATGGTTCAATAATAATGCGAAAAATTACGTAAATTTTAATAAAAAATAATTATTTTAGTGTAAAACAAGCGTTATCCGACCTATGCGCAATATTAGATAACTTTGCGCGTCAATAAAAAAATCAGCGTTCGTCGTACGAAAAAAATACAAGGGTCCTTTTTTGTTGCAAATTTCGTCCACAACAAGATGCATACGATAAAATTCGTCTCAAATAAATTCTAAGGTCTGAAAACAGCGAAAAACTAAGAGTAGTCCAAAAAATCAAAATTTTTTGCTTACATAGCTACAAACTAAAGAAAAAGGGTCTAAAAAATTGGTTACACCCTGAAAAGTATTCTTTGTAGTTCTCAAATGATGTGTGATTTTTTGAGAATTTTTAATTCCATTTTAAATGACTGAAAAAAAACCACCGACCGCAACATCAAAAAAACGATGAAATCGAGGGTTTTCGAGATTCGAGTCTCGGACTTTTGACGGCGCGTGCAAGCTAAACGACTGACTTGACGATAAATGTTGTTCAGATCATTATTGTAGATAATTTTACGCTCTACAAAAAAGGTACGTATAGTTAGTTACCCTATCTTGCTTAGTTTTCGAGATATTTGAGAAAAAATAAAAAAAATCGCGTTTTTTGTTGATAATATTGTTAATAACTTTTTAATGCGCATTAATTATGCGAAGCAAAATTAATCCCACTTACAGCACCTTCAATCAAAGCGATTCATGGTGGTTGCAACCTGAAAAGAGTAATTGGAAGGTTCGATGTCTAATATGACTGGCCTAAAATACAGAGAGTAGAACGCGCGAGAAAACAATTTCGTATCGATAGAGGAGAAAAATCATTAACTTGACACAGTTCATCGTTTGTATCTATAATTGAGCAAATAGGGGGGGGGGGATACCGGCTCTCTTCTAAACCATGGGCGATCATCATGGTGTTGCATTCCTTACAACGAACCGCGAGAGTAAAAAAAAAAAAATGCTCATGCACATCATGTTACCGCCGCGCTACTGACGAAGCGATAATCACTCGCCTCGGCGGCTTATCGTCACTAGATCATTTTTATTCGTCGCGACACGTGCCGCTCGTAATTAACGGAAAATCACCATGAACCGTGCATATGTGGATTCGGGGCTCGGGTCTGATAGGCACGCGGCGATTACGCGATCGCGTGTTACGCGCTCATCCTAAGCGCGCGCCGCGCTGTCCTAACACACTCCCTTAACCGCCGACCACGCTCTGTTCTCCGCTCCGACGCGACGACGGTAAGTCAATCGATCTACCTCAGGCGGAACACGCGTGTATTGACTCCCGCGCGACGTGCTGCGGAAGCGTGCGTTTATAAGAAGGGATACGACACGACACGAACGGCCGTGCGCGTCGTCGACGAGGCAAGAAGCATCCTTCCGGAAGAAGGTTGAGGAGCGATCAAATCCAAACGTAGGTCCGTTTGAATTTTTAGTTTTGTACAGTTTTGTAGTTATACTTGAATCTCATTTCAAGAGCATGTTATATGCGATATTCACAATCAGAATAAAATTGTGTATTTTTTGAAATGTGGATTATTCAATAGCCATTTGGATTAGACATCAATCGAAACTATATTTAACTGAAAAGCGGAACGATTACTCATGTAAAACTTGACTAGAGATACAAAATATTAAAGCAGTTATATGCGCGTTTGTTTGAAAATAATATTTTTCAAAATCAAACTAGTGAAATGTCAATGCACATGTCAGTAACATGGCAGAAATACATCGAATCAATTTTAGAATTAGAATTAGAAAACATAAAAAAAAAATTTTTATATTTTTTGAAAAAAAAAAAAAATATTACTATGATATTATAATACGAACTTTTTATAGTGCTATAATGTATTATTATTATAGTATTAAATAATGTGTAACATATGTAATATAATTATAGTATTATAATATACAGGGTGAGTCATTTTAATGTACCACCCCAAAAAATTTTTTTATTTTTTATTGTAGAAGAAAATGCTTCAGACAAAAGTTTGTCTGGCTTGAAGGGGGACACATGATTCCGATGTGAGTCATGTGGTAGATGTCGTTTTCAAGAAATTTTAAAGACGACTAATTTCTTAAATGGAAATTCTTGATTTTTTCCTTGAGATAAAAGTTGTAGATCTCTTTGAGACGTTTTTAAAACACTATGATAAAGCTCTCTTCCGTTAAGAATTTCCTGAAATATTTTAAATTTTGTCATAATATTTTAAATCTAAAATATGAAATATCTCGTAAAGTATTCACTTTTCGATAACTTTACCTTGATACTTTTATACGTAGAATAATGAAAGGAATCACACAATTGTTGTAAAAAAAATTATTTTAAAAAATTTGACTGCATTTTGAAGACGCATTCAATTTTGTAAAATTGTAAATGTAAAATCAATATTATTATTTGAATCCTTTTATTATTCTACGTATAAAAGTATCAAGGTAAAGTCATCGAAAAGTGAATACTTTACGAGATATTTCATATTTTAGATTAAAAATATCATGACAAAATTTAAAATTTCAGGAAATTCTTAACGGAAGAGAGCTTTATCATATAGTGTTTTAAAAACGTCTCGACGAGATCTACAACTTTTATCTCAAGGAAAAAATCAAGTTCCATTTAAGAAATTAGTCGCCTTTAAAATTTCTTGAAAACGACGACATCTACCACACGACTCACATCGGAATCATGTGTCCCCCTTCAAGCCAAACAACTTTTGTCTGAACCATTTTCTTCTACAATAAAAAATAAAAAAGTTTTTGGAGGTGGTACATTAAAATGACACCCTGTATATTATACTTATTGTTAATTATATAATTGGAAAACTGTTGAGTTTTGATTATAAGATATATTTATTATAAAATTATATAAGATATTATTTTTATGATAAGATATATTTAAGCGTAATCTCTTCTCAGGTTACCTCCGAACCACACTCGAGTGATTCGCAGTTTTTTCCGACTCAAGACTTAGCTGATGCAAAATTCAAGGACCATTAATACGTGTACAATGAGATCTGTTCTCAAGACTATCGCGAAAAAGAAGATTCGGGGATTCGGGCTGTATCTCAAAACAAACTTCGTTTGAGTTCTTTGAATCGCGAGTTACGAATGTGACGTTACAAATGTCAGATTGAGTCTTAAGATTCATCGAACTTTGTCACGTCTCAAAACTATATAGCTTCAGCTAAATTTATTTCAGCAAAAATATATAAATATATGACCATAAATACAGGTCGTATTCTAAAGAAACACATGATCTGACAGAACGGATTTCAACGGATAAAATCCTGAAGCGGAACGCCCGTAGATATATGTCTGTTACAGAGATAATATAAAAGATCGTTTATGCTTCTGTAATTCTAATTCATTTTATCGAGATCTTGCTATTTTTTTTCAAATACATATATGTTAAATCATGCAGTTTTTTTAATTCTTAGAGCAAAACGTGGATGCGGATTTCTATAAGAAATAGGATGCGCTAGTTACGGCTGGACATTCGACGGAATGATCGCCGCAGAAGTCAGTTCGAGCTGCGAGATGGAGATTTCTGATTTCATTATTTCGCCATGCATGCGGCAGAAACCAGTTGCTCTGGTTCGCCCGACGGATGCAGGATGCAGCTGGGTAGAGGGAGGACGTACTTATATAGGTAAAGTAGTTATGTCTATATATCGTCCAGTCCCGCTCCAAGGGACTACCTTTCCTCTGACCGGCCGACAAAAGGGCAGCCACAGATAAATGTAAATATGTAACTATAAAAAAGAAAGAAGAGAAAAAAAGGGATAAATACTTACGGTCGAAAGTCAATATTGTGAGAGGAGTCCCCGTCGGTCCTCGGCTTGCTCAAGATGGAAGCCGCGTTTGGGAAACTCGGCGCGTTTTTTCTTTGTTTCCTGGAAACGCGCGCGGCCGACTTCCCTCGTTATGCGCACCGTTTAGTTAGATTGTACTCGATCCCGTTGCTATCGTGATACAAATTTGGAATAATCGAAATTTCAACGCGTTAAATAACGTGTTTCTAATCTCGGAGTCGATGACGAAACATTAATTGTAAAAATGTGAGATTTTCGCATATTGAGATAGAATAAGAAGTGACATTTGACTGACTGATATAAATTATTTCCATCGATATATTTTATTATTTAGATCTACATTTTCAGTCATTTCGGTCTAAATAATACATCCAATCTTTCACAATCCAGCTATCTCCTTCTATTAATTCAATAAAGCCGCTTCGTGCAATATTTGTAGAATTATTTTCTGTTTGCGACAACAAACTAAAATCTCGTTTTACCCGGCCGAGCGAATTTTTACGCTCTCTCTCCGGGGCGATTTCGGGCAGAACAGCTTTAACGTTGCCGCGAGGGGACAATTTGTCATCAACACGGCGATATCCCCCGTCTTTGATTTGGTATACGTTAATTCCGCTGCGATTCGCGCGCGTCATATGTCGGCGCGGGATTTTCGCGGTCGCTAAAAATCACCCTCCTGCATAATGCAGGTATAACGATATAAGCGCGATCGGCGCCAAACTTTTACCACTAAAAGCTTTCGAATCGCTGGTAAATTTGTCACCGGGCAACAGCCCGTTCGACCGATAATGGCGCGCGGCGGCGGAAAATAATCGCCGGCTCGCATTACGGATCCATTACATACGGGATCGCGCGCCCAAACACATATTAACCCCCGCGGCGTTTTGTACGCGGGACGACCCCGCCTCGTCCCGCATTCGGGCCCGGAGTATATCGAGCGCAAAAATGATCGATTATAGAAGCATACACACGCGCTCCTCGTCCTTGCATGCTTCTCGATATGGAAAGTATCCGCCTTACGGTAGCATTACGATCACGTATATCCCCCCTGAACGTCGGACACTCCCAATGGTTAGTCTCCGATAGTTAAAACTGACCCGGAAAGTGTATTTATAAATCCGCTATACGCCCCGCGTACGAATCTTTTTTCCCGACCAACTCGCACTCGTATAACTCGATCGTTATGGACGCACGTCTGAACATTGACATTTTCCGGTAGTTAAAATCGCTTGGAAACGGCGTTTATATGTGTAAATTCGTCGTATGCATCGTTTCACGCACAAATTTTTTTTGTGCCACTTGCAATTAGTATTTCTTCGTCTTTCTTTTTTTTTTTACATACCGTGGTAGAAATGTCATGCATTTTTTGAGCAGTTATTGGACAGCTACATTAACTTTTGTCTAGTGACTGAGAAGTAAAACTATTTGGGATCCCAATCTAGATGTAACGCTTTTCCTGCAGTTACTGCGTACAAAAGATGCGCAAGATCTGAACCCATTTACTGAACAAAAACAGGACAATAAATGGACTATTCAACTGATTAATAAGCACGCCTGCTGCTCATGAAATTGGCAGTTTTGCCCCAGTAATATTTCATATTTTGTGCATTCTTGCTAAATCTAAAATATTAAGGTTAATGACTAATGAGAGTCATAGTGCAGGAAATCGTTTGTGCGTGATATAACTAATATGTACTGAAAGCATAATATATATATTGTGTACCAAAGATTTTCTGCAGTATGACACTCTCATTAATCGGATTGCATATATCATGAACACCATAACATCTTCCTTCAAAGGACTAGGGCCGGTATTCATAGTTATTTAAGACCGTCTTAAGTTCAATCTTAAGATGTCATGAACCAATCACAGAGCCGTATCAGCATCTTAAGACGATCTTGAAGACTATGAATACCGGCCTAGGTTTTATGTTTTTATGTTTTAACTTTACATATGTTAATATTATTAATGAAAAATAACGTGTAAACATACGAATATGAATTTTATAATTTCATTTTTTAATTTTATAATTTTATCCTTATTAGTTTATTGTCATTTCTGCGACTAAATTTTGTTCTCTCATATTCCTTATTTCCTCCAACTTCCTTTTCCTTGCTCTATGTTTTTCTACACGTTCACTCATTCTTCACGCAGTTCTAAGATCTTTTAGCACCATTAAATAAATATTTTAAATTAATTTTATATAGACGTGTTATAAAATACGCGCACGTTATAAAACTGAATCAATATTACAATATGTTTTGGAAAGAATCGGCTTTAACTTCATTGCAATGAAACTTTGTTCAGTTCTTGTTCGCGGTTTCTACGCAGTATTTTAACTAATAATAACCTATTAATACTAGACAATAACTGGGCAGGTGCCTAGGAAAACTGCATATATTTTTACCAGGAAAACTGCTTTAACTAAATAAAACTCCTATCAAGTTCTTGTCTATTTCCTATGCAGTATTGTTACAACTAATAAGAATGCAGTAAAACTAGACAGTAACTGGAAGGGTGTCTAGGAAAACTGCATACATTTCTACCAGGGTATGTGAAAGTACTTATCCATAACGCCTTTCTTTACATAAGTCACGTCCGTTAGAACCGCAGGAATTTTGTAACGTAATTCGTAATTGGAACGACGACGTTAAAACGAAATCTCTAGTATCAATACATTAACGCCGCGCAACTCGAAACGCGAAAGGGATTTATACGTTATTGCCCTCCGGTTGTTTTACAGCCACGAAGGGATTAATATATCTCGGCGCGTGTTGTGTAACAGATATATCCAGTAGTGCCTAGAGGGGCTAATCATTGCTTTTCAAGCAGATCCGTTGTGGAAAAACAACCTGCTCAAGCCCTTCTTCCGATGATCCAAATGTTCTCGTATTTTTTTGGTTTGTTAATATAAAATTATAAAGCGACACGAAATTCACGAAACGATTGAGAGGAAAGGAGACTGAACGTGAGAAAATGTCTTTATGATATTATTGAGCGTTTGGACAGTTTTTTAGTTAATTAAAGTAAAAGACGGCCAATTTTTGAGCAATAAGAAAGATAGAAAAATAAATTAAAGCAAAATGTTTATTAATTAGAAAGTTACAATTAGCTGTTTACGTTTCGAGCCATACATAACTGGTCTAACTTGGTCTTCCTCAGAACAACAAAAATAAAATTAACGACAATTTATATTAAAAAGATAGAAATAAATAGTTACAATCTATTGATAAAAGGAAAAAATCGAAATGGGGTTCACATTTAAAGTGATGGAATAAAATAATCAAAAAGACGAGGTCAAAGTCAAACATGATAAGTCAAAATAAGTTAATCGATTGTAACTTTCTATAATTTATTTCTACTTTTTAATGTGAATTCTTGTTATAGTTTTATTTCTATTGTTCTGAAGAAGACCAAGTATGGCTCGAAACGTAAACAGCTGATTGTAACTTTCTAATTAATAAACACTTTGCTTTGATTTATTTTTCTAATATCTTTTTTATTGCTTAAAAATTGGCCGTTTTTTATTTCAATCAGGTATTGCTTTCATCGAGCGTAACATAATTCCTTCATCTTTTTAGTCTTTATGTATTTACTCTTACACGATCTTTTTTTAATTTTTTGCGTTATATGCAGGCAAAATCGTGCGATATTAATGGTTTTTGCTCCTTTTCCCTCTTTGTGTCCCTACCCAGTTATGTATACGCGAGTTTCGCTGAAAGTCTGCAGCTTCTCGTCTCGGGAAGACAAGCGCGCACAGCTCGGATGCTACCGCGTTGAAAAGGCTGACGAGGTTGACTAAGCGTTCGGGTTTCTCTTTCTCTCTTTCGGTCGTTTTGCTGAAGGTTTTGTTTCATCTCGAGGAGAGAAACGGACGCGCCGGATAGCTGTATCACGCACACCGACATGCACACCGACGCACGCCTCTCTCGCGCCTTCAACCCTTCTTTCGTCCGCCTCCGTAATGACGGATCGGTTTGCTAATTGAAACATTGATGCGTGTGTCGGCGGTATTATTGCGAGTTCGTAACTCAGTAATCAGGACGTTCCGCGGTAGTTTTACTCTCGATTAACACTCGCAATATCTCCTCACTTATTGTTAGCTGTCTACGTTGGTCCTTGAGATGCAAACGTCCGTCGGTGCGGACATTAAGTGCGCAATGAACTCTAATTTATCAGTTATCTTCATAAAATGATAAGAATTTAATCGATAAAGTTTTCGGAATGTCGTGAAGCATGATATAACTAATATATAGAATACATTTGTGAAAGTTTTCAATGCTTTTTGTTTGGCAGTTAGCAAACGGAACACCAAAGTGTGTCTGACACGAGTGAATTAATATCGTCTTTACGTACATTAACACACTCGCGATCTTATGTTGTACACTTATATCGCGCGCATCAAACCTACAATTATAAAAATAAAAATTAATTTCTCTTTTAATAAAAATAATTTATGCATGATGAAATAAAGTTAAGAACTAAAAAACATTTATTAAAAAATTACAAAAAAAATTCTGAAAGAAGTAATTAACTTAATCTTGATCTATGCATAGTATTACAATAAAAATATGTAAATTGAGCTATTCTTATACTATAGACAATTAGTAAGAGAGAAAGTAATGAAATATAAGAAGTAATATTTTTTACATATATTAGTAATAGTAATAATATAATATTAAAATAATGTAATTTTTAATTTTGAGTTATTTTAGTTGAATAATTTATTATACAGATAAAAAAATAGAAATTGATAAAATCAATGCAATAACACAAATTAATGCGTAGATAAGCATTAATTTGTCTTCTGTCACAAACAAAAGACGTAGTGCTACGTCATCAGTCGCAAATATGTTAAAACGTTGACTCGGTAATCCGGTTTATCCGTTTATTATCATTGCCGTGTATTTCTCATTCAGGTCATTAATTCCGAACAACGATTAACATGCGGCTGAAACTTCTGCAATCTTTTTATTGTAAATATCGAACGAAGATCTCGCAGCTAATCGCCACGGATATATAGGTCGGTAGATCCGTGCAGATACAAATCGGAGGTGCGCGCGATCCTGTTTATTGTGAATAATAGAAATCGCCTGTTGGCCGATCGGAGCGGGCGCGTCGGGCTTTTATTTCTGCAGAATGCAGGCGCGTTGTTCTCGCTAGACAGGATCCCGGGTCCACACGGGAGAAAAGTGACGTTCTATCGTAGATCAAAGATCGACGCCGCGCCGCTTCGTCGCCCCGCGTCATTGCCGGGCGCGCGCACACACGAGTTTAACACGTTATATAGGGTGTCTTGGAAACGACGCGTACCAATAAATATACAGAACTGGAACAACAGAAACCTGTTTCAATGCCTGACTTACGCGAAATAACGAATTAGGTCTTTTCATCCCGTTGCAATTACTTCGAATCATCTGTCATATTGATTCGACGTTCGTGACGTATGTTTCTATTGTATAACGTACCAGTAACACGTGTGTTTGCATTAAATATTAGCGCTCGATCTTTACGTGTCACGTTCAATAATCATGTTTCAATCAAACTGCGAACGCATCGTAAAGTATCGTGCAAACGTGTCCTCAATTGAAAAAAAAAAAAATCGGGGTTTTTTTTTCTCTTTTCCAGGATACAGCCACCCCGTGAGAGCGGATAACAGCGTCGCGTTGCGTCGCGCGATTTTATTAGCGCGCGATGATTAATGTCGTTACCGCGGCGATCTAAACGGCCGGAAGACGCGAGCCATCGCGCGCGGCTCCCATCGGAATTCCGTTTCGCGGTGCTCGCCATTGAACCCATGAATTATTATACTCGGGCGTGAGTCGCGGGTTTTAAGCGGCCCTGGAAACGGCAGATCGATATGGCGCGCCCGCGCAAGGCGCGTCCGCGGGACCCGTCGCTTTTACCGCCCGCGTAAATGCGCGTAGACGCGTAGACGCGTACGGCGACCGCGGCGACCGAGACCCCCCCCACCTTCCCTTTCCTGCTCCTCTCCCTCCTCGTCGCGTCCATGGAGACACGCACGCGCGCACACAGGGGCACATCCACCTGTGTGTTATATATACAGGACGTCCCGGACTCTCGCTACACCGCCGCGTCGGGAATACCATCGGGGGTATTTCCTCCGCCGCCAACATGGAGGCGATCCCTCGCACACGGGAAAGCGGAGGTGCTCGATCGTCCCCGAGTTTACGTACATGGGGGTCGAAGACGAAGGTTTCTCTTCCTGCGCCTTCAAAATATGACGTCGGGGAGGGCGAACGCGAACGAACGGAGCTCTCTGTGTTCGATGATTAATCTCGAGCGGGAGCGTTACCTCGACGGAATTTTTATTCCGACGCTCGAACAACGAAGATAAGTAAAAAATCCAATGCCGAGATAGCGAGGAAAGCTGAAGGTTTTGGTACACCCTTTGTCCCTCTGGATATATACATTGTTAAATATTAAAGGATGAAATTTTAAAGTTTTAAACCAATACCTTTTGAGTTAAATAACATTTTGTTATTTTTAACCACCATGTGTGTCGAAATTTATTATTTTAACACAAAATGGTATTATTTTAACTCCATATTCGTCTAGTTAAACAATAATTGACACTACGAATTTAACAGCGCAGACATTGCCGAATTTGAAATTATATAAAGCCACGCTGTAAAAATAACGCTCCTTATCAACGCTCGATACCTTCCGCGAATTAAATTCCGAGAATACAAACACTTAGTAAAAAAAAGTCTTGCCTTTCCTTCTTATTTATGTTAATTTGTCATTGTTTTAATTTTTGGATGAAGGGACGATCGTCAGGATATCACTTGACGAGGAGTAAATACTTAAGATCGCTGACTGCATTTTTGACAAGACGACACGTTAGATCAATGTAATTGAAATAGTTAAACTGTGAGAGGAATATCGGGACACTGTAGTCTGTACATGGGAAAATAGAAGCTGGGTTGTCCCGCGAGGGTGACTCGGCCTCTATCTCGTGATAATAGCTCCAACCACGTACTTCGAAAGTACTTTCGACATCCGCGCAAAATCGATAATCGAGAGAGAATCTCACTTACTTTACATACATTTGTTCGTTCACTATTATTATACTACTCGTATGTGTGCGTTTGTTTTATGACACCTGCATTTTACGCGCAATAAATGCCGATCTTCGGTCTACAAGTTACCGCGAAGCGAGATTGGCTATATTTTTAACACTAACAATAAGCTGTATAACGATATTTAAGATACCTATATATACTGAGGCAAAATTCTGTGTTTTCTATAACCGGAGACAAAGGCACGTCCAGGTGAAATAAGCTTCTTCCTAACTTCGGGTCCTCAGATTTTTTCTCACACAACCTTCGTACTTTTCTATCCTCTAATCCTCCGATGGATCTTCTCGCTCGAGTTATCGAAATTTCCCAACCTATTACCAAACTTCTCGGTCCTTCGGTTTTCGTACATCTTGGATTCCCGAGACTTTCGGGTTTTCGGATTATTTTTCAATACGGGATCCGCACCGACCTCTTGAAGGTTTACTAACGTGCTCTATCCTTTTACTGCTCTAACCGTCAGATTACGAATGACTAGAATTAAGAATGACCATGGAGACCTAATCGTCGATGTAGAATTATTTAATCAAGCTTAAATGCAATTTAGCTATAAATCATCATTGCACGCCTGATTAGAGGATAATTTTCTAATGTGCTCAAAGTATCGCGTGATTTTGTGCCTATATAACGCTAAAGATAAAGAAAAAATATGTAAAGATAAAAAGCTAAAAAAATGCACTAAACAATATCGTAAAGACACTTTCTCATATTCAGCCTCCCTTTTGAACACTTCCTGATCGTTTCTTGGATTTCGCGTCGTTAAGAAGATATAATATTGCTTTATATCTATTAATAAAAAAAAAAAGATACGAGAACATTTCGATCAAATGGTGGATTTGTAAGTAGAATAGTTCGCAGCCGCTATTCCGCCGTTGCAGTTAACCGTATACGAGAGGGAACCGAGATACGGCTTACCATGGACGTTAAGCGGCACAAGCGTACCAGTTCGAAGAAAAATTGGGACACGCGGGGGTACGACGCGCCGCAACATCACGCCGCGGCGCGGCGTCGCGTCCGTCGGCTAGAGGAGAAGTTTCCAGGCCCGTAGTAAGGGAACAGAAGGAGGGAGGTTGATGGGGAGAAGCTTTTAGCCAAGCTAGATGGTGCCGAGATAACGGCGCGTCGAAGTGCAGAGTGCGGCCATACCGCGCCCGCCGGTAGTATAGCATCCGTTTCTATACCAGCCTGCGCGCTCGCGCGCGCGTGATCACGCCGCTCACGCACACACGCGTGCATCATCGACTCATGCGGTCTCTGCGCGAGTACGCGCAGCATGTATTTTTGGCGCCGATACAAGCGCGCGCGCGCGCTCGCGGAAATCGACGTGCGCTCACTAAAGAACGGCTGATTTCGCCACGCGAAAATAATACGTAACGCTCGAGAAATCGCGATCGGCGATAATAATGGTATATTTTCCAATTTATGAAAGAAGCGGCAGCAATTAACGCAAACAAACTGACTTTTCCCAACAACAATGGACGCGACGACTTATGTTTGTCCTGCGTCTCCGCAGCGACAAGTTTAACTGTACAAAAATGTACAAGAGGGAGAGAGAGGGGTAATTATAAAATTGTATATAAAATAACGCATCCTTCTTGCGCAAACGCTCAAGTCCGCGTTAACATACAACAGGAGGACTATCTGCGGACGAAGTAGAGCTCGCTTATCGAGCAAAAGTCGAACACAAGCGACTGGATGCACAACGTACATGCCGTAGGCTGGAGTTCAACGCCGTCGTTCGTATAATTCAAGCCGTCTTAAAATAAAATCCAACCGCCCTACAGAACTACAGCTTATCGTTCATCGTCGACATATACAGATTGATTGATTCGCGGGTGGTGGAATTTTGTTTAAATAAAAAACTACACGCGTCGATCTCTCTATCCGTTTCTCTCTCTTCTCTCTCGCCACCGATAGCTTTTCAGGTCATCTGCTTGCCGATATGCATGAGAATAGCGAAAACTGCAAGATCCTTTTGTTTCTTTTTCGCCGACACGGGGATTTCGAGTAGGTGACTCACACGTGAAATATGTACGCTCGAAAATGTTTCCATGAAGGTGACAGCAGGATCACCGAACTACCTGGTCGTTAAGGGTGTACGAGACGTGCGTCGTAAAGTCTGGCGCCAGAAGCAACGATACGAGACGCACTTAACGTTTACCATTGTACGGCAGCGTCAGGAGCAGCCTGTGAACCCTTCACGGAGAAAGCGTCGCCCTTCTTACGAATCTTACTTTAAATATTACTGGCTGCTCACGGATCCTTCTCGAATCTCGATAGCAAATGTACGCAATGATTACGACAGTTACAGCAACGTCAATAAAATTTGACCCAATTTACGTTGTCTTATCCCTTTTCTTCTATATAAGCATCGTTATATACGTTAGACGTTTCAAAGGACAAGAAAATTTTGAAATTACGTACGAGATGTGGGAATTAAAAATATTGGAATTAATTAATTTAAGCCAGACATTAAATCCTTGAAAATTTTATGATTTTTAATTGCCGTTAAATAACGATTCTATGCGAAGAATTTTGCTTCTGCCCGCAGTTAACGTGCCGTGTCACTCTCATGGATACGGCAAATTTTGATCAAAACATCGTGGAGAGGCTGTTGAAAGATTGTGCCTCGGAATTTATGAGATTACCTGAGTTTCGTAAATTTTCCAAAGCCTACCCTCATTAGCACAAATTTATCGGTGTTCGTCAGAGAGACGAGACATGATTAATGTCCGTGCAGATTTCGGTTTTCGAAATTTCACGGACGGCTCCGACAAGTCGACAGATTCCAATGAGTACTGACTCTCCCTTTTTCGGGAGATGTTTTTGGGGACACAAAAGACATTCTTCTGCTTTTTGTGTCATTGAAATAGATCCTCGGTGTAACGTGTTTTATGACAAAGGGCGCCAATTTGACAACATGAATATCATATCGCATGTTTTCATATTCAAGAAATCTTTTTCTCCTCTTCATTAACAATAAGAAAGAAGATGTTCTTTCTATTATTAGCTTCCTATATTAACCGGTTATTGCGATAAATATGTGTCGAATTGGTCAGTGGTCATAATAAAGACGTTTGTCAAGGAATATATAATAGGGATCAGGTTCAGGTTCAAACCCCAGCTGGGATGATATTTTTCGCAACAAATTCTTTACAGTTCTTAACAAGGATGCTTATGAGCATCAAAAGTTAAATCGATTATCGGTTTAAGTACGTGGATTTACTGTTCCAACAGAGAGCTATGTTTTGAAGACCGACAAAATATCGGCGTGCAGTTTACTGGCACAATGAATATAATGGAAAAAAGTATATAAAATTCATACAGTAAATATTATTATTAGGCTACCAAAAGATCCACCCCGGACCGTGGCATTTTAATTCTCTAATTGATTAAGAAACCTATTGTAGATAATTGCGCTTAATTTTCTATAAAGAACAATTCTTAATTATTCACTTTTACATAGAGAAAATGAATGTTAATCCAGAACAATCAATTAAAGAGAACCTTAACAAAGATTGAAACTATATTGTATACACAATGAGTATCAAAGTTAATTTATACATCCACACTCGAGGCTCGTATTAGCGGTATTAGCCTCGAATGGAAATTATAGAAAACAAATGTATCCTCTGCGCTTTTCGCGAACACGAAGCAGATATTTAACTTAACGAGAATTAAACGTTCGCTAGTTTTATGCCACTATTGCTTATGTTTGTCCAAAACGTTGGCCTCCCTCGCTTCAACGGCTGTCGTTGAACCGATAAACCGCTGTCAGTGTTACTGTTTTATCTCGACAGTGTGCAACGCGCTTCTGTGGACTCGGCCATTGGGATTCCAGACCTGGTTCTGTAAGGTAGCAGGAAAAAGAATAGCGAGTGGCGCCTTTAACGCGCGGGGGACTGGCAGCCACGACGACTCGTTGTCGCTTCACGGAACTAAATCCTACCTACTTAAGCGGCTCAGAGCGGCTCCCGATACGACGGGTGGTCGTGAATATGGAGGTCAATCGGTGCCCTGAGGCGTCTTTCTCAGTGCGAAAGAAAGCCTTAATCCGTCCTAGGTTTTGCGCCCTCTCCGCAACGTCGTTCTCCTCCTCGTTCCCTCCTCATCCCCTCCTTTGTCCCTCACCCTTAAATGCGTTCTTTGCCCCTGCTATGTAGATTTAAGTGTCGCAACATCGAATAGTTCTGTGATTAGACTCCGTGTCGCGCTCCCGACGACCAAGCTCTTCCCGAGCGAAACGGAGCACGCTGACGACGCTGACTGAGTGAAACGTACGATCTCGGTTCTCTACGTGGAGAACTATACATATAAGGATACTTCAATAATTCGTTTCTATATTTATCTATACTTATATCTATCCCTGTATAATGAGAGAAAAAAGGCATAATATTACAACGCACACATTCTTGTAGAATTTTTTTAATGCAAAAGGTTGTAAAGCCATAAACTTGGTGGAGACATTAAAAAAAAAACATTCTTTATCTTCAACGTGCAATTCCACGAATATTAGTAGAAACGAGAGGACCTCAAATCAAAGAGAAATAGCGAGAGAAAGAGAGAGAGAGAGAGAATTTCTCGTGAGCGTTGAGTTTCGTGTCAAATTACTATCTAGTTCGGGAAGTCGCGCCGAACACCCCGAAATAGAGGGCTGAGAGGAGTAGAACGACGAATCTCCGGCCGTAGCGGCGGCGGCGGCGGCGGCTCCGTGTGTATAGCGTTTTGAAGTTCGCGTGAATTATTGCGGACCATCGGCATGCCTCGTGCATGCCTTCGAGAGGTTCAAGCGAGAAAGTTACGAAAGGGAGAAAGAGAGCGAAAGGGGGGGGGGGGGGAATGGAGACGAGAGGAGGGAGAAAGAGGCACCGAGGAGGAGAAGCATCTGCTCCGGGATGCATTCGGCGCTGATAGCTTTGTCGGCTTCCCGCATCTACACGCTCCTACGCGCTGAGCCGCTTAAGAAAGCCTTCCTTTTACGCTCCCACTTCACGAAACATCCCTGTCCCGTCCCGCGCGCCGCGTCCCCCATTGTAAAATCTCGTAATTTCGTAAGGCGCGCTGCGCTTTACCGGTCGCTAAGATGGACGAGATCTCCTGACACTCGATATATCGTCGAGAAACGTTTTTCGATTCGGAATATGGCGAGTCAGAAGGTGCAGAGACTTTCGTCATTTTTCCGCACCGATTGCGGCGCATTAGAAAGAATCGAATCGAATCGTCATTTAGCAGACGTTCTGGGACTATGTCCTTTAATTCAATACTAACAAATGTAAATTTAACAATGCATATAGATATTAGATTTAAAGCATGCGAATAATGATAATTAAATTAGTGCAAAAAATAATAATTAAATTATTTTCTCGTAGAATCGTTTTTACGTTTCTATGTGTATTTTTCTTTTTTTGTAATTGCCTTAAAGATGAAAGCAATATTGTCGATTCGCATTAAAAAAGACATATGTAAATTTCGATGTAAACCGACCTAATGCCGCTTTTGATGGTAATGGTACTGACAGTTTTATGAGTACTACGAGATGTATGTCACAAACATTTACAGTAAGTTCGAACGTATGTCATCGTGTCAAAACGTATCGTTCATGACTCTTCCCGCTCGCTCGCGCGCTTCATAATCGTATTCCGAAAATCCGCGGTTTTGTTCAATTTAGCTTACGTGCGATTTCATAAACGCAATAAGACATTAGGTATACGTTCCCGTCGTAAGTCGTAGGGCTCTTATACATATAGTAGCTGAACTCATCGTTGAACTCATCGAGATAATAAAAGCGTTCGGAAACGTTTACCTTCGCTCTAACGACGATTCCGTAATATTTTCGTGACATTCGAAGTATCAGTACAAGCATCTGGGATGCATAAAATCGTTCGAGCAACCTCCTCCGTAAGTGCTGGAGGCCAAATGCTCGCTCGTAATTCGTCGACATATTATCCGCAATAGAGGCATATAAAAGAGCGTTTGCAGGAATTCTTCCAGTCCCTTTGGTGAAAGATCCGTTGATTACAATTAAAATTTTTGTACAACTAAAACGTTGACTATGTTTCTTTATATACCAACAATTCAAATATCAGACTCTAAATTTTGCACTTTCTTTAATTTTTTATTATAATATTTAATTATTTCTGCTTATTTATTTAATTTCTATTCTTTTTAACATCTTTCAACATTTTTAAAAGAGATCTCTCGGTTATGAAGTAAAACATTTATACCAGACTTTAAAATTTTACGATTTCTTGAATTTTTTCTTACAACGCTCGTTTCTGTTTACTGGTTTAAATTTTACTTTCGTTAATATCTTTTCATTTAAAAAAAAGTTTTCTACAAACTACGAGATACACGTTGCACGACAAGCTGGATCTTTTATCATCAAAATGGCCAGTCCCCGATATTGTATTCCTCCCGGCTCGCCGATCGACTCGCTGGCGCAGCGCGGATTAGCTAAATGCGCCGCAAGCGAACCGCGAAAGCTCTTCCCGTTCTTTTTTTACCGTGCGAATCGCAGCACGCCACGCGAGGCCGCTGCTCTTTTTTCCACTTTTTTGCGCAAGCTCCTTTCAGCCTTCAGGCTTCGAAGAAAGGAGCTTCCGCTTGAATCGCGCCGTTGTGTCGTGCGACACGCGAGCCGCGCCTACATCACCGTCGCACGTTCAAGTTTGGACTATTCTTTTCGTCGTGGCTGAAAGGAGATCAATATTAATCCTGCGAAATCGGATAACAAACTCGGTTTTACCGGAAAAGATCGACAATATCGATTGGCACTTTCATCTCCAATTAGAGCTGCGTTTTGTATTAATTATATCTATAATTGCAACCGATTTAATTGTTTGTGATTATATACGAGTATCGCGGCGTTCCGGTCAATGTGAATACAGTATTAGAAAACGTCGATATTATTTAATCTAATTTATATACTAAAGCAGCAAAAACAACATCGATGGAACAATTTTTATTGCAAATTACTGTAATGTTAAATATTTCACGAAACGAGACGGTCATATTCAGCAAATGTATACAATTGAAATATCTTATCTTTATCCACTTTATAAGCTACAATACCGAGGTCTAATGGCATTAGCTTTCACTTTCGTTAATATCTTCGATCGATCGATCGATAATTTTCTAGTAGTGCCGAATGGACTTTAGATATCGATTTTTACATTAATGCGCTTGTAAATGAATACTGCACTTGTTTAAATGTATAATAGCGTACTTTCTACAATTGCAGACATTTGAGCACAACAGGGTCGATTTCTGTTCCCGACGTTCTCAAAAGGAATCTACTCACAATATTTTCGTGTAATAATTATCAGTAATTTATCAGAAAAATTATTTGTAGGAGATTTACATATTAATATCAAGTGTACAAAAATTGCAAATGATATTGACGTAAACGTTTCTGACATTCGAAACAAATGCAAGAAAATCTCTTTTGAAATTTCTACTTTTTGTATTTAAGTTAATTATTGTCGAATCTTTAATTGTGTTGTCAAACGATCCTGGAATTAGAATTTTATTATAGAAAGTTTATATTGAGTGAAAAATAACAGCTAAGAAAACAAATAGGATTTTTTAATTTACAGTCGCTAATACCTAATTCGTGCTACTCCATTTATTTTATAATTATCGAACGCACGCGTTTTATAATAAACTCGATCTAATGGAAACATTTCTAGAATCGTTTTTCCGAGAGATCGCGCGATATTTAGTACGTTTAGGAAAAAACAGAGATTCTAATTAATCAGATAATGCGCGTTATTTTCTGGCTGGAATACGAAAACGGTAACTACCGCGATATTCAATCCGCCATTCAGCAGACGTAATCTTGTAAAACATTGATACAGCCATGCGGGCGACGTGTCTTATAGAGACCAGACGATTTAACGAGACTTTACAGGCAAAAAGCTCGCTCGTTGAATCATAATGTCGGATAATGTGGCGAGAATGAATCACCGACCCGACGAGCGCGAAGGAAATATTTACTTCCGCGAGAAACACGCACGCGCTCCAAACTTTGGCCGAGCCAAAAAACGTCCGAACGAGCGAAAATTTTATTTGGTCATCCGACATCGTTCCTATCGCTGATAAAGGCGATATCAGGTCTATTTCAATCAACGACATTAAAATCGCTTCTCCGCTAACCGGAACCGGACGAAGATGAATTAATCTGAAAAATTTGAGAGAATGAGTTATTATATACGCGACGACGAACATGAAACTCCGCACTTTAGAGATTCCATCTATTCGATTGAAATTCTATTCAGTGAATTAACTCGTTTTTCCATAACAGCGCTTCGATGCCTTATTCAATTTTGAAAGGGTAGCGAGTACATAACAATCCAAATCGCAATGCGATTCTTCTCAAATTTTCCAGGAGGCAAAGAAAGCCGTAAAAGAAATTATCATTACAGACGAGAACAAGCCGATCGTTTTGAAGACGTAGACTCTAGAATCGCAATACGAACAGGCGTTTCAACTCAATGTCGACAGAATTATATATACATATAATTAAGTATGTGCGAATTTAATTAAAAATTTTCGTGCAAAAAACAGTAAGATGTTTTATTTCGCGAATATTTTATCGATAATGAATATTACCTTCAACTGTGTTACTATTAACAGCGAGAGCGAGAGAGAGAGAGAGAGAGAGAGGGGAGGGCTTTTTAATAATATAGCAGCCATTATGATCCGGTTCGAAATAAAGCGCATTGTGATTCTATAAGGATTGAAATGCAAATAACAAATATTTGTGCTCAAGAGTAATTGTAATACACCCTTCTCATCATTGTCCCCATACATTTCCTATCGTTATACCTCATTTTCTTTCTTTTTCTCTTAATTTCTTAATTGCCCCGTCACTTTTTATCTGAAATTATAATAGACGAAATGCAGCCTAGATCCCTGCCGTTCGCACATGCCGAAACTTTTCGATTTATCTTTAAAGCTACATCGGCGAAGTATTACTTGAATTAAAAGGCTATACGGTACACCCCTTCTCATCCGATGGAATCCGAACCGAACCTTTTCGCTGCGCGATGTTTCAAGCCTCTGTCGGACATTGCGCAGAAATCGACCTAATCGATACCTCGTGCGGCGGTAGGAAGAGTCCCGCCGTTCTCTATACCGGAGACACGTTCGAAGTGATGTCCTCGAATATTCCTTTAAAGCGACAGTTTGCTCAGAAAGGAAGACGGTGAGGACTGAGGCGAAGGAAAACAGCTCCGAGAGCCGGAACGTTTTCGTGATTTAACGCGGAATAAAGGGAACAGGCGGGGCAGGGAGGGGGTCGGGATGTCTGTCAATTTTGAAAAATCGCGCATCTCGTATAAGTGGCCGCCATTAGCTTCATCCGTGACGATGACGAACCGTATCTCTTCGACTACGAATACGCGGCGACTATAACCGCTCCCAGTTTGCGTTGTATAGAAATCTAATAATCTAGCCTTGTACACCTCGCTCGTTCTATCGCGAAATTATTTAACTGCTCGATTAACCCTACGAACAGAAGAAGAAAAAAGTATATAAGCGTGACATGGTTGTAACGATCGGGTCGCGAGTCACGTGAGATAGTGGACCGCGATAGGTATGTGTATATCGGTACAGCGGAATCGTGAGATAGAGCCGCGGGGAGACAAACGGGGAGGAAGAGAGAAAAGAGAGGTACGCGCGCGGTGAGAGGATATCGCGAGCTGCAGTCGAGCGGACACGGGCATAGCGTGCCACGGACACGACATAGATACCGGGCCTTTGGTTACCGCTCATCGGGTAGCATCACGGCAGCGAGCAGATTAACGGAGAGAAAGAGCTAGAGTTGAGAGAGAGAGAGAGAGAGATAGGGGGGAGAGAGAGAGAAGAGCTTGAAGGGGAGGAGTGAGAGGGAGAGAAACGATGGAAAATATGTCGGCGAAGACGAGTGGGCGAATACGACGATATATCGGCGGCGATGTAGAGAGAGAGAAAGAGAGGAGAGAGACAAGACAAAGGAACAACGAAGGGCAACCGGAGGCGTACAAAGGAAGGGTAGCAGGAAGAAGGAAGGTGGAGGGGCCGTGGAGGAGCGTAACGGAGAGGCGGAGAGAGAATGAGAAGGAAAGAGAGAGCGGAGAGAAGGAGATAACGGCGGCATCGGGTATAGGAGGAGAGCGACGCCGGTGGAGGTGGACGGCTATAATACGGCGCGGCGGTGGAGAAGGATGCGTGGAGTCGCGCGCGGAGGATAGGCAGGAGAGAGGATAGGCAACACGCGCGCGAATCGATTAGGTGCCCCGTCGGCCATTTTGTTGCCGGCTCTCGCCGGGAGGCCGCGCGGAGGCGTGGATACCGGACGGCGTCGACTCCGCCGCGAGGACGAATCGTTCGCTGTCGCGCGCCGCTCTCTCGCGTTCGATAGGAACGCCCGAGAGGTGGTAGGGAAAGTTATAGAGAGATCCGCCGGGTGGCCCCCGGTGGGGATGATCGGGGGCCGCGGGATCGGCGGCGCGGTGGGAGTGAGCGAGAGGGTGGAAGAGCGAGAGAGCGATGGAAGCGGATAATGGGGGGGGGGGAGGGGAGAGGGGAGACGGAGAGGATCCGGCAGTGGGGTCCGGTTTAGGTTGGGTCGGGTCCTCGAGCAGACTATAGCGAGACGCCTAACTGGCAGTCAGTGGCTCCCGGGGCCCCGCGTCGTCAGTCTCGTCGGGGTAGTTTCGTGCAACCGTGTCGTCTCTCTTCTCCTTTCTCTCTCTCTCTCTATCTTTCTCTCCCTGTCTCTCTCTCTCTCTCTCTCTCCCTCTCTCCCTTTCCCTCTATCTTTCTCTCGATGCCTGCCTCCCTTTCTTTCTTTCTTCTCACCTGCTCCCCTCCCGTCCCATCGTCCCGCCGTCCCCTACCTTCCTCTTTTCCGCGGTCTCTACCTTTCTCCGAACGTCACGTCCAGCTTCTGCCACAATAAACGTTTTTCTTTCGCTTGCCCTTGCCGCTGGTCTGTTATCGTACGACTCGTCTCCTCGAGGGTTTCAATAACGGGAATATATTCGTGGCCGCGTCGCCCCGCGCTGCTGATGAGTGAAAACGTAATCGTGTCCGCGATTCCGGTGAGGCGCCCGCCGGCAGGTCGCCGATTTCGGAGCAAGTTGCTCCGGCAAGAAACCGACGAAACCGACCGCGGCGCGCGGAGATCAGGAATGTTGTTGAAGTATTGCGTCACCGTCGATCGTGTCTGCGATCGTGTTCGCGTTTGACAATCACGAGAAATCTCTCGCCGAATTATTCGCAAGAATAAGTTTCGGCGATATTCGGCGAGTGCGTGCCGTATCGCGAAGTATAGTGCGGCGGTTCGACGGAGATCTCAAGGAGGAATTGGAGCGGAAGAGTCGAGCGAATTAGAATCGCGAATCTGGCGAGAGAGAGGACTCGGTCGGAAGTGCCCGGGTGAACTGAGAGAACTCTCGACGAAGCGAGAGACCGTGGAGATATCAAGAAAGACAGCGGATCCCGAGTGAACACCTTCGACGAGACCGGAGATCGTGAAAGTGCTGGTTAAACTGGACAGGCTAGCGACACAAAGCCGGAATAACAGATATATCAGAACGCCAACTACACCCGAGACTAATTTAACTCCGAAATTCATTGAAGTTTGACATTTCTTTGAGATTTACTATAAAGCATGCTTTATGAACGTTTCGCTGACACAATAATGTAAGTCCCGACGGGGTTTGTGGAACAGCTCCTCGGGAACACGCATGGTTCTCCATTTCTCACCGCGTGAGAATTGAGTTTTAATTACGGGAAAGTAGCAGGAAAACCCAAAGCGACCCTTACGCATTGTACGTTTTCCGTGTCGTCACCGATTCGACTGTCGGTGAGCCTCTCGGTAACGGTTACGAAGGTAGAAGGCACGCCGGGCGGAAATTTCACGAGTTTAAAGGGTACGGCCGGTGGTCGGCGTACGAAGGCTTCAAGATTGCTCGAAAACCGTCGCGCGAGGTGCGCAGGAGTGGCAGAGCTGCGGAAATAGGGGCTGCCGGCGTAATGCAGCGGGTGGGCGCAGCCGGGGGGCCCGGGCCCATCGGCTTCCAGGGCCCTCCGAGATCGCTGAAAATTTCACCGGTCAATATACAGGACGAGCCCGCAGACCCCACGCAGAGTGAGTATTCTTTTCTTTCTCTCGTTTTCCACGCGGATTTAAGGTAAATTAACGAGCCTCTCGGGAGTGAAACTTGTCCTCTTTTTCGCTAAATCCCTTAATTTCAATATCGATGCAACCCCGGCTTTCTATTTCATATGAGTTGACCAGTCTGACTTTCAAGAAGCTTAGGCCCGGACTACAATAGGTGTTTTAAGCCCTAAGCCTTAAGAAATTGATCAATCACAGTCAAATTTGAGGAAAATAATCGACTGCGATTGGCAAATTTCTTAGGGCTTAGGGCTTAAAATACCTATTGTAAACCGGCACTTATATGATACTAATTGTAAGAGATCTGAAGAAGCTTCGCGATGCGTAGGAACCAGTTACCGTCATGTTGTTTAAAACGTAAGCCTAATAAAGGCATCAAATTTGTGCGAAGTAAGGCAGACGTCGCTATAGACGAGTGCATAATTATACCCGTTATTTCACGCAGGCTCCAAATATAAAAAAATTATATAACGTTGGTCACAAGATATGATATTTTCTTTCTCCCACCGATCTACATTCGCAAAACTCGCGCGTGTGTGTGCAATGAATTGTTCTAATTTTCGTCCAGGAATAGTGAATAAACCTTGTAAGTGTCTCGATTGATCCTACATTGTAGATAATCTTGTTCGATTAATCCTATTTTTTTAACGATAATGGTTTTTAAACCGAATGATACATTTACTCCGTCAGTAATAATTAACAGAATTAAATCTTTTAAATCGACATTAGCTGGCAATATTTTTAATCGTCATTCCGATATGACCATTAGTTAGAATATAGATAATGGTTTTTTTCCATCGGTTAATGACGATTCGTAATGGTTCATTATATCGTTACTGTTTAAACGTTTAAAACACTCGATCACTCGATAATTAGCTTAATGTGTGTCACTTCGTTGCGCACACGTCGTGTAATTAGACGGTCAAATAATCATCCTCTCGTATTCATTATTTTACCGCGTCCACGTAGAGTCAGCGTAAATCAGAGGACAAATACATTAAATACGGGCAATATACGTCCGTTGATATATACACATATATATTATTTATACAGTTATAAATTATAAATATAAACCATGTTTCTAATTCAAATATCTTTAAACTTTGCGATTCGAGTAATCACGGAATCGAAGTCAGCAACGAAACGAATCGAAATCAATCAGTTTTCGCCTATGCTCGAAATAAACCTTGGGTTCGGAATGAACAATGTAGCTGTTTTTACGATTTAATCTTGTCGGAATATCGTGCGACGTGGAGTGTCGTATATTCGCTTGTATTCCAGCTTCTGCTTCCAAGTCACTTTCTTAACGTCTTCGAGCGTTCATGCGGTCGTCAGCGAGGAATCGCAGCCTTAATAACGCGCGACAATTTTACGACTATCTTTTACTAAGCGATAGTAGATGACTTTCAGGTTTGAAATCGTAGAGAAAAGAGAGATCCAGTGGCAACGACATATATGTAACGTGTCTCGAAAATTAGATCAAGCGTTTAACGCGAACCATGCACAAACGATGCTAAATTATTACACCATAGCGACACGCAGCATCTCGGATACTTCGGTCCGAGCGCGTATATAAGAGCATGCGAAACAGCCTCGCGGCGCGACGCGTCGTTACAATGCCGTTGGCATTGAAATTACCGGGAAGTCGTCGTACGCGTGTCTAGTCATCGCAGGTGAATAAAATCTTTTTGTCGCGTGATAAACCGGCAGTTAAAGCCCGCGTGATTTATGGGCGACGACGCGGGTTGCGGCGCGAATCATAAAAAGATCGCGCTCAACCTTCGCAAAAGAGAAAAAGAAAAGAAAGAAAAAAAAAATCGCTGGTCTCGGATCCGCGGATGCTTTTCGAGCAATTTACAGTTAATGAAGTGCACTTGTGGTAAATAAACATTGGAACATCGTCCATTACCGAAGACGCGTTGTCGTCCACGTATTTTCCGACGTAATATTGACGGTAAATCAAGGATGGATTCGACAGTCGGAAGCAGCAGTGACAAGGGGTGAGGCGGAACGGACGTGAAACCTGTTAATATGCCTGTAGAAATGCGCGATCGAGATCATTCGTTAATTATCTCGCTGCTTAAAAACAATTATAGAAATGCCATAACATGTCTAAGGGTAAGGGTCACTTCGACCAACTCCGATTAACTTTAATCGATGAAAATAAAAGATTAATTATATTAAAAGCAGCTTTTATTCACAAAGTGGTAAATTACGAAGAGATAGGTTAAAAAAAATAAAAAAGAACGACATACAGTTAAACGTCTTGCTGTTGACGAAATTGCTGATCAAGTTAATCGTCGATTAAATTTAATCGGAGTTGGTCGAAGTGACCCTAAGAGGACTTTTGTCATTTCCCATATACATGTATGTATATCGACGCTATTCATCTCGTTAAAATACTCATCGTTAATTTGGCAAAAACCTCCGTCGGCATGCAGCACACATGCAAATATGCTGCGTCAAGTCGCGTGCATAACGAACGATAATGTTAATCCAAGATGTAAATTACCGCGGCAAGTCGCGACATTTGTTTAGCAGCGAACGCGAGATTCTATCATTTAACACATTTCTGTCGGAAAAGCTTACTCGTAATATCTGGCGGCGACAAACGCCGCCGCAGTTCTAAATTTCGGTAATGATATAAAATTAAAAATTAATCCGCGCGTGGATCATATCATCTACCGATATCTGGCATTCAGAGAAATACTATCATATTACGAACATTACATCCAAGTAACATTCTTCATGTAACCTCATTCTATAGAGATGGTATAGAGAGAGAGAGAGAGAGGAAAGGGCGGAGAGAAAAATATCGCTATTTGAGCGTCTCTATGATAGCGTGCTTTCAGTATCTCGCGCTACATTTAGAAACTAAGCTAATATAAGTATGCTGAAACGTTACAAAAGAAAAAGCTTACAAATAATTTATAGTAGAGATATGTGCAATACAATAAATGTGTGAGAAATAGAGAAAGAGGAGAAAGAAAGAGAGCTTAAATGTCATTTCACCGATACATCGCATCGATGATTCGCGATCTTGAGTGTAAAAGTAGTGCTTATTATTAGTACAAGATTCGAAATGGGAATGTCTGATAACATATGTTGCACACAACCCGAGGAGCTTACCGTTGTACAGCAGTACAGCAGAGTCAATGATGCCGCTCATGCAGGAGCTCGACGAGCCTTTTCCACGTGCAACCGGCGCTCGTGTGCTCATTTATTATTAACGCGAGTTATCGCATTTTCATAATCGGATACATGGAATATTCAACGGCGCGAAACGATTCGCCGATGATTTTCTGTAATTAAATGTTACAGTGTTGCGTTTAACACGTGTTTTTCGCGCGCGCGTGCGAGCGCAAGCGTGCGATCCAACGAAGTCGCAATTATCGCGGGGGCAACATTAATATCAACCGTGTTTATCGCTTATAATTATTGCGCCGCTATATTATTCGCGAGTAAGAATGGCGAGTGCGAGCGCGTCAACGATAGGATCGCGGGGTCTTTAATTTATGCTTGCGATTAATTCGATAATGTGTTCAATGAGGCGGATGAATAATTAAGTCGATGACCGCGATGCAGGTACTGCCACATATCGAGAACAAAGAATAATTAAATTAACGTGAAATTGCGCGATCGTATATTATAGTAATGCGAGCTCGCGGTATATAATCTCGATGCGAGTTCGATTTTATTTCGGTGCGCGGCGATATGAAAAAGGTGTCGATCTGTCAAAAAAAATCCGTGTTTCGTCGTCCCGGTGCCTCTTTTGGCGAATAGTTCGTTAATCGAGGCATCTTAATATCTGCAAAACTTCGGCAAACAAAAACCTTTCACTGGACATCTCAGTGATAACTCTGCGACATGATATTAATTAGTTCAGATAATTTGATTTTTTAATTGTGCAAACGAATACTCAATTTTACACTCTGGATGAGTTTGATCGTCGGCTAGCGCAATTAGGCAGCTGTATTCGAAATTTTCAGCGACTGTTTGTGAAGTATCAAGACGGTCAATTTACCCGGAATTCCGCGAATTTGTTCGATTCATTTATTTCGATACAACTGCGGGACGTGTTCCCCCATCGATTTAGTCGCGCGATCGAAAATAAGCTCGGCCGGTTTTGCTCCACGCGCGCGCACTCTCCGCGTTTTGATAATGACCGCTTTCGGTAATCAAAACAGGGGAAAGAATGGTTATACATCAAAGCCTTCTTCGAAGAATGCGAAACGATTTCTCCTTATACATTCATACAAATCATTTTTCAAACCTAAGTGGATAATAATATTTTTTTTCTACAGTAAGAGCCATACCGTATAAAAATGTAATAAATAAAACAGTGTATAAAATAAAACACACGACATTATGCTTATATAAAGTACGTGCAAGTATGCTAAGTATGCTGTATGATTGCGTTAATTATATACTCTTTTCTCCCCTCGCATTCGAAGACCCTCGTTGAGAATTGCGTTGCAGCGTGCAGTTTCATCTGCTATACATTCACGGTCGACGGATTTTCAGAGCGAGAAGCGTTTGCTCGAAAACTGAGAAAAATTTGCTCGCGTTACTTACCGCGGCGATAGTCGGGGGGGACGCAAAAACCCGTCGATCTTCCACTTTCTGCCCTCCTCACGTCCCGCGGCGAGATACAGTTTACGTCGGTTTTAATTAACGGCTCATACATTTGCATGATTAGACCCTGAAACAGAGTTACGCGGTATCAGCATTCCGTGCATGGAAAACGACTGCGACGTTAACGCCGGGATTCCTCGCTCGCCGGCGCACATAACTCTGCCCCGCGACGTTAAACATTTAAATATCCGTCCTCCTCTTTTCTTTTCTTTCCATCTTCGAAGAACGTGCGTGTGCGCTCGCATCTGCGTATCGCCAATTCGTAATATTCGTAATATATATATGTAAGAGCGCAGCTACACAATTAGAACAAAATGTGCGCGATGTAATTAGCGACGTGCTATAACGCTTTGTTTATCTGGCGATTTCTCTCCCGACGAGGCGTCACGAAACAATGCCCATTTCGACCGGTAGATATCTCCGAAAATGCCTAAGGTAGGATTCTGTTTCTAATATCTAAACGATAACAGACTCTGAAAATATTTGAGATATTTCCCTGAATATAGAGTGAAAAAGGATTATATTTAACACAGAAACAAAAATTTAAATTTTGTCGAGCGAGAAGAACTTTATGCTTAGAGAGAGGGTACAGGAGTGTAATAAAATTTCGTAAGAACTTTTAAGATGAATACTGTTTCAGTCATAAAAAATAGTGGGACTTACATTAGTCCATAAGGAGCTTAACACATTCGTGATAGTAGTACGTCTTTCCGCGAATTAAATTTTGTACCCGCGGTGACTACGTTTTTTGTTTAATATAGAAAGCAAACGTTTATCTACAGTCTACACTGCCGACCAAAAGCTTGACCATTAATTAAAAAATTTCTACAATATGAAATCAAACTTGTGCATTATAATTTAATTAATTTTTATTATCTTATTCATTGTTTCATAATGTTTCCTAATGAAATATAACATAATATAAAATGTTTGAAATGTTCTATAAAAAATATTTTTTACAAGGAGAAACGAGTATAACCTATTAGACAAAATAAAGACTATTCAACATTTTTCTCGTTAAAGTAGCCACCCTTAAATTTAATCACTTCTTTTACTAAGGGCCTGAGCAGAATGGTCTGAATCTCTATAATTTTAACTATTTTATTTAAGACTATGTTTTATACTTTAAATCTTTGTTTTTAGTAACGCACAATACTGTCATGCGTCTTAAGACTTAAACGTTTGTACGAGGTCAAAGTTTGTAAGACTTGCAGAGACACAAGACAGTATTGTGTTACTGAAAAAAAAGATTTAAAGCATAAAACATTGTCTTAAAATTATAAGTCAATCATTCTGCTCAGGCCCTAATCTAACAATAAGTAATCTAGCTAAAAGTTTATTTTTTTTTTTACGAAAGACTTCCACTCATCTTCTAATATAATCCACTGCTTAGTCTTAGAAAAAACGCTGTATGATTGTGCCCCATTTTCTTGAAATTAAACAATGCTATGTTAATCACAATTGTGCTAAAAATATAGTGCTTATTTACTTTCAAATCAAGAAAAAATGTTGGCATGAATCGGACTTTTAAATAGTGTGTTTCATTGGAACATTTATATGTGGTCTCTCTCAAACTTTGGCCAGCAATGTGCGCATTAATTTGCGTCTACTTTATAAGTTTCTCTTTTGTAATAAATTATTAACTCAAAATTAAAAATTCTATTCTCTAAATTCTATATAGTTTAATTCATATATTTTTAATTGTAATACTGTATATCAAAATATTATTTAAGATAATTATTTTTTTAGATTCTTCTTTGTAATTTAATGTTAATAACGTTTTTAGTTCCTTATTTTATGTCATCTTTATGCACAAATTAAAATCAAATTTTATGTTATTCACAATCAGTTATATCTTAGTATTATATTATTTTATACGCCTATGCTATTGTTTACAAATAATTTTCGTAAAAATTTGTTGGTCATTATAAATAAGTGCAATGCCTAGTTCTCAAAGTATGTTCGCTCACATAAAGGAACGGCATCGAATGCATGCGATATTAGTAAACAATACGGTCGCCAGTATGTTAATAATCTTTTTTAAACTCAAAAACCAGTTTTGTGTAGTGCTTTTTCTCAAAATGACGACTACCTACAACGACCGCGACGCCCGGTGTCTGCCGGACGGGAAACCAGTCTGCTGTTATCAACTGCGAAATAAAGATCCAGGCTCTCAACTCGCATCTCGCTAATCCCGATTGTTTGCCCCGCGAACGCTCATGCCAACGAACGATTTATTTCATACGCGTGAGAGGAGAGACGCGTGCGCGTTAAGAAGCGGGGGATCGGCTTCAGTGGAAATCATCAGCCGATTAGAGTGCAGATGTTCTCATACGGAGATTACGAGCCGTATTCCACCCTCCGCGCGGTGCCATCACACGGGGTTAGGCCCGGCAGGGGCGGCGGAAAGTGGATATAACGTCATAGGGTAGGCTTGATTGAATTATCATGAGTGTTTGCGGAACGGCGGCCTGCAATTGAATTAGATGCGGGGCCTTTTCTATCGAAGCGCGTAGACATATATCAGTGTCTCGACGTGAATTTCTCCGTCTTTTTCCCCTTCTCTCTATCTATCTCTCTCTCCTTTGGGAATAAAAATACAAAAATTACTTATATTATCTCACTAGCCCGCCTTCACTTGCGATATTTGAAAGAACGAAATCAACCTAAATACATTTGTGGGATAAAACGTATAAAATGATACATAAAAATTGTATTTTTTTAAATTGAAAGAGAGTGCCGCGCCAAAATAAAATTACTTTAATATTTATATATAAAACTCTATTACGATAATTTCATCTATTAAAAAATTAATATTTGTGTATATTTAAATCCATAGCAGGTTTAAATAGATCGGAAATCGGCAGGGCGGCAAGATAGGCGATCGCGCGGAATTATATATCTGGTTTGTTATCGGTGAGAATCAAAATTGACAACGGCGCGTTGTCGCGACGATATCGCGATATCGCGATTCCTGGGATATGTTATCCTGCCTCGGACGGAGGGAGCCGAAAGTGTACGCAATCGTATACGGTACACAGAGTTATCGCGGCGATCGGAGAGATTCTTCGCGGAGCATGTACAACGAAAAATCAGTGCGTCCGGCGGATCAAAGGCATGCCGCCCGGTGGGAAAAAGGCGGTCGCGGGCGCACCGAACAAGACGTGTGATAACGTTTCCGCGCATTATCGCGTGGTCGATTGATTAACCGGTCGACCGGTGCGATAACGATCTCGACATCGGTATCTGTCGTCGATGTGTGACGCATCTTGAAACCACGTAATTTTGGCGAGCTCGCACCTCGATGCGATGATAATTGATAACGATCTAAATTCATTCCGTGGCGGTGAACGCGATGGAAACGAGTCGAGATAAAAAGGCGTTCTAATGCATAGAACGATGATGACATATCGATCAAGTTATCGTTGTTGAAATAGGTCCGAGTCGATGAAAAATCGTTCCGAAACTAATCACGTTGTCCCCCCCCCATTCGTATCGTAAAAACGAACGCCGACGTCACACATCGCAGGGCCCGATCGTTCGCGCGAGATTTAGCATCGGTGTACCAGGATCGGTTTACAGGAAGCAGCGTGCGCGATTGTCACGTAAATATGTACGTTCGCTGTGGTTTACGGTCACGGCCGTTCACAGGCCATTTGGTCATTGTTGTATAGCCACGAGAAAGTCCAGAAGGCCCGGAGCGGATCGGATCGGATCGGGCCGGACCGAAGACGTCCGGGCCTGGCTGCGGTCGGCGCCCGGCGCCAGACCCTCGGGGTGTCTCCGGTTTACAACACCGGAGTATCGGACGTGGGGTCCTGTGTTTCCCGTCATTAGACCCCTCTAACGAGAGAGCGACCGCTGCCGCTGCAGAGGTTTCGAGAGGGCTTATCGCGCTCGGGTCGCTTATAAAGAAGCGTAATCGTCGCTCGGGCGCGGTATGGTATGTCCGATTTATCGTCGTTCCCGATCTCTCTCCCGGACGATTTTTCCTCCCGGAGAAATCGCAACGGGACCTGCTACGGGTGGTCGTCCGGGTATAAGTCTGCGGTCACGCCACGATATACGTGCACTTGTCGCGCGGCGAACGTACATGCACGTCTCTCGGACTGCGAGGAACGCAGACAGGCGTCGTCCGTCTGTTTACCTAAGCCTGGCGAGGCACGTGTCCATTTCATCAGTTTTTAGCGAAGCGAAATTTGTACGGTAGGACGGCCACAAAGTGCCGGCCAATGTTTGACGAAGGGATTCCTCGGGGAATTTTTCGGTGGCTGTAAAAGACTTTTATACCTTTCGCACTTTTACGCGAGGAGAAACGATAATCGGGATAATAATTATTCCGTTATCATCTTAGATCGCTAAATAGTTGCTTCTCGTCATAAGTTATTTATTAAAATAACTGTGTGCAATTCATATACATAAGTTTGTGAAACAATCGAGACAGCGATAGCTTTATTTTCCTGCGATCCAGATATAAAAGAATTTGATTGATTCAGTTTCTTTGCAATTAAAAACTAGCTAGAATGAGCTATTTTCTTATATATTCTTTCTCGCTTATAGCCCGCCATATTAGTGCATGTATAAATTTGTTTTAGTCCTTCCCTCTCTCTTATGTCTTATCTCTTCGTAATAATTCTGCCGATAAGAAAGAAGCCAGATATTTTTATTAAATCATTCAGAGAGAGAGAAATATAACGGACTTTCTTACGCGGAGGCTTTAGAAATTGAATATGGACGGTGAATCCATTGGACATAATAATTTACCCTCGCTTAAATCATATTAATTGTTTGTTTAGAGTAAGATCTGGCAATTAGCATCGATTAATGTCGAGCAAAGGGCAAACGAGCGAGACTCTGGAAATCAAAATTGAAATTCTGAAAGATAAAAGTACAGGCGCGGATAATCCTTCGGCCTTACTCGCGTTATCGCCGCTTTGTTTCCAATGCGAAAGGCCGGGCGACGTGTGGAGCGAGCGGCGTATCAAGTGCCAGGAAAATTTATGAAAATAAATCGGTGCGTTGTCTCGTGCGATTCCCATGCCGCGCGCCGGGTACAGGGTGGATCACCGGGACAACAAGGGAGGGATGAGGTGCGACTCCGGAGAGTCGCACGAATTAGAACCTGCTCGGCGGCGACGTCGGGGCGCCGGGTGGACGCGCAGGAATGCCGGCCGGACTGATAAAAGCCACAGCCAACACCTACATAAATTTCAACGGGGGATATCTGAGGACTGGCCTTTTCGTTCATTTAAACGTACGCCCTAAATTTAGTGTCGACCGCGCGGTGCCCGCGGTATCGGCGCGGCGCGGCGGCGCCGAGGATGCTGCGCCCGGTCCAGCACGCTTGTCATCTCGGACCGGACGTCGCGCCAGCAAGATCCCGCGTTGAATTCTGGACGATTAGGACCGTCGTTATTCCGGTAACTCAGGCAGGTCTCTCCCCGAGACTTCGTGCGCCTCAAACACGACGTATATATCTTGCGCGCGCGTCTTACATCTTTCCCAATTTATGAGAGTGAACTTGATTTGTCGAACCAGTTGGTTTCTTGATCGTCTCGGCGGAAGATCGGCGGCGACAAACTTTTTGCCCGTACGTGCGCGACAGTCGACACGTGATTTAAGTCGTACCTTTGTATCCGAGAAAGAGCATATATCGAATTACTCGGTAACATTTTCTGGTCATTGTCGCCGGAGCATCTATCACGAGCAGACAGGTGTAGCCGTGGATCCGCTCGACCAGACATCGCGAAGCGATTTTCTGCATTTCTGCCGACGTGATACCGCTCGCAAATTTGCACGCTACTTCTCCCGTCCGTCCGTCGCCCTTTTCCTCTTCCTCTTCTTTTTCTCGTCGCTAAAGACGGCCGACCGTACGCACTTACGCGAACGCATGCATGCAATATGCGTGTTGTCCGTGCGTGCGTGTCCGTGCGTGTACACGCATTTGCGTATATTTGCGTACATTCACCGGCTTGTACGCGCGTATCTTGGGCGGCCAGCTGCTCGAGAAGCGGACCGAGAGAGGCGCGAGAGGAGGCCGCACCGAGCGGTCTTGTAAGGTGCATTCCCCGATTCCGCTACGAAACCATGGCCGGTAAAAAAAGGGAAATAATTAGCGGAGGTGTTAATGAAATACCAAACGAACGCCGTGGGACACCGGGTCGGCGCCTCTGAACTGCCAACCAGACATCCTCGACACAAACCCCGGCGCCGCTTCCCCCTTCCCATCCTCCCGCGTAGTAGCAAGCTACTCCAAGATATCTCCTTGTTCCTCTTCTCTCTCTCCCTCTCTCTTCTTCCATCCCCTCATCCTTTTCCTTTTCGTCGTCGTCTTCTTCTTCTTCTTCAACGTCTTACATTTCTTTGGCGCATCCATCTACATCTTCCTTTTTTATTTTTATTTTCCTTGTCCCATAGAGCAATCTCCACGTTTCTTTTTAATGTTTTCTTCTCTCTGCCTGAAAATAACGAGCTTGAAAACTCCGGGCTCCGCATATCGGCGATTTCTCGCATTTTAGACGAACAGATCGTAGATTTTATTGTCGCGAGGAAATTCCATCCGTTTGCGAATTACGTTTAGGTATTGTACAAAAACAAATAACGTTATCTCTGTTGCGTTACATATTTATGTGAATTTTTCAAATTTATTATCTCTTTCGTGAAAAAGAAAAACAGCACAAAAAATATCGTGCAGGCATTCGGCATCGCAAAATATATGACCTACAACTGAACGGAAGAACAACCCGCCACCCACATTCGGCCAGTAGCGAGTCGCTCCAAAATCGTTGCAGTCGTAGCTCTCTTTTATCTACAGGAGAGGGAAAGAGGAACGGCGCGGCGCGGCGGTGTGCAGAAGGGAGTGGACCACCTTGCCGCATGACATTACTATCCCTCGGCGTGTTCCGGAGATCGAATTTTGCCACCGATCAATCGTGACGAGGGCCAGGCACTAGGCAGCATTCCCCCCCCATCTTTATCGACGCGACTCCGCCACGCACTTCTCCCTTGAATAAATTATATCACGGCTCGGCCGGCGCGGCGTGAACCGTACCGTTGATACGCTTTTAACTTTTTCTATTAGGCACTCTCGACGGTCAACGCTAAAAAAGACATCATGCCCCGCATTTCTCCGAACTATACAGTCAACTATACAGTCTCAGCACGATGCCCCCTTCAAAATTTCATATTTAGAAGCGCACAAATGTTAAAAGCGGACGAACAAAAGCACACTCATCGCTCATTCGTAAATAGATACACACCTCTTATTTTGCATTGACATTTAACGCCGTTTTATGAAACGAGATTCGGGATACGAAGTGGACGCGTCTAGGATTAAACGTGTAAAATTGTACAAAATCTGCATTGAACGCGATTAAGACTCGACGGCGTGACGTGCGGCTGAAGCGCCGATATGGTAATATTAATCGACATGTCGTATGTGATTGCAACATTAACGGGGGATTAAGTTTCCATGTACCGAAAGATTTCCATCCACCATAATTGGTTGGTAATCATGATTTCTGTCATATCACGTGGAAGTTTTAAGTACGAATTGCAAATTACAAATCGTAATCTGTCGCCCGGCTAATTATTACTCATTAATGTCAACGCAACGTGATCCGTGCCAATAATCGGTAATACTAGGAAATGAGCGATAACTAAAAATTAACAGCTTTTCGGATGAGAGAAAAAGAGAAAGTGAGAGAAAGAGAATTGTCATTAGCTATAAAATGTCATAATTGCATTAGACTTTAATACAGATTCGACTGAAAATTGTAATCAGCGCTCAATTATCATCTCATAATTGTTCTCCTCTTTTTTATATAATGGAGAAAGATTATTTTACTATTTAAATGTGATCATTTTGTCATTTTATAATCTCGGAATAACGCGACGAGCGTAATTTCTGAATTCTCCACAATTTGTCCAAATCACAGATTCTCTCTAACGGTTAAAATGATTCGGGTCGGTTGAAATGCGCTCCGCGTCCGGTAATTCCGGCACCGGCGGCATTAAATCATCCGCGCCCACATGAGCGAGACGTGTAACGAAATAGCGACAAATACGCGATGGTATCTCCAGGATGATTTCGGAGCAGAGGGAAGGGAAGAGAGAGATCGAGCGAGCGCGCGCTCGCTCGCGTAAGCGCCGAGGTGCGCGCTCGGCGCGTCGCGTCGGGTCGTACGCTTTAGCTCCGAGGATCCGAGCCCGAGATACGAGGTGGTTGTCGTCTCTGGGAGCTAATGGGATGCCGCCGACACTCTCTTGCTCGTCCGAGTCCCTTTGATCCTGGCCGACCTTGCCCGCGCGTCCCGGTTACTCCCCGTCCCCGTCTCGTCTACGCTTCTCGCTCTCGCTCCTCTTGCCTCTTTCTTTCTCTCGCGCGCGCACCACCCTGACCTTATCCACTGGCCGGTCGAGAATTTTCATGGTGGTCGCGAGATTCTCCCAGCGTCCACGCGTGAGTATACACGTCCGACGCGAATCCGTGTCCCCGCGTGCTCCGTAAGTTCGCGGATCTCGGTGACCGGTTACGGTCGAACGCTCGGGAACGACGGGGGACAGGTCTTTTGTTCCGCGTTATCTCTACGATTTTCAAACTCCGGTATCTTTGAGAAGACGAAGTTTCACACGTACTCTGTAACTTTGACCTATTTTTGAAATCCACGCTCTTACCAGCGTTGCCGCAGCAATGTCTACGAAAGACTTTATTTGTTATATAACCCATTTCTACTGGATTATTGTTATAATGATGGAACTCTTTGATAAAGCTGATTACTTATTTCGCGAATTAGAATCTCATTCAAAATAAAGTCTATTTGTCATTAAATGTAGAATAAAACCATTATTCTCTCTTGATTCCTATACCTCTGACAATGAGATCATCCGCTTGGCTGATTATTAAAGAGGACAGCAAAAACACTAATTCTTATTAAGAAATAATGTATTTTTGATAACTCAAAAATTTATCAATATCTTTGTTAGAATTTTCATCTACATTCTACAATTTGCAGAGTCTATGTCTATAACGTTAATAATTTTACTGTCAAGTTTTTATTTTGTTTTATTTTCTGTAATATATATATGTGTTTACCACTATTAACTTTTTTTAAATAATCCATTGATTTTAAACGAATGGTCTATCTTAGGATATTCAATTCAACAGAAATAGATTTTTAAACAAAAACCAGAATCTTGCCAAGAAATTATTAATTGCGAGTGGATATAATTTAATGATTGTTATTAGAAAATTCTTATTCACTAAAGCTGATTTTTATTTAGTACTCTTATAAGCGTGTTGTTCGTATAACCGTTTTACAGTTTGGAAAAGAACACTATCACTTGTGTTAAACAGTAAAAAAATAATATTTTAATGCGTCATGTAGACAATTTTTTTTAAACAAGCTTTACTTATATAACATATATTTAACTGTTACGAAGGCGACTACCTTCGAGGATAGTTATTTTACACCAATTAACAATAATCAACGTCTGATTATACTTATCAGCTGATAAACGGAATGACAACGCATAATTAACATTTTCGATGTATAACGAAAATATGAAAATTGTACGGCAGTTAAAAGACTTACAAGTAAGGAGTTTAAAATTAACATGCTCTTATTTATGAATATTATTTATGAATAAATTATAAAAAGAATAACCATAAAAATGATAAAGAACGTTATACAATTATTTCTTTTTCTCTTGCTGGCATTTGTGGCGTTTCCTATACAATTTTCTTCGTGGAATTAAGAAAATATTGACGTATATAAGATGCTAAAAATAGAAAAAAATATTCGTGGAAAGATATTTACGGACATGAATAAGTATCGGTACATTTAATTCAGAGGTATATGCACACTGAGAATATTTAACATATTTACTAGATAACTAGCTCGTCTGTCTCTTTCTCTCAAATTGTAAGCCAAGCGTTATTATATTACAGTTTATTATAATTTACCTTTGGACGTGTATCAATATACTTGTGTATATTTTCCACACACTCTTAAAGTCATTACTAACTAATAGTCGAAACGCACGCATATCTAAACGTATAAGGATACGTTTAAGCGCCTATATTTTCTTGGATATAGAGACGTACCACTTCTACAACGCCAACCGTACATTAAAAGAATACATCATATTTAATATAATATTAATATGCGTATCTCGTAATAATACCGTTCAAATTTTTGTGAAAATTTCACGCGGGTATTGCTATATCGACTCCCCCCGACGCGCTCGACGAGGGATCAGCGTCGCGAGGAGGAAAAAAAAAACGGACCGACGTCCATCGAGCGAGCGGACTCCGCGAATTCCCGGCCGCCGCACCGCGCCGCGTCAGGGCGCAGAATCCGGTGTGGCGGATGCCGCCGACTGCGGACGGTCTCGCCGTCGGAACTCTGGGCGGAGTTCCGGCGGCGAGACGTAGACGCGCGCCGCCCAGGCGTGTACGCCCCTGATGATCCTCGACGCGCCTTCGTTGGCGCACTCCTCTCTTCTCTTCTCGTCGTTGCGCTCGCTCACGCACTCGCGTGACGACGCGACGCGACGCGACGCGACGCGACGCGACGCGACGCGACGCGTCTCGAAGAAAGGCGTCACGCGTCGCGTCGCGACGGTCGCGCCGCTCGGCACCCGATTTTCGATTTTCAAGCGCCGGCCTTCCCCGGCGTCGTATAGATCGCAAGTAATATCGAGAGTTCTCTAATTTTTCTCGCTCCGACGGCAGCGCTCACGACCTGCTTCCCTCAGTATTGCCGATTATGAATTATGGTACCTATTCTCTGTATTACTGATGTATTCTCGTTAAGCAGATTAATTTAACCGCGAGTCAACCTCTGATATTGCTTCCGATGATGCTTTTTTAAATGTAGCTCTCGCACGCGTACCTATATACTGTTATGAGTATGAAAGTACGGATAATATATTGAATTGCTCTTTTCGAGGGATGTTAAATATTGATACAGAAAATTTATGCAAAACATATTTTGCACCGGCAATATTTATTCAAATGCGATAAATTGATCGTTTTAATTGTATTTTGAAGTTTAATTAGATGTCTCGGTAATGTATGTAACATTATGGAAAGCTGTAAATATTTACTACGATAATTTTCGACATGTAAAACAAGTTTCTCTTCATAGATTTGTTACATATTAATATATTCGCGGCCGTACTGTAATATCGCACGCATTCGCTGCTGTTTCTTTATGTGACCAAAAGCCGGGTACTTACTTACGAAGATATTGAGAGAAAATTTTATAAAAATTATCAGTAAACAATAGAAGGTACACTAAAATAACAAAAAATATAACTGAGAATTAAACATGGAATTTAACATCAATTTTAAAAGTAATTTGTGAAAGTAAAATAAAATGGAAAAACTAAAGAACATTTATTCACATTAAACTATAAAGAAAAATTTAAAAGAAATTGTTAATTTAAGTAATATCTTGATATATAGTATTATGATAAGAGATACACTGTGGGCTAAAAGTTTGAGACCACGTATAAAATTTTGAAATTAGGTATTCCAGTGAAGCACTACTTAAAGCCTGATTCTTACCGTATTCAATATTTGTTCTTAATTTGATAGTAAATAGACATTATATATTTAGCACAGTTGTGGTTAACATAGCATCGTTTAATTTCAAGAGAATAGATTACGATCATAAAGCCTTTTTTTAAAAACTGAACAGTGGATTATATTAAAAGATGAGTGGAAGTCTTCCGTCAAAAAGAATGAATAAACTTGTAGCTAGATTATCTAATCAGTTGAAAAAGTGATTGAATGTAAGGTGGCTATTTTGACGGAAAAAGTGTCGAACACTCTTTTCCTTGTAAAAAAATTTACATTTTAAATAAAACTTTTAAACGTTTTATATTATTTTATGGAAAAGTAGTCTTTTTTTTATTATTTTTTTATTTTATTATGAAACGAGATGAATAAGATAATGAAAATATGTTAAATTATAATGCATAAGTTTGATTTAATTTCATATAGTAGACATTTTCAATTAACTCGAACTTAGCCGGCAGTGTATGTAAATTAAGCTACGGAATTCTTATTTCAAACAATTAGTAAGAGAGAAAATATTGAAATAAAAAGTAACATTCTTCACGTAGAATATTAATACAATATAACATTTTTAATTTTAATAATTTATCACACAGATCTTATAAAAGAGAAACTGATAAACACATTACGCAATAAAATAATACAAATAACACATAAGCATTTGCAGCCTTCTGTCATAAACAAAAGACGTAGTACTTTCTACCATTTTTAATTCGCAAAAAGACGTAGTGTTTTCATCATCAGTCACGAATGTATTAACGAAAAGGGCACATCTCGAATTTTTTGGCTTATAGGTTTTTTCACTGATATGTATTCTAATTACGTCGACACATTTTTTTGTGCAAAAAAAGCACCCGATTTGCATCAGTAAACACCGCTGTCGGGAATTCTGTCCCGTCAATTTCTGTCAATAATTTTGAAAAAGGCACATCTCTATATATAATGACATGTGCCCTTTTCAAACTTGAAGTGCGAAAACCCATGTAATCTTTCGAGATCTTTCGAAGCATGTACGCGGGCAATATCTAAACAGAACAATAAATACAGAAGACATAATTGACTTTAAAAAATAGTCTTACCTCAACTTTAAAGCAAAACCACTTTTTGTGAGAAGCTATGGAAAGCAAGTACCAAAGGAGCAGAAAGTATTTCAAGTATCCTTATTCTATGAATTTGTATTTAACCCAGAAAAACTAGGTGAAGTGATTTCAAAACATTACATAGTAATGATGTCACTCAAGAAATTTTCAGTCTTTCAAAAGTAAAAGGATCCAGTGCTCCAGTGCCTAACAATACAGATTATCCAGCTTACAATAGCAAAGTACCTATTAACCAACTAAAAATAGCAGACATCGCAAAGGTGGAACAGTACATATCTCCAGAATTCAAAGTTTTACCAGGAAATATTACAGTGGCCAAGTACGACGACGACGGATGAGTCTCCGGAAGAGGACTTTTGATTTTTGTATTCTATTTTTCTTGTTATACTTATTGTCAGCTAGTATTTTTTCAATTAATACATATGTTTTTCTATTATACCTTGTTGTTTTATCGTAGTACACGGAGAAATAGCATTTAACTTGTGACTATAGCATTTAAACTTGTGCTCCTTGATGGTCCGCAGTTGGTGCGACACCATAGTAAAATTTAATATGAAATTTTCTCCGTGTATCCTTTGATTTTATAAATTTTTACAAAATTATTTATTTAAAAAATTTTTTTTCATAAATTGCAAAAAGGGCACATCTCTAAAATAAAATAAGTTAAAAAAATCATATAAAATACCTCAAAAATATTTTTTTTCTTTCATATTCTATTGTGATTTGACTCTAAAATGCAAATTGTAAAGTTTTGTATCACTGGGTACAATAGTTTAAAATTAAATCAGTTTTTTTTTATTCCTGGAAAATTTGAATTTTCAGAGATGTGCCCTTTTCGAAATTGCACATTAAATTAAAATAATGGTTTATACGTGCGTAATTATCCTTATACAAAAATAAAAAAATGTTATCTTAAAGTTTAAAAAAATCACATTTGTGTGTTATGTGTGTGTTCCTTCTATAAAGAAATAGAGAGAGGAACATAAATTCTAAATTAACTGTTAAATTCTGAAGCTCCTAATGCATTAAAACACTGGAGAATAAAACGGGAAAAAATTTCATGTTGTCGAAAAGGCGCGCATCACATATAAATTATTTGCTTTTTAAAATGTTTTCTAGACTGCTCTTCCATAAAGTCTATCTTCTGATTGTATCTGTATTTAGACAAGAAAGATATATGGCTATTTAATAGTAGTGCAATGGAATGAAGGTCTTATATGAAGTAGTATACTAATTGTGAAGCTAATCTGTTTCCCAAGTTTGATAAATCTTCAGCGGAACTGGTCGGCGATTATCTTTCTTCGATAACGCACTCGTGTGTTCTGATTTTACGAAAGGTGCGGCATCGTACGATTCAGAAACGTATGTGGAAACGGGCGACAGAGGGTAGGTGCTTCTCCGAATTGAATTTCATCGAAACGTAAACTTGTTCTCATTTTTACTTATACTAAAGAAAAAGAAGCAACACGATTTTTCGTTTCCAATTCTATTTCAATATATATTCTTTTATTTCCATTTGCATTATTATTTTGTATATCTTTTACGTTTTCTCCTATATTATAATTAATTATAATATATGTATTAGTTTCTGAAAAAAGATATTGTTCGTCGTTCAATCCACGATGCAAATGGATGCGTAAATATCCTCGTTACCTCTCTGATACGATTCCATTACGTAAGCTTTATCCGCGAAATCGCTGATAACGCGAAAGCGACGACAGGACAGATCGATGTATTGATTTTATTTTCGTTTGTCGGCGGCTTCGCCGGGCGGGAATGTCGATCGCTATTTCGCGGCTAATACGTAACTAACGAGTGGTCGTTATGATCGACGATAAGATCGATCGATCGCACATTCCGTGTTTTAATTCGAGATCGCGTGTCATCCGTGAAATACGTACAAAATGCGGCTTTGTGCTTTCACCGCGGACGTGTGCCTCGAGATAACACGCCGGTTATTGTTTCACGTTATTATCCAGAGTATCAGGTTCTCTTCGAGGAAACGCACCGACGGATCTCCAGATTGGGCGCGATTTTCATCAGAGATTTTTGTAATTTTCGAAAATTAAAAATATGTATTGTAAAAATGACGATTTTTTGAACCACATTACATTCGACATGGAAGATTACGATTCTGATTGTAAAATAAAAATTTTTTTTTATAGGGAATGACAACTGTTTCCCTTTCTGTCTCTCTCAAAGTCGATCGATTGTTCGTGTTTCAGAAGGCAAAAGCTCGCACTGCGTTGGCTGCGGCGGTCGAATTCACGACCAGTGGATCCTGAGGGTAGCGCCTAATCTGGAATGGCACGCGGCTTGTTTAAAGTGTGCCGAGTGTCAACAGTTTCTGGACGAGAAATGCACCTGTTTCGTGCGGGACGGCAAAACTTACTGCAAGCGCGATTACGTTAGGTAAGTCACGTCGACGATTTTTTGTAAGGAAACTTTACTGTATGGTTCACTGGAAAGTCGGACAGGGAAGCTTCTTTTGAGAGGCTGTTCAACCCTGGCCGTAAAGAAAAAAGAAAAGAAAAAAAGAAAAGATTTTTCGGCGGTGGATTTCCGAGAAACTATACGAGCGTTCGATTTTTCGACAGTTTTCACGGTACGCATCGAAAGAAACGAGGAAAGGTTTGCTTTCAGATTGCGTTCGACACACCTTTCATTTTCCGATCGTTCGACGCTGTACAATTATTAATTAATTCTTCGCGATTACGAGAGCGACGAAACTGCGCGATGACGTGTGGTACGTCAAGCGGACACCGTCTCATCGTCCGACGGTTAAGTGTCGCTCCTTAACGAACGAAAATTCCACGAAGAGGTGGAACAAGAGGCACTCGAGAGAGGAGGCTCCGGCCTCACGATCGCGGTGCAATATGGTAATTAATGCAAAACCGTGCCTCTTGTCACTGCGGCCGCTACATTCTCCGGCGACACGCGATACGCTCTTTCCGATACGCATATTTGCAAACGCTCAGATTGGGAGGCGAGCAGAAGGGAAAAGGAAGAAAACAAAAAGGAAAAGAGAGAGAGAGAGAGAGAGAAAAATGGTCGAGAGGCAGAAATTGGGGAAGGAGGGGGTGACAGGGGGTCTAGAAAGTCCGGGGTATTTTTATCCGACGTATACACGTGGAGTGTGGCGCACGAACGCACACGCACGCATGCACGTACGTCCCCGCACCGTCACTGTCACGACGTTGCGTGCGCTAGTGCGTGCAGAAAAAAGGTGCACGCAATTATACTCGTGCGAGAGAACTCGCGGGAACTTGAGCTCGCGAGTCAACTCGACGAGGCGAATGCGTGGCATTGATCGACACCACCTCGACACAGTGACGGTTATTACTGTCATTACTGACGATGTGACGATGCGATCGAAATAGACGATCTGTTCGTAATAGCCGTCGTAGCTGGTGTGTGGCATTATAGTCGATACGTGGGAAACCACCGGAAGTCTCCTCAATAACCGCAGGCACCGCGGATAAAACTACGAGAAATATCGAACACGGCTCTTGATAGTTACGGAGTTAAGGCGGCTTGCGGATTAAGCAACTTTTGCCGACTTACAATTATCGTAGTTTCAAAAGTATGAACGAAGACTTTGTATATGAAACTTCTTTTCTTCATCAATCATCCTGAGACAGACGTAAAATTAATTTTCGGTGGTGTTCAGATTATTGAGACTAAGGGCCAGTTTTTCAATAGTCGCTTAACTTTAATCTTACCTTAACTCACTCTTCGTCCTTCGTCTCTTTCTAACTATCCCTTTTAGAAAAAGACGAAGAGTGAGCTTTTTAGCTAAACTTCAGTTTAAACGACCATTGAAAAATTGGCTCTTAATATTTTAATAAGAATTTACTTCGTGTGTTTGGCAACTTAAATTATTCGTTAATTTGCTATTTATTAATTTTTTTAGAGAATAATACCGGAACATTATCAAGATAATTATAATACGAATTGCGTGTTAAGCGAAAAACGTCTATTATCAGATTATTTTTCCTGAAGGTTGTATTGCTCGATAGCAATCTATTTCTTTTCTATTATTGGTTTTCTGTTCTCCGACAGTGACAGAATGACGGACATGCCTTTAACGTGCTTGTAATCGAATCAATTATCATAATTGATTTTATAATGCTTACATTCAATTTAAGTGGGGTACTAACTAAATTAATTGAAGTTGTTGTATTCGTTTCGCTGTTACGTCACTTTTGGTGTGGCAGAAATAGGGACGGAAATGTGCCACAGAAATGAAAAAGACGCATTCCTCGCACGCGTGAAGATTTCTCTCTTTCTCATTTCTTTTTTTTTTTTTCATCGTCCACGACGGTAATGCCGCCAAATAACCCATCGGCACGAATTCGACCTGGACCAAATATTTTTCTCTGTCGAGGCAGCGGGTTTATTTGCGCTGATCCGTCGAACGTCGGAACGTCGCCGTAACTCGAACAAGACTGGCGTATCCGGCCGCGGACTCGAGCGACAGCGATGACGGCCGTTTGTTGTTGCTGTCGCTTTCGTTCAAAAGTCCAAATTACCAAAGTAACTCCCTTCTCATACGTCCTTCTGGGTGTTCCCGGCGGTAGCCATTTCCGACAGACAAACGCCAACAATCGCAAAAGTGCCACGATTATTACATATATACAAAATAATCATGCCATGTAGTTGAATACATCAAAATATACTGTAATTGATTTACATATACACACATACACATATATGCATAATTATATGTTTATACATTATAATTATACATATAATAATATTATAATGTAAATTTCATGTATAGTATATTTTTCTAAATTATACGTAATTCGACTCTCGGAGCCGGAATATTGGTTTTTTAAATTATTGGTACGTTTTGGAAAAATAAAGAGTATCAATTTTGGCTAATGTTACAACGAGCACGCATTTCGTTTCGATTACGGGGATGCAGATATAATTGCTCGCACGCGTAAAAAAAATGCGCTGAAACATCTCTCGATGCGCGTAGAGAAAGTTTATCGACTTTGAAAAATAAGCAGTGGCGATGGTAACAATAGAAACGTCTACTATACATCAACGCGGTCGTCAATTACGCGACGGGCAACCATTAATCCCACGTTACACCGCCATCAATTTCACTCACATTACCGCGAACTTTTTTCCAATTTCACGATGTATATTGGACATTTCGTTATATCCCGTGCTACACACGCGTACGGTTTATTTATTGAATTTATATACATATATTGTACGTATAGGTATATGTATGTATGTGTGTATATGTATAAAAAAGCTGGCCCTCAATGTATTGCGTACAGAAATAAATATGGCGTATTTACAACACAACAATAAAGTCACTTTAGCTCGATTTATGTTTCTCCACTTTGCATTTATCGAATTTAGAACAAAGCTTTTTATTTCCAGCTAACTGAAAATGTTTACAACTTCGCGATGTAATAAAATAGAAAGTAAACAAAGTATGTAAATTTATCAAAAAAAAGAAAAAAACATAAATAATGAATAACGAAAAAGTTAACATTGTGATTCATTCTGCTCGATATATCAGATTGATACTGGCACAAACATTGTAGCAAAGAAATAATCGGTGTATACCTCGCAATGAGAAATGTGCATCAACAATTATCAACAATTTATTAGAATTGAATTTGCGCATCATATAAATTTCGTTGATATTGATTAATTTTGAATTTTCCCCTAAGTGTGTCAATATATCAATAAAATAATTAATTATTAAAGTTCAACTTGACCGACATATAATATAAATCCACAAGTAAATAGAAAATGCTATCTTCGGTCAGGTTGGATCTTTGGAGCCTAATAATATTTTATGTGAATATTAATATATATACTTTTTTTCACTTAGCAAACTACGAGTATCAATTATTTGTACTTGAAAAACTGCAGTTTTCGTTGGAACAGTAAATTCAACATAATTAAATGGATAATCGATTTAACTTTTTGAGATAATAAGCATTCTTTAAATCACTATAAAGAATTTATTACGAAAAATATATATCACCCCAGCCAAGGTTCGAATTAGACTTCCTTCTAATCCGTGAGGGGCGTCTTTACTAATTTGACCACTAAGTCATGTAAATAGTAATTAATTAAAGATTAATGCACAATTCTTGTATTTTCTCAATCGTTTAAGAATTCAGATAATTTAATAATATTAAATCAAATCTGATCTAATTTTGTTATCAAATTTTAAAGATGAGACAAAGTAGTCCAAAAAAAGGACAATTTTGACCATACTTATACCTATATCTATTGCAAATTGTGTTTTACGTTTTTGCCCACGGCATCTAAAAGTATAATCTTTCCCCTTTAAAATGAGTTTTCTACCATTTACATGTTCCATGTACGTATTTTTGGCTGATCTACTAGACCTCAAGATTAAAAAATTCTCTCGTCATACATATAAGTATAGTAGTTGGAAAATTATTGCAAGTTTTTAATGAATTAAAATCTGGTATTAGTTTGTGGTATGAAATGTTTTTTAGCAAAATAAATAGTTGACGTTTTATTTTTGTTATTGCTGTTGCCAAATTGAAAAAATATACAATTTTTCAACATATTTTTGTTAGGTGCTTATGGATTTTTTAGAATTTACAAATTTCTTGTTAAAGTTTCTAGTTATCAATTTATAACCGTTGAAACAGCTACCAAATTCGAACATTAGTTGAAAATCATTTAGTTACTTTTTTTTATTTCTTATACTATGAGTAATGAAAATGGTCTAACTTCGAAGTTTCATCAATTAGTCAAAGAAAGTGCATATACGAAAACAAAAAAAATTATTTTGAAAGAAGGAGAAAGATTATATATTTAAATACTAATGTAGGTACCTAGACGAAATTATAAAAAATAATTTACCTTATTTGTAATATAGTATATTCATGTATATAACAAATATACATGTATAAATATATAAATATATAAATATATAAAAAAATATGTGTATGGCCAAAATCCTAATTTTTAGACCATTTTATCCCATTTTCTCCAAAACTTGATATGATAGTAAAATCCTGAAATCAGATTCAGATTCAGCGCATCAAATTATTTTAAAAGTCAGTACATATTCTTAAAGAAAAATTTCTCGCAAATTTGTGTAATAATAATAATAATAATTATTATCATCACGCGGACCTTTTCCCATTTTCTTCCGACCACGTTCGTTTCAATAGATAATTTTTCATGATCTTTCGAGAATTCCTCCTCGTTCTCGTTAGATTTTTCAAAATTATCCAGTAAATTCAATTCAAGCCCTATTCGTAATTTTCCTGTCCGAAATCTTCGCTTTGCGAGTTTATTGTGTTCATTCGTCAAAACGGCGAACTATATCTCTCTTTCATATATGTTGCAGGTTATTCGGCACGAAGTGCGACAAGTGTAGCCAGTGTTTTAACAAAAATGACTATGTGATGAGAGCGAAAACTAAGATCTATCATGTGGAGTGCTTCCGTTGTTCCCATTGCTTAAGGCGGCTCGAGACCGGCGACGAGTTCGCTCTGAGGCAAGACGGCCTCTTCTGTCGGCACGATCACGATGTCCTCGAAGGCGGGAAGCACTGCCCCATTGGTATACCCGGAAGCGAGAATAACAATAACGCCTCCCTGACGAACAATAATCACCATCTGCACCCGAACGACGGCTCGATGTCAGGTAAGAGCACGATTGTCGAAGACTGAATTTTATTTTTTTCCTCTTTTCTTTCCCTTCGCGCGCGATACGTTTCGAATTGCGAAGATATTGGCGACATTGAAAAATGGGCACCTTCGCAAAATCTTAAATTCAAGATTTTTCAAAAAAGCGGAAAGTTCTGAGGGAGTCAATGTACCCAAGTTATACCGCCGCGTTCTAAATTTGCACGCCGCGTTATTACCAGGTCTACTTTCGTATCGTCTGTTGTTATTTCCGTTTCTCCGTCAGTTATTCTTAATTGAACACAGAGTCATCGAGATTCGTACGATTAAATTATCTTCGCGCCTGTGCGAAATGGGGAATCCGGCTTCTGACGTGCGTCACACGACGAGACGTGGGATATATCTGTGGATTATCAAGCACAGTCTATCCACGTTCCCAAAGACCAAATTTGCAAAAGGGCGCCCGCTCGAGGGTAAGCTCAAAGGACTCTCCTATGTTGTGTTAGGCTCACGACGTATAATTAGGTGTTGATAATTGAAGCCGTTAAGACCGTAAAGGCTTGACCACTACCCTCATACACGTCAGGATTACACGGGCTTAATGTCCTGTAGCCTAGCATAACGCGCGCGTACGTCCGACCGGCCGGGCCGGACTGCTACCGAGCGAATTAACTCGACCGTACGGGAGCCGAAATTCAGACACTAAATCCAGCCGTGTGTATAAGACAGCAACGGGATTGCACCGGTAGCAATTAGGTTTCGAGAGGAAAGGACGATTTGACAAATAATCAATGGGAGTTAATGCCAGGCGACTGATATTAACTCTTTTGACACCTCCGAGTTGGAAAGGCAGTCGCAATTACAACTCGCTAATATGCCAAATCGGTTAGTGTGCCAATGACAAACGATTAAGTAAACACCGGCGAGAAATACTACTACAAACCACTTCAAGAAACCACTATATATTTGATATCTAAGAGCACGCTCGATTTTTTTTTTTTCCATTGATATAGGTACTTAACAGCCAGAGAAGAAATGGATAAATTTTTTAATGTGACACAATAATCGAAAAGAAAGAAACTGCGACGATCGGCTACCGTTTTCCCGTGGGTTCCCTCCCCACGCTCGTCCCTCTCAAAATGCAAAGAACAAACGTCGGCATAATTACCCGATATACTAATTTTCGTGCAAATAACTCGTGTGCGGCAGCGCGAACGTGCACACGTCGTCCCGTGTTTGTCATTGTGATTCGTCATTGGAGATCGTCGCGCGTAAACGTCGTTCCCTAGGCACGAAAAAGTTGGACCACCTTGTGCCGACGGTAGTGGGCCCTGACGTGTCTTCGGAACGCTGCCGAGGTGCCAAATGTAACACCACCCTGCCAACTACTGTCGCGCATAACTACGCACGATCTGTTTCCTCTTATTCGTATCTTCTTTATTAGCGCGCCGGGGATAGCCCGCGGGACAGGACATCGCGAGTGCGATACACGAACGTGTCATCAAATTATTAATAGCCCACGAATTACCGATAAGCTCTAATAAACTGTTAGCTTTCGATCTGCGAGAAATAACGATCGTTCGTTGGTATCGCGAGATCTATAACATTTCGCGCGACTCCAATCTTGTTTTATAACGTTAGAATAAAATATAGATCTCTTTTTGTGGAGTTTATTTATAATATCTGAGGTAATTCTTAAAAAATTAGGGTGATTCTAAATTTGTCTTAAATCTTTCTTTTTTTTTTTTTAACGGGTTCTGTGAATTTATGCTCCGCAATTATATGAACGCTCGCCGCTCTCTCTAGGCGTTAAGAGGATCAAATTTATTAGGGCACGGATTATTTACGTGTTGAAAAAAACAAATTTCCGACGCGGTCGTTTGAACACGTACGCCACGAAATAGTCCACGCCGGTCGCCGATCGATCTTTAAAAGATCAATTAAAAGTACGCCTTTTAAAAGAATTTAACTTTTCTTGCAGATGGTTAACACTCGTGAAATAACTTCCCCCTCAAACTAAACGCTTCTTCGCCGCATACCTTTCATTCTTTCTCCGGAAGGTACTTCCAATCTATACATGTGCGATATGATAGGTATATGATCTTACACGATCGTTTTTCGAAGGTCGAGAGTCTGTTCACTCTTCTTATCGTCGTGCCGCCGTGTCAACGCCGGTTTCATTCTCGCTTATGCCAACCAAGACCGCTATTTGGTTAGGACACAGAAATAGGATTTCGTTTGTTCTCTTGTAGTGTACTCTCGTTGACTTTCCGTCTTCCCGCTGGCGGATCTACTAGATTTCGAACGACACGACACCTAAAGCGTCGACGTTATCTCGAATACATCGGTGAAATGGTCAAAATTATATTGTTGGACAATCTAGCTTCCTCTTTGAATGACGTGGAATGATTTTAAATGACTTCTGCTGACTTTATTTTCTCGTACTCATTACATAGTGAGGACTTCTTCAATACGCATTCTGTATTACATCTTCGTGTACGTAACGACAAAAATCGAGCCGTTTAGATAGAATATTTAAAATTTCGATCGAACGCAGCGAGCGTTCATAATAATTGCGGAGCATAAATTCACAGAACCTATTTAAAAAAAGAAAGATTGAAGACAAAATTAGAATCACCATAATTTTCTAGGAATTACCTCAGATATTATAAATAATTGAACTTATTAGTCAGAATCTAATAAAATAATTAAAAATTTTGTTAAAGTATATATTATATTTCTCTTTTGTTAAAAGTATATTATTTAATTGGTAACACTACATATTGACAATCATCTCAATCACGAAACTGTGTTTGCGCTGATAAAGATTTACATTTTACTGCCTTCCTCTTTTTTTCTTTTAAATAAATCTCAGGTGTATCTTCGAGGAAAGATTCCGCGACTACGAGACGGACGGACAGATTAAACAACGCAATACTTTTTGACAAAAAAAAAGTGGATAGCCTCTGCCACCTCTTGCAAATAAAACATTACGCGTTCGCGCGACCGTGGCTCGCGAGTCACGAATAATTCGCGCTTAAACGTTCCGCGATTCATTCCAAGGTCGCTCGGCTGATCAAGGAATCGCGTGAGCACCGGGATCCGCGTTTGCCCATCGACAATATTGTCTCTTGACTGTTGTGCCGAACGCTGGGTCCGCAGGCGATCGTCCGCGTCGCGTCGTCGGTACCTTTTGCTTCGCTCCCCGTTGGTCCGCCATGCTGAACCAGTATCCGGATCTCCCATTAGCCGGGCATGACCGTTTTGCAAGACCGGTTAGGAAGATAGTCGCGGGTCCGGAATCGTATCGCGCGTTTAGTTCCCTTCTTCCGTACCCTCGTGCCCGGGATGTTTCGCGTCTCGCCAACGCGACTCTCTCGCGGATAAATCTTCGCCGGGAGGCGGGTAGACCGCAACCGCACGCTCGCCCTTTGTAACCGTCGAGAAAAACGTTAACCGAGAATCCGGAAGAGCTGGCGAGTGCCGAGAGATTTACGATCGCCTTGTATTCCGCGTTTTTCCCTCCTTTTCTGCGATTTCGCCAGTCGGAGCAATTCGCGCGCTTACGTCAGTTTATTGCTACCATAAAAATGACAACAGCTCTTCCTCAAGTCTGCCTATTAGATTAACTAATTAGCTTTTGCGAAAGACATTCCCTCGCGTTAATACATCTATTTTTTCCCCGCAAACTATTAACACCTACTTACGCAAACGCGATTGTCACAACGATAATTCAGATTCGCGATCAATGTTTTTTCTTATATTACTTATACATTACATTTTAGCTTAGTTTTCTTAAAAAAAAAATACATAATATCTTGCATCCTTTAAAATATCCCGTAATTTGTTTATATATAATTTATATTTTACATTTTTTTTTTTTTTGAAACACGTATTCGTTTAGCTCAGCTTGGTGGCCACCGCGAGGGAGAACTTTCGACGTTTATGCTTGCAGATTCCGGCTCTGAGAGCGGATCGCATAAGGCGGGCGCCGGTGGCGTTCGCGGTTCCGGTGGCCACAAAAGTGGCGGCGGTTCCGATGGAAAGCCGACGAGGGTACGCACGGTTCTCAACGAGAAGCAGTTGCATACCCTGAGAACTTGCTACGCGGCGAATCCCCGCCCGGACGCCCTGATGAAGGAACAGCTCGTCGAAATGACGGGTCTAAGTCCACGCGTGATCAGGGTGTGGTTCCAGAACAAGAGGTGTAAAGACAAGAAGAAGACGATCGCCATGAAACAGCAAATGCAGGAGAAGGTAACGATGAGCTACGACATCGCCTATATCAGCTAAAGCTAAACGTTTTAGACTACTACGCACTGAAGATTAAAGATTACGAAATAGAAATTTAAAATTCAAATAATCAAAACAACATGAATTAAAATTAATGTTATTTGATTGGTCAAATTCTAATGTTTATTTCGCAATTCTCAATCTCTAATGTGTAGTCTAATACGAGCTTAATATCGTTTCGACAATGAATGCGGTGCTAAATTTAGCGAATTTAATCTACTAAATGTATAATGAATAAATGTGTTATTAAATAGATTTATAGCTTGTGCTTGGAAACAGAATTGTTCAGAAATTTATTTTCATAAAAGAAGAAGCCATATTAACGCCTGTCGGATTTCTGCTGACAGTAATTGTAGCAAATCACGTTTATTCGACGATCACACTCAGAGAAGACAAAATAGTTCTGACAATTATGATGTGATAACTTTGAAATTTAAGTACCTTTCCACTAAACTAGTTTTATAAAATTATGAGATCGAAAATAGTACTGAGGTATATGAAGATATAGGCTACGGTCCACTTAACACTACAAATACTTCGAAGCATACTTCTTCTCCTTTCTTTCAATGAAGAAAGAAGACAAAAATACTTCGAAGCATTTGTAGCTTCAAATGGACCGTAGCCATAGTCACTGAAACAAATGTGATGTTAGATGTTAATTATTTCATTAGTTGTATGTAGCTATATTAAGCTATAAAATAGTAGTAAAATGACAGAATAACTATAATATATTAGTTATATAAACTTTACGCAATACGTTATGACAATTATATTCTTTTTGATTAGACAAACATGTTTGTAAAACGAGTCATTGTGCCACACTTTTTGTATCGATAAAAAATTTTTTTAAATAAAATTCTTTTATATTATTATTTTCTTGTATTTTTGTTGACACTAACTGCGGCAAGTCGCGTTTATTCGACGACCACACTTGGAGAAAACAAAATAGTATCTACTGGCAAATATAATGTCATAACTCTGAAATTTAAGAACTTCTGCAACTAATTTTATAAAATCATGAGAACGAAAGTACTACTAACAATAAGAACTATGAAAATAGTCAGAAATAATCACAAAAACAAATGTGATTAAGATATTATGGTATCATCACATTTGTATGTAACTATTAAATAATAGTGAAATGGTAAAAAATAACTAAAGCATATAGTTTTATTTCATACAATAGATCATGACAATTATATTCTTCCGTTTAAATACACATTTTATTGAAATTAGTCATTATACCATAATGGTACACTTTTTCTATCAATAATATATTTTTTGTTAATAAAAACTTTTACTGTTTTCTTGTACTCCACTTTAGCGTATTTACTACAAAGGAACATTGCTATGTTTCCTTAGCTCATGCAACTTATTCATTTTTCTTACCGCAGCTCCATAATGCACAATCAAAGTGCTATTTTTCTTCAATTTTCTAATTGCTGGTGCTACTTTTTTCTCTGAGAGTGTAAAGTTAGACGAAATATCAGTAGCTTTGCGAGTTATAATTCGGATAAATAAATATACTGTATGGCTTATTTGAAATGCTTACTCCGAATATGTGGAAAGAAAGCAATTTTCAAAAAAATATTTTGGACAAAAGTTGTTTGGTTTTGAAGGAGAAAAAAAGTTATGCCACCCATTTGACCATGAATGTGATGTGGTCATGTTAAGGTCATTTTGAAATTTTTAAACGAGAATCCCCATTTGTTATTGCATATTTTGTAATTGATGTTGAAACGTTTTCAGAATGCTAACCCTTTAAGTGGTTTACCCAGTAAAGTTTGCAATACCGATATATTCCGGAGCAGTTCCGTGCTGGGGAGTCGATTATGTATTTTTAAATAAAGTGAAAATTACAAAAGTGAAGAGATTTACTAGATTTCGACAAATAAAATCGTAGATACTTAAGATACTCTAGTGAATTTCCTCACTTTTGTAATTTTCCTCTTTTTTGTAATTTCCCTGTTTCAAGATACATAATAGACCCCCATATAAGAGACCCCTTCGTGCCATGCTCAATGCGTTTTATTCCGAAGATCTTCGTCTGTTACTAACGAGTCACAAGTAGTTCATAGGCTTGGTAAAATATTTTTGTGGTGTATTTTTGTATTTTTATCATTTAAATCACCATCGAAGAGCTTAAAATCTTAGTTCAGTGAAAACTTTGTGTTAAGAACTGTCAAAGTTTAAGAGTGTACATATCACTTTAAATGCCTACCTAAATTATCTCAAAAGAAACATTATTCGAAAAAAATGTTTTAGGTAAAAGTTGTTTTGTTTTAAGAATAAAAGCAATTGATGTTATGAAGTCAGATGAAAATTATCTGAATTTTAAAAAATAAAAACCTTTTTTTTTGTGTGTTACACATTTTCGTAGCTGATGACAAATCATTTTCAAGATGCTGAAGTACCGTTGACATTTTTCAAGATACATCAGGTGGAGATTGCATACTCGGATTTGCATCTTTTTGTCTGTATATTATGTACGTATATACGTGCGCATGTATTCATAGTAAAAACCTTATATGGTTTATTCTGCTGTATGTGTGAGTGAGTGTTACTGATGTATGGTATGTAGGGATTGCTCAATTGTTTTAAGTCTCGTCCTCTTTACTCTTACAAAAATTTCTTTAAAATGTCATCCACCGTTCTCGAGACATTTTTGAAATTCAGTCACTGCAGATAGTAAAACTTCTCTAAAAATAGCTTCTACATGCTTTCTCAATTCGAGTTTTCATGTCTTCTGGTGTCATGGGCTTTTCTTTATAAATAATGCTTTTCAAGTAGTCTCATAGAAAAAGAAACGGTGACATGAAGTCTGAATCTCTTGCAGGCCATTTTATCTGGCCATTGCGCTCAATTCACTTATCAGAAAGTCTAACATCAATTCCTAACTCTTCGGATATTGTGTGCTAGAGGCTTTTTTATGTTGAAATCATATTCTCTATAATGTCATTAAAGGAGCATCTTTTAAAAGTTCAGAAAACTTATTTTGTAGTAGATTTGTAATTAAATATCTTTCTGTATTTGATTAACTTAATAAAGGACTATTGTGTGATAAAGGCAAGCCCGATAAGAGATGATCGTTTACAATTCCACGTCAAACATTGGTTGTCCCACGATGCTGTCTGTTGATTTTTCGGAGCCAATATGGATTTGGAGCCAATTTTCAATCGACCAGTAGTCAGTAGTGACAGTTGTGACGATTGAATATTGCATTATAATCAAAAACAAAATAAAAAAAATTCGGCTGCCTTACAATTTTAAAAGATTTTAAAATTCTCTACGGGCTCTTTCACGAGTCAATGATTTTTAATTTCTATATGGTATTAATTTCTGAATTGATATAAATCAAACCAACAACATTTTTATTATGAATTTAATTAGCATCAAATCAATTTAGCTCTTTTTGTAAAGTTATCTTGTTGCTATAAGCGATTTTCGCTTCTATAAATAACTAACTAAATAATTCGGATGCTGTCGATCAAGATATTGTTCATATACCTACTACCGGCCAAAAGTTCGAGACCATTAATTGGAAATGTCTATTATATAAAATAAAATCAAACTTATGCATTATAATTTAATATGTTTAATTATATATAACATATTTTTATTATTTTATTCATTATTTTATAATGAAATAAAAAATAATATAAAATATTTGAGTTTTAAAAAAAATACCAAGTAGGTAATACGTTATTTATTTCACCAGTGATAATTAACAATTAACAAGTTAAGAATTTTTAATCGACTTTAACTGGCAATATTCAATCATCTTTTCCGAAATAAACTTTGAGAAAAGATGATTGAATATTGCCAGTTAAAGTCAATTAAAAATTCTTAATTTATAAAAAATATTTTTTACAAGTTGAAAAGAGTATTAGACAGTTTTTCGACAAAGTAGCCATCTTTACATTTAATTACTTTTTTTACTGATCTAGGTAAACTAACTAAAAGTCTATTTAGTTTTTCTGACGCAAGAATGAGGCCTTCATCTTATAAGAGGGAGAGAGAACGGAATTTACATATATTTCTCTCGTCTCTCCAATTCTAATTTGCAAACAAGGTGTTCGTGTATGCATAAAATAGTGTTGAATAGAGGTGTCTTTCTCAAGGAAATTGGACATTTGTTCGAAAAAATTAAAATTATTCTTTCGAGTATTACGACAGATTTTTTGAATACAATAAAAACTTCATATTATTGGAGAAAGGACAGCACTTTATTGTTTTATATAACTTTAATTATATATAATTTTATAAGGCATTGCCTTACATTTCTTACATTCTTAGAATGTTTTTTATCGCAAGAATTTCCTCCTAAGGCTGTAGTTGTAACGAAAGTGGCAGCTTTCGTTACAAATAATAAAATAATAAAAATATGTTATATGTATATAATAAAAAATTAAACATTAAATTATAATGCATAAGTTTAATTTTATTTTATATAATAGACATTTCCAATTAATGGTCTCAAACTTTTGGCCGGTAGTATAATATGAACAATATCTTGATCGACAACATCCAAACTATGTATTTAGTTAGTTATTTATAGAACGGGAAATCGCTTTCAAAATATACCTACGTAGTTTGGTTTGAATCGCGCGTTTTAAGAATTATATTTCTTCAGAAATAAAAATATATTTTTTCTCTTTAAATACAAACACACATATATCAATATCGTGAATATCTGTCATGAATTTGATAAACTATTATACTATCAATATTTAGTGCATCTATTTAAGAAAATGCATTGTTAATAATAAAAAAAGATAATGCTTTTCAGTTATTAATTGCATTTGAATTAATTTAAGTCAATTAGTTAATTTGCATTTTTTTTATTGTTGCGGTTGGCTATAATATAGTGACAATAACACACCCGCGCCTCGCACGTAATATTAATAAAAGCATGTAACATTAATAAAATCAAGTTACATCAAAAGGAGACGCTTCTAGTATATAATACTATTAATAAAATAATTAGCACACGAATAAACGCTGATATATTATATAGTATTGTTATAATATTAAAAATAACTAATCCATAAGTGCCTCTACTATACTACTTTTTTCATAAAATAGCTGCTCAAACTTGCAAAATTTTATGTGCATTTCAGACATGCATTAATGCATATATTTAGTTAGTGAAACGGATGACTTTAGAATCCTCTTAACCATAAATTTCTCGAAATGGCATTTTTTAGATAGTGTGTAGATTTAAAAAAATCTTTTTAGATAGTGTGTTTCTTTTAAGATAATTAAGCATTAAAAATAGTATGTATACCTTTAAATCTTGACAGTTCTTAACTCAGAAAGTTTCCATTTAAATGGGACTTAAAATCAGTGTTTTGGAAATATCTCGACATCAGCTACACAAATATGAAATAAAAATGTAGGTTTTTATTTAAAAATTTCAACCTGTGTCTTTCACATCAATATCCATATAAACCAATGAATGACATAACTCATTATTCCCTTCAAAATCAAACATTTGTCTAAAAATTTTTTTCGAAAATATCTTCCTTTATAAATATTCATAGTGAGCATTTAAAATGGATCATTCTGTATAACGACGCTGATATCTCGATGAATGATCTAATGGAACCAAGCGCTTTTTATTTCAGGACGGTCGTAAATTGGGCTTCGGCGGCATGCATGGCATACCCATGGTTGCCAGCAGCCCCGTGAGACACGAGAGCCCTATCGGCATGACGCCTCTGGAAGTTCAGGCTTATCAACCACCGTGGAAAGCGCTTTCGGAGTTTGCGCTGCATACGGACTTGGAACGGCTGGATCCCAACGCGCCGTCGTTCCACCATTTGGTGTCCCAGGTAACACATCATATTCGAAACGTTTAACTACTTGTTTCTCTAAGAAGGTCGGTCGTCGAGAGCGTAGCCTCGAACGACCGACCTTCGCGAGCATGATTTATCGAAAGGAAATGTCTCTCTATTATATACGAAAATAAATAGGTGCGAATGCGAGAATGATTTATATTCGTGGAAAAATGCCAGAAATTGTCCTCACTCGGAAATTCAAGCGCAACCATTGGAATAATTGCAGATGCACGGCTACGACCTGCACGGGGGACCACCGGCGCAATTGGCACCCCCGCCAGGGATGCTCGGTGGACCGATGAGCGACGGTGGGGGCGGACCGTTACCGCCCCCGGGGCCTCATCATCCGGGTGGTGGCGGACCGGACATGGGCCAGCATCCCGATAGCACCGACAGCTACGTGACCTACGTCGAGAGTGACAGTGACTCGTTTCACCACGATACGGGAAGTCCATAGTGTCGTGCGAGGCATGAGCGCAAAACTACCACGCCCCGGTCGGCTTTCGCTTTCGTAGCGACCCTCGTCGTGGTGCTCGCCATAACGGCGAGGTGCCTGCAACGGAGGATATGAAGCGGCCACGGAGTCGGGGAACACCGTGATACACAGATATAGGAGGGACAACACAGATACCAAAGGGCTGCGGCGTCTCGTCGATCTTTCGAGGATAATCAAACGGACTCGTACCGCTCTGCTACCAAAAGTGGCTCGGAAACGACCATGATGAACACGCTGAAAATGACACGAATGAGGAAGGAAAGAAGGGGAAGGGAGGGAGCAACGTCGCTGTCTTGGACGTACATAAATAATGTATTTTCGCTTCAATTCTAAAACGATTTCTTTGAAATGTTACAGAGGAACGTTTACGAGAACAACTGTCTAATCATTAAGCATTTACATAAGTTTCGAGAATCTTGAAAAGTTTGAAGAACCTTAAACATCCTGTATGTTGATCAGCTTATTGATATAAAACCAGATTCTGGCCAGACCGAGCGTTATGTTATTTCGATTCCCATCTCATTTTGGCTTCTAATAAAAGCTGACGTTTTTCTGCGTGTCACTATCGTTTTGCGTTACGTTATTACAGTGGAAATTCGCTGCCTGTGTAAAATTGCAATATCAATTTCGCTGGTAACCGGCTTGTACGCATGTGTCGTTAACTGCCTGTATATAAAAGAAGGGGATGCGATTCGATATCCAGTGCTGAAGATACACTGTACATAGTTGCTACTCGCTGTAAATCTAAGCAATGTTAAATCACGATGTACTCAGGCGCAAATTGTACCGTAGAATATGAATAACGGAATATATACAGGGTACATCATAATAAAGTGGAATACATTTCAGGGACAAAATTCAGGAACTAAATAACAAAAAAAGTTTATATAAACATGTCCGAAATCAAAAACTTTGTTTCCAAAAGTTATAGCCATTTCTGTACTTCTATATCTATCCGGATAATCAAATCTGTTGAGAACAAATTTTGAAAGTATCTGCCACAAATTTTGTCAATAGAATGCCAGCAGAAATATAATTGATTGACTGCAAAATTGAGCAGAATCTGTCATTTCCTAACCATTTAAACGATGTATTCTATTTAAATGTTTACAAATAAAATGACAGATTCTGTTCGATTTCTGTCGAAGCATTAAAACGATTCCATAAGTAATAATCCAGTGGATTTAGATCCGGAGAGCGAGCAGGTCAGGCAATCGGCCCAGCACGACCAATCCATTTATTAGAGAATTAATCGATTATTTGAAAAGTTTTTTACAATTCGTTATTAGAGAATTAATCGATTATTTGAAAAGTTTTTTACAATTTTAAAGTATGGCGGAGCAAGATATAAAAATAGCAAGAAATAAAAAATATAACTTGTGGAAACAAATTTCCGATTTCGGGCATATAAATTTCGGGTGTATGATTTCTTTTCATTCTTTTAGGGACTTGAAATCGTCCCTGAAGAGTGTGCCACATATTGTGATACATTCTGCATATATACAGATATATGTAGGCACACTAAATTTACATTGATAATTGCATTATTCCAGTTATGTTAAGTTTCGTAAACGGCAGAGATATACTCGCAAAAGGATTGCAAATGCCATATAGCGTTTTATTTAATCATCTTCTGCGACAAAGTTGCCGTTATCGTCGTTGATATTCTGTGTTATCTCTCAAGTTTGTATGGAAGGCGACTTTGTAAGTTTGTATTTGTACGACGCGCGCACGCCTTGGTTTGTTAAGAGATGGATTACGCTTAGTTACCGAAGAAGCACAAGGGAGCGGTGCTCCTTCGTTTATATTGGATATAAAGAAAATTACATTTCAATGAATCGTGCAATCGATATCGCCTAGTAAGGAGCGAGCCAATTAAGAAGAAAGATTAATAGGAATTAATTATATATAATATATTCATCCAATGATATTTTTATCAGAAATTCATCTAATTTCTATTATATATATTATATATGTTATATACTAGGCGACAAAGATTAGAAACTCATCTAATTTTTAGTACATTTAAATATATATATAGAAATTTATGTAATTTCTGATATATAATATATTATAGAAATTAGATGCATTTCTAATCTTTGAAACAACAAATCGAGATCCTTAAATTCGCTTTTATTTTTCTTTTGCTATTAAGCAAATGCACTTCGCAATGCGCGAATTGGAAGAGTTAAAAATCATGTAAAAAATTTCGAAGATTAGGTTTTGAATTTCGAAGACTTGGTTTTGAATCTTATAAAGAAATTTAGAGAGAGAGAGAGAGAGATCCGTTTTACAAGGCAAATCTCTACATTAAATCGTATTTTTAATGGTATCTTTAATGTTTCAATTGGTTCACGCATACACCTAAAACCTGTTCAACTTTTGCACGAAACGATTACAAAAGGTTTCATCGATTATAACGGATAGTTTTGGAAACATTCGTGAATGTTCCCAGTTTCAGTTCCTCGCGATATTGAATGTAGCGGCCGCTTTTCAAGATTTTGCGCTCTGTCTAAAAACTAAATGAAATAAGAACTCAAAAATGTGGCCTACCGCGCATTACTTTTGCAAGCTTCTCTCTAGCCGCGTATCTAAGAAATGTTGGTTAACGTTTTCAGGGATAAATAATATTTTGTCGCGCACATACCTTTCGATATTCAAGTAGAACAAGAAGTCATGATGACGTCAAAATGGCTCTAAAATGATTATTAAAAGTCATTTTAACGCTACTTCAGCGTCACCTTGGCGTCATCATGACCCCTTGCTTGGGTATATGTATAACATTATTGATTAGTTATTCATTTAACGGGTGCAGCGATGAAAATTTATCACACACCACAGTATGCGTGACTAAACCTTTCTGAATACAGTACTGTTGTACTGGTTGTACACCGCTCTCTTGTACGTACATGGTTAAAAAAGAAAAGAAGCGAAAGAAAGAGAAAGATGTAAATCTGATATTTCGTAATTCGTTCAAGCATCTTCGAATTTGTATGATATTTCTATACTGGCACAATGTATGTAATAAACTGTCGAACAAAAGCATCTTGACGAAGTTCCCTTATTCCGAGCGCATTATAGTTATTTTCACGAAACGTACATTTCAAAAGCTTAATTTTCATTCAGAAATTTTTGAGAGGCTCATTGATTATCCTTAAATATCTAGATAATGTGAAAATAACTTGTTTTTACTCTATCTAGATATTTAAGGATAATTTCACCACTAAAAGCGCGTTTTTGTGAAACTGCGAAGTCAGTTCAATTAGAAAGCTAATTAGAAAGTCAGTACAATGAATCTATATATAACAAAAATAATTACAATTATTTGTTAAATGATTCTAATCTCGATATAAATTTTATTTTTATTGTTTAATATTAATTTTAAAAGGAAATAAAATTTATATAGGGCGCGTCGAGGAAAAATAGCTTAAAATTTGAAAGTTTTCAGAGTATTTGTCAAACTGAATAATTATCAAAAGAGGTGGCTTAGAAAAAAGCTGATTTATACCTACTAACTACCTACTTTATAGACCTTAACTAAACATAAAAAAAAACATCATTTTTTCATGAACAATCAAGATAGAAAATTTGGCAATATAGAGAAGGATCAATGGCCAGAGGAACGCAGAGGAAACAATTAAGAATGTAATAATTTAGTTTCGATATAACTTATTCATAAAAAATAGAACGTTTCGTACTCACAGAGTCTTCTTCAGCTCTAGTATGAGAAAAGCGAAAAATTAGATTTACATGCAGAAATACAAAAAATAATTAAATTAAATAAGTTGGAAGACAGAAATACAAAGAATCTTTGACTATAAAAGTATTTATACAGTCAAAGCAAAAAATTAATTAAGTAAAATAAATTAAAAAACACATGGTCATCAATTCAAGAGGCCATATCAGAAGCTGGACACATATAAGATAACGATGTGAAGCGAAACATTGTCAATATTATACCTATAGGTATGTTATGTGCGGTTTCTGATATGGTTTCTTGATTAATTTTACCTTTAATTAATTTTACTTAATTTATTCTTTGTATTTTTGTCACTTAACTTATTTAACTTAATTATTCTTCGTATTTCTGCATGTAAATTTAATTTTCCACTTTTCTTATACCTAGTAGTTGAAGAAGACTCTATAAATACAAAACGTTTTATCTTATTAAACGTTCTATATTATTTATAAGAGAATAAATTATATATCAAAACTAAATTATTATATTCTCACGTGCCTGTTCCTTTGGCCATTGACCTTCCTCATCCATTGCTTTGCATAAAATAAGCTTGACTTATATACAGGGTGATTCATTATTTTAATCACCCCAGGCAAATATCTTTGAAATTAAGCGAAATACGAAAAAAAAGTTTAGACGTGGTTTCAGGGTTTCGAGGGGGAAAGAAGATTGCGATGTCAGTATTCCGTTGTAGGTAGGTGGTGCCACTTTTGAGAAAAATTGACTATCAATTTTTTTAAATAAAATTTGATTTTTTTCTCTCAACAAAAGGCGAGTGATGGTAATTTTGGTAGCCCCATTTAACTCGTCGGGCGTCTGTGGCATCGTCTCGTAGACTTCTTTCACCCTTGAAACCCTGAAACTACTTCTAAACCTTTTTTACGTATTTCGCTTAATTTCAAAGATATTTGCCTGAAGCGATTAAAATGAATCACCCTGTATATAATGTGATATATATATATATATGTATATACATTACTTGATGACGATCGTGCATCCTGTTGCATCTCGCAAAAATCGTCGATCATCGACCCCGCATCCGCAGATGAGGATTGTTGACACCTGTCATCAGGATCTTCCGAATCGATTTGCGTCATTTGCGGAACTCACAAAATCCGTCAACGCGGCGATTGTCTCTGCGCGTAATATGACGACAAATTACGATCGCACGGAGTAACTTTGAAATTCGTCAGCGATCGAGATAACGCGGTAATGAATACGCGATAAGTACGACACAACGAATGCGTCTACGTAGGAAAGACGCCCTTGACGATTCTCGTGCGCGAGACATGCGAATTGCGACGCTACTCTGGAAAATGAAAAAATCGCGGGGAACAACTTTCTGGAACGATTTGAACACCGTTCGGTTCCTTGCGAGTTGCGGCACAGATTAGGTTGCGGCGCGTTCCATAATAGTCGATTGCGATTATCTCGAGATTGTCGATAGTCGCAACTATAGCGCCACGTGGCGCTCCGGCGAGGAACTAAGGACCGAATGTCAATTAGGAATGTTCAGTCAGATCCTTCTCTCTGGCGCCATCTGTCCCGAGAGTTCACTGAACATTCCTAATTAGTATATTTATTTACACTTTTTTTTAGTTGGCTGAGTTGGCTCCGGTCGGTGCGTGTCGAATTTTTGTAGAAGATTTTTCGGGATTGTTTTTCTCGGTTAGTGAAGGCAGTGAAGATAATCGTGTCAATATGGATAACGATAAGACTACTATGATCGCTGTTTTACAGCTTTTGAAGAAGTACAATTTGAAGGTAAGTCAGAAGATACCCTTTTACCCCCAGACGCGTATCCTAACCTGCGTTTGTCGGTGTTATTGTGTGAGAAATATAACGTTTTTTTATTGCTGCATTGGACTACACTAGAAATTCTCTTCTCGCTTTTGCCAAATTTCAAACATATTTATATCACTTAAAGTATAGAGAGTTTACTTTAAATACAGTTTGTTCAACTTTAAAAAACAGACCTGTAATAAATAGATCTTTACACGCGAGATTGGAAACAAATGCTATGTAACACTTGTTGCTTTATATTTTTAGGGAACCGAGGAATTGTTTAGAAAGGAAGCTAATCTCACTGATGTCTCGATCGACGATGCTCAATCTGATTCCGATGTGACCAGCGTCCTTTCTGCTTACAAAAGCGAGGGAGATCCTGCGCAATATGAGAAAGCGTACAGTGAATTGAAAAAGTTTGTAGAAGGAGCCTTGGACATTTATAAGGTAAGCCTTATAAATGTCGTAAAAGTTACCGTTAATACATAAGTAAATAAGTATTTTGTGTCAAGTATGACAAGATATAAAACTTTATTATACTTATTTTATATAATTTTGTTATGTAAAATAATGATTTATATTTATTTATATATGTATAATGATAGCATGAGTTGGGAACTATATTGTATCCAGTTTTGGTGCACATGTACTTGGAATTGGTTTATAATAATCATTCCAAAGAGGCAAAGCAACTCATGGCAAAGTTCAGTGGAAACTTAGAAGAGTATTATCAGGATGACTTGAAGAAATTGTCCAATGTAACAAAACGGGAGCAAATGGCAGGGAATGAATTAACTGACACCTTTAAGTAAGCATAGAAGTGAGCAATGTGATCAATGTCGTGAGATTTAAACATATCATCTAACATAATTTTAACATAACGTCTACTTGCAGATCTAATCAGTTTATAATCAGAATGTCGAGGGATACCCTTTCAATACTAAAACGACATTTGCAAGAAAAAAAACATAGTGTTTTACTAAACATCATACAGGAACATCTTTACTTTGATATGTATGAGGGCGTTGCTCGCAATAAACAACAGATAGAAGCAACTTCTGGAGCTATGGTAGGAGAGGCTACCAGGCAAGGTAATAAAATGATTCCGTATCTCTAAAAGAAAAGTTATTCCTTATTTTTATGCTTTATAGAAAAAAATGTTAACAAAATTGTTGAAATGTAGATAACAAGGCCAAAGTCTTTTATGGACTTCTAAAGGAACCCGATATACAGTGTGCAGCACCAGCCGAAGAAGAGGAAGATGACACAGGTGGTGGAGACGGAGATAAGCCGAAGAAGAAAAAAGCTAAAAAGGATCCTTTGTTTTCAAAAAAGACAAAATCTGATCCGAATGCACCACCAGTGGGCAGAATGCCGTTGCCTAATCTGTAAGACAGATATATGTAGCTTGCAAGTCCTTTAATGATCTTTTAATAATTTCTGTCGGTTTCTGTCTTAGAATCAACAAGACATTGCTTTTGTCTTTCACGTAAGTCACGCAACTTTTATCTTTTCAATTTAGGAAAGATGCAGATAAACTGGAAAAAATTAAGGCACTGAGGGAAGCATCAAAGAGAGTTGTCCTTGGACCAGACACATTACCATCTATATGTTTTTATACAATGTTGAACACTACTTTTACGTAAGTATATCAAATCAATTTTTTTTTATATTCACTTGTAAATCTTCTTTCGTAATATTTAGTGTAACAGCGGCGGAAGTAGCAGAAGACTCGAGTTTATTAGCCACCGGATTTAGTGATTCCGGCATAAAGATATGGAGTCTAGTTCCACAAAAACTGAGGGTGATGAAAACGGGTGAACCATTACAGGAGATTAATAGAGAAGCAGGTAGCGCATAAAATCAAGATATAGATGTCAACTTTCTTGACTTACATTGTTCTGAAATGCATATTATACAATATCTGTGAAAAACTTTACAGAGGACGTATTGGTTAGAATGATGGATGATCGAACATCTGAAACTGCGAAACATCTCTATGGCCATAATGGGCCAATTTACAGTCTTTCATTTAGTCCAGATAGAAATCTGCTGCTTTCGTCATCAGAGGATACTACAAGTAAGACTTATATTACTCAATGTTTCTTTATTTAATATATCTGAATTTAAATAACCCAATTAAATAATAATATACACAGATGTAATTTTAATGTGTGTAAAGAATATTTTTCTTAATATCTAATATTAATACAAGGAAATGTAATAAAATTTATTAGTGTAATTATTAATGTAATATTTAGTACACTAAATTAAATTAATATACTTATTAATGTGTGTGTGTGTATGTGAGTGTGTGATGAAACATATATTTTATATATCTAATAAAAAAACTGATATAATTTTGATATAATAATTTGTATAATAATTTTGATTATTCAGTAAGGCTATGGTCACTGCACACGTGGACATGTGTCGTCTGTTACAAAGGTCATTTATTTCCCGTGTGGTGCGTAAGATTCTCACCGCATGGTTATTACTTTGCAAGCGCCTCGAATGACAAAACTGCAAGACTATGGGCGACTGACTCTCATCAGCCATTACGAATATTTGCTGGCCATTATTCAGATGTTGATGTGAGTTAACATTTCCTGGCATTAATTTATTTGTTTGATTATTAGACAATTAGCTGTTATTCTATTATTTTTATAGGTAATTCAGTTTCATCCAAATTCGAATTATATTGCAAGCGGTTCAAGCGACATGACTGTGAGATTATGGGATTGTGTAACTGGTAGTCAAGTCCGATTGATGACTGGACATAAAGGGCCAATTTTTTCTTTAGCTTTCTCAACAGAGGGACGATTTTTAGCTTCAGCCGGTGCGGATCACCGTGTCCTAATGTGGGATTTAGCACACGGCCACCTTGTCGCGGCTTTATCCGGCCATACGGCTAATATTCACTGTCTATCGTTTAGTCGAGATGGCAATATTCTAGTCTCAGGTACTTGCACCATCCATAAATTTATGCAGATCAAATGATTTAAAAAAGTATCAAATGATAATCGATTGTGTCATTTTGTCAGGTTCCTTAGATAGTACACTGAAATTGTGGGACTTCACAAAATTAGCAGAGGAGATGAGTTTGGAAGACGTCAACGTTTCGCACAATCCAGATGTAAAAACTAACTCGGAATCTTATCTACTGCGTACCTTTGCGACCAAAAATACATCTATCTTGGCGCTACATTTTTCACGTAGAAATTTGCTGCTGGGCGTCGGCATGTTCGACTCGGGATAACCCGCGGTATCTTGGAGAGAGAGATATTTATCGTTTTACACACACAGAACTTAAATCTATATATAGATAAAGAAATGATTGAATATCATTAAAATGTATCATAAAAGTTATCAATAAATTTTTCACGTTTATTATTCCTCTGTTGTCACTGTTAATATAATATGAAAGACATTCCATTCTCTTGGTATGCAATAAAACGCAAAATAAATAACGTTCGATAGAAATTACAATTTAAGTACTGAATAATGACAGTCTCCGAAATCATCAGCTTACTCTATTTGTATCTAATATTGCTTTCGTTTGATACGCTTATCGTTAAACGTATCAAACGAAACGTTTTGCAAATTAAAGTCAAAGTAAGAGGCAGACCGAGTGGAACTAAGTATCGCATCGCGATCGATAATTCCGCGCGAATTTGTAACTCGTGCGATAGCGATAGCGGGTGAATGGGTGAACGGCGGTAGCTCGATGCCGATCTTGCGGTAATAGCGCCGATCAGTGCGTCAATGCCGTCAGTCGCAGCGACGGTGATGGTGTGATATATACACACACGCGCACACGGAGAACGGAGAGGCCGGTCGGAGCAAAAAGCCATTGACGGAAAAAGGCAGGTAGGAGGGAAATGAGATGCCCGAGCGCGAACGAATGTAAGTAGGCGGTCCTCCGCGGTTCCGGTTTTCACCTGGGCGTTGTCGCCGTCGCGTTTTCACTCTCGCTTTCGACGATGGACGATAACAACGCGGCTAGGTTAGGTAAGTGCGGCATTCGTTTTTTATATCTCAAGTCGGGACGTGCGTTCCCGCGTACTTTCAAGATATTTTCTTTTTCTCTCGAGCGGACTCATCATTAAATTCTGCATACTTGCAGCTGCGGACAGCTACGAAATGGTCAAGGCCCTGTACGACTTCAAGGCCACGTTCGCCAAGACTCTCAGCTTCCGGGAGGGTGAATTTTTCATCCTGCTGCAGCGTAATGTCAAGCAGAAAAACTGGTGGCAAGTTGTAAACAGAGGGGGACGTCTGGGCTACATACCATCCAATTACATTATCTCTGTGAAGGTATGTAAGACTTGTTCCGAGGCATGTGCAAACACTGTATTGTTGATTGGTCATACAGGCGCAGCCCCAGTTCCTGATTGACTTTTTGGAAGATTGTATATTGACTTTGGAAACGGAAATTAAGAAAGACGGCGACTCGGTGCAACCCGACAAGCAGGATCTCTTGGCGAAGCTAGTAGAAAGGAAGAAACAAGTCGAATTGAGCAAGAAGTCCAAAAGACAAGCGCCTAAACCACCAGATTTAGATTGCGGTATTATTCCTAAAGAAACACATTCTGTGACCGCTTGTGATAATACAGAAGCAGATGTCAGATCGGCGCCAAGCAATGCTTCCTACGTAACAGCACAGACGACTCTTCGCGGTAATAATACGGATCATGTTCAAGCGAGTGCGCAATGTCAACGGCCAAATGGGGACGAGCAACGTGTGCATTCGCTTCCTCGTCAGACGTCTTCGGACATTATGCAGAAAGTCCAGTTACCACCGATTACGGAAGTTCGTAAAAGCTCCTCTCAAGGTAGCATACAAAATGTATCTAGCAGCTCACCAGTTAAAAGCAATTCGCCTGCTAAGAACAGCTCGCCGATTAAGAGCAATTCCTTGCAAGCCATTAACTCGCGAAGCGCTTACCAACTGCTCGATCAAGTACGCAAAAATACTCAACTTAGTCATGAAATGTCAAAGGTAGCAGTCACAGTCGTAGTGTCTAGCCTGCGGCAGTTGCTGCCAGAAACTGTAAGTCATTATCTCGATGCTTTGCTGCATCAGCTACAAACACCATTGAACGTGTCAAAAATGAGTATAGAAGAAACTTACGATGCTAATAGGTTGAAAGTTATTTTTACCGAACTGACTTCATGCAAGGAAGATTCACAGCAAAGAAGTTGGATGCTGTATGAAGATGAATCCATTATCGTGGAATACATCAAAGAATTGACCGAAATATTGGTATATTTTTGTTTTAAACGGAGTAATTTGAATTATATCGATATCACATATTTAGTATTAAACTTGACTCTTAATATTTTATAGCTTGATCGTTTTTCTCTTTAATTAAAAAGTTCCCAAATTTATGTCGGTAAACGTATTTAAAAGTGTATGATCGTCCACATTTTCAATTTTATGTTATGTATTAAATATGGACAATATGATTGCTAATACTAAAAATGTGGTATAAATATAATTCACTTAGTTTTATTATTAAATAATTAATATTTGTACATACATCTTTTTTCAGACTAATGCCGATGCAAATGTGTCGAGATATGTTTTAAGGCAAGATCGATACAATGGCGTAACAATATTGATACAATATTATCAGATGGAGACGAGATGGACCATTAGACAACTGTTGCTGCAATCATTTGGCGTTATGTGCAGTTTAGATCCAGTGGTTCTAACTATAATGTTAAATAGTATTTTACCTATGGAACTAGCGAGGTATTTAAGACATTTAATACCTATATAATGAAGCATACAATATATTTAAATAATAACAAAAATTCTTATTGCAGAGATATGAAGAGTAATCCCAGGAATGTATTAAGATTAAATTATTCTTCGTTACTGCTTACAATGATTTTTTCAATGGGTGAACCCATGCCAGTTACGCATTTAGGTGAGTAAAATAGATCGTATATAATATCATTACTGTGAAAATAGAAATTAAAATATTCATTATTGTTATTTTGTTACAGAACAACTTGGTACAGACTTTATATCGTTCCTACTAGACCTAACAGAAACACCACCCGATACAGATCTGGAAGATCAAATCCCGGACTTGTTCGTAAATTTGATATTATCCTACAACTTGCAATTTACAACATCTGAAAATATCGTTCTAAACGCCTTACGTGAGCGAACTGTGGCTAAAACTTTCACTGAAAAAATCTTATTTCTTTTCAATAGAGAAGGTAAATTTTATGCAAGTAATATATATGCATACACTGTCAAGCAAAAGCTTGAGACTTAATTGAAAATTTCTACTATATAAAACAAAACCAAACTTATATGCATTATAACATTTTTATTATCTTATTTAGTGTTTTATAATAAAATAAAAAATAATAGAAAATATTTGTGTTCTGAAAAAATATCTTTTACAACATGAATAGAGTATTAGGTACTAAAGAATATTAGATACTTTTTTCATCAAAGTAGCAACCCTTACATTTAATTACTTTTTTACTAATCTATGTAATCTTGCTACGAATTTATTTATTTTTTCCCGACGAAAGACTCTTTTTAGCAATCTTCTAAAATAGTTTTAGTTTGGGAAAAAAGGCTTTATAATCGTAGTTTATTTTCTTGAAATTAAACAATGCTATGTTAACCACAACTGTGCTAAATATAATGCTTATTTACTTTCATATTAAGAAAAAATATTGAATCGGACTTTGAAATAATATTTTACTGGAATAATTTTATATGTGGTTTCAAACTTTGGACCCGCAGTGTATGTATGTTAGAAATGACTTAGCTGACCTTTAACTTACCACAGAGGATCCGGTACGGATATTTGATCACGAGCCACAACCGCCGCACTCTGTGCTGAAACTTTTTGTCGACTTGTTCAGTAATGATGCCATAGCAAGTCTCTTCTACACCAATGACGTGAAAGTTCTTATTGATATTATACTACGACAACTTTTCGACATGTTTCCGGGTGATAAGGTATTACATTACGCTGCGATAAAGAAAACTCACATTGAACTTGTTAAAAATGTTTTAGATGTATGTCTAATCTACATTTTTAATATGCAATAACAGCGTAGACAATACCTGGAGCTTTGCCGGCGTGTTCTACGCACGTCCAATTATAATGAGCATCGCCATCGATCTGGAGATTTATTAAAATGTTTTACAAGGTAAAGGATTTAATTGCATGCTTTATTACAATTTATTATAAATATTTTCGTATGGAATTTTATTTTATTAACTACATCTTGTATTCTGCGCTAGGATATTTTGCGAGGAAACAGCAGAGAGTCACGAAGACCAACAAGTAGTACGCGAAATTAGTAACGAATTTCCACATTTGTTCAGAATGTGACATTTAATTCCCCCGTCTGACCAAGATTTGGACGAAGATGACCTGCAAACTCTTGTTTAAGTAGATCCGAGAATTTGTCAACGGTAAAGAGGAATCAAATCATGACAAATTTTGTTGATAGCCCTTATGGCTTTCGTATATTTCATCTAGTAAAGGGAAACGCACACAGCTTATGTTAGCTGAAATGACGATGATATGTTTTACGACTGCCATAAATAATGTCTTCATTCTGTTGGTGCTACAAGACGTCACTCTTTGTGTAAGTGAGCTATATATTTAGTAGGATATATAAAATTATTATATATGCGTAACATGAAATATAACAAAGAATTCCTTTTCATTCTTATTACGAGGACCATTGATATCTAAGAGCATTCCAACATTCGCATAGTTAAATGATATAATAATTATTTAATAGTTAATTGATAGTAATATTATAAGTAAAATAATTTATACATAGAGATATATATTGAGATAAACTTTAATATATAAATACATACAGCTGATACATACATCTCTGTGTGTATTGTTAAAGGAGATGGAGAAATTAAGTAAAAATTAATAGTATTGTTTCTCCATAAAGTGTAGTCTAGTCCACGTCTATATATGTCAGAACACAATATTCTAAGTCATAGGAATTATAAAAAATTCTAGCTTATATCTTATTTTCCAGAAGGATACCAATACTTTCTTTAAATATTGTTATTTTGCAAAGATTTTGATCACGAAAAAAAATTCTAGATAAAAATTCGGACTTATAAGACTTACTAGGTGCCACCGCAATCCGTAAACTTGCTAGTCTGTGATTAGTGACTATATTTTTTGAAGCATGTTATTCTACGTTATGTTTGCAACTATCAACATGTCAATTATAAACGAATCTCAAATTTAATGTGATTATAATTGAATGTTAAATAAATAAAAAGTTTAGCTGATAACTGTCATATAAAACGTTGTTCTTTCTCTTTCCTTCCGTAATTAATAATTTTAAATCTAACTATTCAAGTAAACTAAATTTATGATACAATAAATATGATTATCGGCATTTTGACCAGTATCTTTAATATCTAGCATGAAAATTGTTAGAAGCCGTAATCTAAAAACGAAGATGTTTGTGTATTTTAAAAGGAAAAAGATAAGAAAGAAAAAATATGTATAAATAAAAAATCTAGAGAAATAAATATTGAATTATATTACTTAACTCTACAAATACGCTAATAAACGTTATTAAAAATTACCGCGATAACAGTAGGACGTGCTTTGTATAGGCCTCAGTCGAAATAAAATGAAAAAAATTGCTCCAGTACAGATATTTGAAAGAAAATTTTGGTTTCGTGTCAGGTCAAGAAGTATAAATTTTATATAGACACGAGGAAAGTGATATTTTATATTATAAAATAACAGAAGATGTGAGACTTTTTTATCTTAGTTTTATTAACAATAAGCATACTGATTTCTCAATGAAAAAGTTTCCAAGCCTTATGTAAGTGTATGAAAGTAAAATTCATGGTTTTGTAATAAATATGACGTATAGTATGTATAAAAACAGAAAATAATTCATTCCGACGTGATGCGACATTTATAATGGGAATTTGCTTCCAAGACTAATCACGAAATGAGAAAATACCTTTGTGCGAATAAATTCGATGTGCATGATTGATTCTTCATAAACACGTGAATGATTAGTTTCAAGACGTGATTGCATGGATTGCATAAGTGTCTTTAGATCCAAAAGCAGTTCATTCAGGATAATTTATTCACCGGTCATCATCTCCATAAACTCTGAAAAAGAAAAGAAATATATATTTGCAGCAAACGTTCACATGTTACTTTTTTTAAACTTTTAAAAATTTAAACACAATAAATTTTTTTCTTTTGCAAGCATTTAACTATATCACTAAACCATATTTCGTTGTAAGAATTTTGAAGATTATTTAATTTTTTGTAAGAGAGAAGTACAAATTAGTACTCTGACTAATTCTTTAAATAAGCGATAAATTTTCTAATCGATAAATCTCATTAAAAGAAATAAGTTTTGTAAAATTTTATTATTCACTGACAAAAGAAAATAGAACAAAATTTTGTGTTCTATTTCCTTTTGTCAATGAATAATAAAATAAAAACGCAGAATAGGCCAACTTCCATTGTTTTCATCTCCCTGAAATCGGGCAGAAAGCTTATTACCTAGCAGTACATCTTTTATGTATTCCAAAGTTTTACAAAGTTTTTTGAATTTCCGAGTTGAGGAACTTTTCTTGTAAGATTAAGGATCTAATTCCACATCTAATTTCCTACTAAATCTTATTAATCCACCTGTTCCTTCAGGTTACGCTTTCTAATACCAGGGTGGCGCACATAAAACCGGCCCTAAACTCAAAATGCAGTTGCAAATACAGTTACAAAACACTGGGGCCGGTTTTATGTGCGCCACTCTATATTTCGGAATATTATACGCGAAATTCATTGAGAATTGGAACGGACGTGTGATTTTGATGAATCGCTGCGATTTGTTAGGTACGAATATAAAAATAGGCAGAGTCGCGGGATCAGTGGCATCCTCGATCTGCCAGCTCGCCTGGCGTATAAATAAACCGCTTGACTTTCCTCTGTTCAACTTGTGTGGCATACGTTGACACATATGCTGATTCTCCATAAGAATAAAACGTTGAATTTTTCAATTCAATATCTTTTCGTTTTTACAGGTTTCATAATTGTTTACATCGAAAATATTAAACCTGGTATTAAAAAGTATTTAAAAAATGCCTTTAAAAAAGTTAGCTTCTTCGAAAAAATTGTTCTAAAATTTCTTCGGTGTTTTATCTCATGGTTTCGTCTCAAATTACTTTCTTGCAAGTTCTATCAACATACTGGACACCATACACTTCGTTGAGATAGAAAGAAGAGGAGAACTAAAAACGTACCGTCAAAATCGACTGTACCGGAGCCATCAGAGTCGATTTCCTCGATCATCATGTCCAATTCCTCGTTCGTCAATTGATCGTCCAATTCTCTTAAGATCTCACGTAAGCATGTCGTTGGGATGTAGCCGTTACCTGGTGGAGCAAGGTGCTTGTATAGAGAATCGCAGGCTTGAAGAACATGGACAAAATTGATGCGTATGGTTCGCGCAACATTTTTTAATGATAAGATTGATATAATAATACCATCCTTCTTTTCCATGCTCGTGAGAATCTAATTGTAAGAATTACAGGTGACTCTCGATAACATGGTACTTGAATTGCACGGAGTCTCGAATAGCACGATAAAAATTGTGATACACAATCCTATTTTTTTAAGTTTTTTAAAATAATTTTTTGGAATCAAATGCCGAATTTCATATAAATCTGGAGTCTTGAATCACACTGTTTTTAATAACACGGAACCAATTATAATTGTGTTATTCGAGGATTACCTGCGTATTCTGCTTCATTATTTGTACATCTCTGAGAATCTATTCTGGCATGTATAGTACTCATCTCTCTTTCACTTGACACAAATAGTAATTGCAAAATTTATCCGCCCCGCGATATTTCTCTTCTCGGTGCCAGGCACGTTTAAAATACATTATACGCTACACCCTCGACATAATCGTAATTCATGAAAGACGTATTACGACATTCTTGGCTCACGGCCGCCACGTGAGCTTCCTCCGTTGGGAATCTCCGGCTTATTTTTACGTTCGCGTATAACGAAACCGATGCGAACTTTGCGCCTGTTTGTACAAACGTATTCTGATATTTCCTCGTCGCATATATGTCACATTTGTCACGCCAAGTCTTTCCTCGCTGCGAAACCGACCTGTTTTACGAAGTAAAACATCTACAACTGTATAATATAATTCCCATTTCAGGGACACATAAAAAAAAAAATTACATATATAAAAGGAAGATGAGAAAAGTCGAAGAAAGATAATTTAAGTTTAAAAGATAATATCTCCTAAAAAGAAAGCACGGGAAAGTTTGATAAATCTTCGAAAAGCATAATTTTTCAAAGCACTGCAGTATTTTACCGCGATGTCAAAAGAGTATTAAACGATTACTCTTGCAATGTGTAGCGGTTTAAATTAAACGGATTAAAAAATATTACAAACCAGACTCAAACTATTTCATATTGAAAATATTAGAAAGTGTCTCAAATTAATGTCATAATAGATAAATAATAACGTAATATATATAATCGTAAATATATAACGTTATATTATTTACGTAATGTAATATATATGATATAATATATAATGCGCTTGTGCAACAAACGCATTGATTGTCGCTTTCGAATTAATTCTCTGCAAAATATGTAGGTATATAATTTGGATTTATAAAAATTATTACTGAAGTATATATCTATAATTATTTGCCATATCTCCATCGAAAAAACTTCGTGAATCTCGCTAATAACAAACCGTGTCTGATAAACTGTTTCCGAGTCTTGTTACGAGATTCGCCATACCTTCCTTGTCATAGAGCCTGAAGGCTTCCCGTAGCTCCTTTTCCAACGCCTCCGCGTCCTCCTCAACAATAAATTTCGCCGCCAACGTGACGAACTCCTCAAACTCGAGCCGCCCAGATTCTACAAGCGGAGTAGTATTGTGTGAGACAGCGCAAAAATATTCAGCAAATTCTACAAATAGAATTACCGAGGCGCGTTACGGTAAATTAAATCGTGCGACTTTTGACAACAACTCGGTATAGACCGATTGCGTACGTGCGCGATTGCGTGCATATCTGTAAACACTTCAGAAATAGAGAGATAAACAAGTATTTGAATTGTTGTGCTTGGTCAATAATATTCTTTAAATAAGCCTCGAAATCCGCCGTACCCGTGTCGTAATCGTGTTGATGTCGCGCCGTAAGTTAATTAATACGATTAATGATATTTACTATCGGCGTCGACCTCGTCGATGAGCTCGTCCAAGATCTTCTTGTTGAACGGTTGCCCCATTAACCGAAGAATATCTGCTACCATGTCGGTGGGAATGCTGCCGCTCTTGCCACTGTCGAAGCTATCGAAAGCTTTGCGCAGAACTGCAAAAGATCAAATTTCTTTGCGTAAAAAAATGCTCTTGTTATCGCAAATCTTGCAATTCGAAATCCGAAGAAGATCGATCACATCAGAAGTGAAAGAAAATGATTATATTATTCTATTTCTCTCAAAATAATACAAATAATATAATATTTCGGGATTTGCGGCAATATCGATTTGATCGGAGCAAAAAAATTGCGACGATAATGCTAATATAACATTGGTCATGTTGATATAAACGACAGCAAAAATATAAAGACTTTTGTCAAACGTTTTTTTAAATTTAATATAGTCTTCTTTTAATTATTAGATGTTGCTGGCATTCGATGGCTCACAAAGATCTGAATTAGGTTCTTGAAAAGAGAAATAAAAGATGATGATTAAGTAAAACAAAACCGTTATAATATACAATTAATTAGAGAGGAAAATGCCATTTACGGCTAGATCTTGGTAGCCTAATAATAATATTGTGTGAATTTTTTATACTTTTTTCAAACTCGGAACTAAATTTTGATGCTAATAATAAGCATCCTTATTAAATCACTGTAAAGAATTTATTGCGAAAAATATCTCAGTCCATATTTAAACCTGGACCTCCCTTTCATTCTGTGAAAATGAAATATGAAAGACTCCTATTTTTTCAAGGCGGTTTCTTCTGCAGCCAGTTTCGCTAACAATAAGTCCATCCGGTTAAAGACATTAAACGCCGGGGCGATACGGATTTAGACCGTGTGTTAACGTACTTTCGGGCGGACGGCTGGCGCTGAGCTTATTTTGGCCTGATACACCATCGGCTCGCGCGATATTTATTTATCGTTATTTAATTACTCGATTAGGAGCCGCACGATTACACGGTTCACGACGTGCGACTACATATGTCCTCGGGTCTTACGACATTCCCAACGAATTTAAGTTGCACTTAATTTAACTTGATTTAACTGCACCGATTTAACGCGCGATCCAGATTTTGAGAGTTCTTGACACGTTACCGGTATCGTATTACGGGTACGATATCTTTCTACTCCATCTTCCTACAGTATCTTCCTTATTTTTAACTCTTAAAACTCGCAAAATTATTCGGCGATAAGCCAATTCCTGTGTAGCAATCGTGAGAAATATTAATGCATATCTTATGTGTATTATTATCTAATAATGTAACGTGTATTGGGGGAGAGAGAGAGAGTAGGGGGGAGGAATATCGCGCTAGATATATCACTTCTTTTCCTTCATATACTTGTATATGTAATAAAATTATATAATTACATAATTATAATGTATTATTAATATTATATACATAATATACATGCATACACATATAGTATTCAAGAATATCCAAAGTTATTGCATTACTTATATAGAAATAAGAAAACCGTTACTCTAATGTACATAAATTATAAAATTTTTACTGTTATTTTATACTTTGATAGAAATGCTTTGGAAAAAAATGAACTTAATGATTTACTTTTGTTTTCTATATTTCTTGAGGTAATTCCTTCTAAAGGTAACAAGCTTTTGACCGATACTATATATACATATAATAAATTCCTTTTCCTATATACATACTTTGTGATGTGTCTTAATATAAAGCTTTTGGGATGTTGGATCGATCATCGTTGCATTTACGCGGTCAATTAATCCCGTTATCAGCAAAGCGTGAAAAAATTACGTCTTCGGTATATTTTCGGTATACTCCGTATCTCGTTCGAGGGCTATATTCGTAACTCGCGGGAATTACGTCTCGAATGTTCCGCGTATTACTGCGTCTCGATTCAGCGGCGGGAGGCGGCGCGCGATTCCAGGCGTCGCGTCCGTCTTAAATCTCCGAGAACGCGAGAGCGCGAATGCCGCGAATGTGGCCCCGGCGATCGCAAACGGTTGGAAAAACGTACGAGGCTTATCCTTCCTCCCTCCGGGGATATGCTTCTTCTCCTTCCTCTTTTTTTCTCTCCTATCCTCATCGCGTTTTTTCCTTTCTATTTTCATTTCGATATATTCGTAGAATCGATCGTCGTCGTCGTCGTCGACGCGCGAGACGCTGATGCTTTTTCGTTTCGTTCTGCGTAGCTATACATAGCCGCGCTCTCCGCAGCTGCCCCCGATCGGATCAAACGCGTAAATAAACCCGGCGAAAGCAATGAAAATTTATCCGTGCTCGATTGCCGCGTTCCGTTTGTAAAGGGGTTCTATTTTTAATTCCGAATAGGAGAGAGAACCACATTCCTGTCGCGATATCAAAAATGATTCTGTATACCAGCACGTCTCCTTCATCGCGAATATTGCAATTTAAATATATGTAAATACATATTTAGCAATTGTAGCTTACGTCTTGTTATATTTCAGCGGATATCGAAACTGATCGTATTATTAAATCGCAGAAATTTATCTTTTAACATGGGCTCATCAAAGACGTCAATAACGACATTGCGATAGAATTCTCAGTGCGTAACTTTACGGTTTTAAATTCTAAACGATATATAGATATATGGACGATGAGCTCGACTATAGATTTATGTCTATTTGTTCTTGGCTACTGCGTTCTACCTTTGTTTATTCCCTGGATTTTCTTGGAATATGAATATCTATTTTTGCGTTATAGCAACTGGCAACAAAATCAATAGCTCCGATTATTTTCAGTCGCTTCTTTGCCAGCCTTTGTAAATAGAATATTCGACTTTCAGAACGACTTATATGGAAATTTAAGAGAAATTATTAGAAATAGATAGTTAAAAAGAATATATTCAACAAAACTTGGTCACTTCATATTTTTTGCCATCGCTTATTAATCAAATAATTTATTTACGAGACTTTATTGGAAATTTGGCTACAAATTAACAATGTTTTGTATTGAGATACATACCGGCAATTTGTTCTGGCGGCAGCTCGTCAGCCTGCAAATCGCAAAAGTTACGATAAAGATGTGAATTACAATTATCAATAATGATAAAACGCATTTTTTTTAGATATATGTCTATGTCAAACATCGAAAATCTTTATCAGTTTTATCAATCAATAACTATTACACACAAATTAGTAAAGATTTTAAGTGAATTTACTTCCATATCGAACAACAAAAATATTTGTTATTCTTCTATCAATTGTAAACCATTAGACACAAATTGTTAAAAGTTTTAAGTAAATTCATCGCTTCTAATTAAAAGTTGCTATAAGTTACTTGTAGAAGAAACATTCGTGCACTGTTAAAATTCCATCAACAAGTTCTGTTTTTCTAATTGTAAGTCTCCGTTAAACCATCAAGTTTATCTTTAAATTATGAATGCAAATTACTCTTATTTTATGATTTCAAATTATAATAGAAATATTTTACTCAAGATAGAATTTTTATGCGTGCAATTCCGAACATGCTACATGTGGACTAAACAACTGAAACTCTTCGACAATGAAATATAATTATAATTAGGATTTATAAAAAATATAGAATTAATTAACATTAAAATTGCTCAAATAAATATATATAATTAAAAAATATATTATATAATAAATATATAATAATATAAAACATTAAGAATAATAAATATCGTAATTAATTAATTTTTTATATAAATTACATTTTATATTATGTATAACATACACATATTTATCAATATACACATATATTTATAAAATAATTAATTAAACTACAAAATTCACTATTTTTAATGATTTTACAATGTCAATGCAGTTCATTATTGGAGAATTATTGAATTTATTGTTCCATTTTATCGAAAAGTTTCAATCACTCTATTCAACTATATCCGTTACAATTAACGAATCAAAATAGATTTTCTCGAACCGCTGCTTCAAACAATCCGCCATAACTTCGCTGCAACATAGCAGCAACGCGGGAAGAATACACTACTCGTCTTTTTTTGCTCAATGTTATATGGCGTTATATCACGCAAATATAAATTCGGTGTAATGAAATACATATCTTCCTTCCGGAGAAAAGACGACGGATTTGTTTTAAAGAAGCGGTCGAGTCGACTCGCCGTTTAAGAAACAATCACGTTTTTCCAGAATCTCATTCATCACGGTTCCACGATACATCTCTCTCGGCCGAAAGTGGCCGATCGGTTAGACACATTTTATATAGGCGCGCTAAAAAGTCCGAGCACGAAATACACTGTTAATCGCTATACTGAATCACGATGCATAAAAAATAAAACAGAAAAAGTGCACAATATCTAGAGACAGATTAGAAAAGAGTGATTTACAATTAAATGCCCAGGCGGCACGTGCAAATAATTTTTGATAATATTAAAAAATATAGAAAGATATAGGTCAACAGACAGAAAGAAGAGATAAATAAAAAAAGAGAGGGAAGAGAGAGAGAGAAAGATTCGAGAGCGACGGTTAAAAAATACAACATATATAACTACGTAAGTATATATAGACAGTAGGAAAACGTGTGTGTTTACCAGGGCGACGACTTACAATATCATCGATAGAACATACCATGGTGGCGGCGCGAAATTCGACTGTTTTCTTTTCTTTCTTTTTTTTTTTACTCTACTTAAGACACCGAGGTGTATTACTTGACCGGTCTCTCGATGGCGAGTCTCGCAGGCGCGCGCGGCGAATACTTTCAGTCGCGTACGAAAAGGATTTTTTTGCGAAACGGAAAACTGCGCGGGACCCACGAAACCGTATAACCCTCTGAAACTCTGGACTTCGACGCACTGCTGCGAAGCGACGCGGCGCCCCGGTAATATTCGAATGGGACGATATAGCGGTTGCGTTACCGATCGCGGACCGCGGACCGCGCCCCGGACCCCCGCAGGCTCCAGCCAATCGTCGAGGGCGTGTTTTGCTGCCTCTTTAGCGGGATCTCGAGGCTACCTCCGGGAAGGCGCTTGCGCTATTTCTGGGATACCGGTGTGTGTCAGCGAGACGGTCTCGAGGCGGCCGGCGCGGCGCGGCGGCTCCTCCTCGTCTCGCGTTCGCCCGCGGGATCCGGTGACCGCCGCGGCCGGCGCGGCGAGGAGACGCTGACGCAGCGGCTCCCCTGATGGATCGGACCGTTGTTCGAATCGAATATTATTTTTAATCCCGGAAACCCCGCGCTCTTCCCGACGTAGACGTAAGAGTATAAATATTATAAATGACTATAAAAGAGAAAGGAGAGAGACTGTTGCGAGAGATTAAAAAAAAAAAAAAGGGAAAAAATATTCGGGAAGATAGCTTGAGATTTGAAGGAAGGGAATGGGCGATTGAAAGTTTCAACTTCGAGAAAACGACATTTAATAGAAAATAAGATTTGTTCAAGAAAACAAATTGCTGTCATAAACCGCTGGTATTTGAGACACAATAAACGCAGTGCTCTAAACATGTTTTTATTAGTTTCTCGTATTTGTGCGATTACAACGTACCCACCATTCCTGCGCGCGAACGTGGCGTTATAACTGCAGTGGTACGAAAATAGAGAATGAAAATCCCGCGGTTGGAGTAAGCGACAGTAAAATGTCGGTGCGTATTGTGCACCGGACGAATCGATGCCGGACTCGCTATTTGGAATCGAGACAAAAAACCTTCGCAAACAATAGAAGCGAAAGCGATTCGGATGGCATGGGGGAACAGCTGCAATGCAACGAGTTAGTTAAATCCTCCTCGCGCAAAAAGAATAACGTGATAATAAATTCTTGAAGCCAGAGGGGGTACAATTATTTCACCAAGAATATTAATATGAATATTTTGCTTACTTCCGAGGAAAAAAATTGTTATACTTCCGAGTCTCGGGCATGTTAGCGTTAATGTTCCAAAATGTCGGCTAATATCCTACAGTTAAACAAAAAATGCATCAAAAGGTGCATTTTTCGATAGATACGCAGCTGCCGTAAATTATAAATTAAATCTTTCTTGCAAAAAGAATAACCGCGGCGATGAAGAATTCTTGAAGCCGGAGAATGCAGTCATTTCGCAAACGATATTAATTAAGATATTTTACTTCCCTCCAACAAAAAAAATAAAAAAATATGCTTCCGAGTCAGTTTCGAGCATTAGCGTTAATGTTCAAAAATTTCGACTATAAATATCTCACGATTAAACAAAATGCGTTTAGTGTGAGTATGCAATCATAAAAGTCTAGTTCAAAACAAAAAGTTTAAATTAAATATTCTTACATATCTATCGTTTCGATAATATACGCTTGGAAACGTAAAAGTTATTTTTTTTTTCAAATAATTTTACCCTTAACGTGCGTGAAAGCACTTACAAGAAAATATTATGTCTCGATATTTTGATCTATATACTACAAGATATCCAAAATTCACCAAAATCGGGGAGAGAGTGCGCGCGCGCGTGCGTTTCTTTGACACTATATTATTTTTTTATAGGTCGGTTTTAGGCGTTAGAGCACTTAAAGCTATAGCATTCAAAGATTAATCGGTTAATAAAATCTTATAATTGAACAAAAAATGCATCAACATGCATGCGTGTTTCTCAGTAAAATACGCATGTTCTGATTGTGAGACTCGTGCATCTTCGCGTACATGTGCCAGGCGATCTTTCCGGAAATCTCGATGTATGTCATGCATGGCGAGAATGAAGGATGGGACGCAAGGGCGCGAATGGACGTTTGCCAGACGAAAACTTCTGCGCGGACAGTGCTCTGTGCGCGAAAACAATAAACAACCGTCCTGTATCTGAAATAAACCGAAGAACGAGCATTTATCGTCTTTTTTTGAGGATACGTTACAACTCGTGACAGATCGAAAGTTATACGCGGCTTGAAAATTATATTCGCGCCAATACACTCCACGAGTATTATTCGTTTCTCGAGACGAAAACACAATGTTTATTTGCTGCGAAAATGATCTATACTTCAGTACATTTCAATACGTTTAGTCATCTAGATCTCACTGTTGCAAGCGTACGCGACGTTGGCAAACCAGAATCCGCTCTCTTCTGCGGAATTCCAACGATCTATGTATATGTACTTGTGTAGTAAGATTCAAAAGTTTCCGGTGACTATACATAAATATAAAAAGATGTAAAGTGAAGTAATTATTATAAGTTTTTGTTTTTCAATAAAATTAATCACCCTTTATTTCAACACATTGTTTAGAACGATGAATTAATTCTGCTATACCACTAAATGTTCTGAATTTTTGTTTTTAAAATAATTTAACGATGAGGAGAAAATTATTTCGGAAAATTATTTTTTATTTTTTTGAAGTCTAATTTGCGTGGAATCCTTTTACCAGTAATAAAAAAGTGATTTCTTATAGATTAATTCATCGTTTAAAAAAATGTATTGAAATAAAAGGTGATTATATTGAAAAATCAAAATGGTTGTTCCATTTTATTACTTTTTTGTATTTTTTGGCCGGAAATTTTTGGACTTTATTACATATTATCCGATACGATCGTTTAATTTTAATCTTTTATTCGGCAAATACGACTCGTTTTACAAACACGAGCTATAGTTAATCGAGAAGTATATTAGAGCTAATAAATATCAGTAAAACTATATAGCGTATATGATCCATAATTCATATCGGAATTCAGAATAATCAATATTCTATTTGTAACATGATCGTGTGTCATGCGATACGAAAGACGATTGAAGAATCAGAATGTAAGCATACATGAAACATATATTAAAATGCCATACCTACACAAGATGCATGGTATATGAAAAAAATTATAAATTTCAGGATATAGAAATTTTACACTAATTACATATCCTCTAAAACGGAATTTCCGATTAACTTAAATTAGCGATTAATTCAACCGGTAGAATCAGTGATGGATCATGAAACAGGTACGTCTACTCGAATGCTCAGTAAAGTGTTAATCGGCGATTAATTCCACCGACAGTATTAAGCTTTTAAAGCAACAAAAATTTTAAATTATACATATAAATATAAATAGGTGTCTCTAATTTAATCTTTTTCTCTATATATGTCAAACAATAAAAAATATGGATGGAATTATCAATTTGTTGCTGAATAAATAAAAAGATTATTTATTCAACAAGGAATTGATAATTCCACCCAAATTAACGAAATAATATAGGTGTTACTTGACAAGTTACTCGCTGATATGTTAAGCCGAATGATTGCAATGTCGCCATAGTTGTCTGTAGACGGATCTACGAGAGCCAAGTGTAATTACATTGTATCTAATGGATATTCAGTAGATAGATTGGCAATAGATTCGGAATTACTGAGGGGCGTTTTTCGATTTTATTAGACCCTTGTTTTTGGACGCGCATTTGTGGTCGAGATATTTGTGCTTCCAACAAGTTAGGTCATTCCAGTTTCAGATCGTCGCTTTATTAGTTTTTGAATGTGACATCGCGACATAAATCAGCCTCCTGGCACGTCTCGGCCTCGCGACACCTGTTTTCCTCGCGTAATCGCCGAAATGCTGATCCGATTAATATACTCGCGCTCACGTGCGGCTTTTATTTACGTGACATGATAAATCGTGCTTTTTCATCCTTGGTCAAGGTTTTATTTTTTTTGTTGAGCTTATGGTTTAATGTTCTATTACTTTTTATTAATAAAATCATATTTTCCGAAAAGATATGACCCGAAAATTAAATAAAATATCTCAATTGTGATGAATTTTTGATGAAAATTTTGGTTTATTCATGAGGTATATCATCAGGATTCGATCAAACTCTGATTAATTTCATTGGCAACTTTAGAATTAAAAAATGATAAAAGTAAGTTAAATCAAGATTATAATTAACCTCTCTGCATTGGTAGAAATGGACATAAATCATTGACAGGAGAGGTATTATTATAAAACTACAATCTTAGGATAACTTCGACTAAACTTGGATTAACTTAACTCTTTACCAACCGTGCGAGTTACTAAGCATTAGGTACTACACAATTTTTGTGATTCGCATCGCTCTTAAAAATTTTATTTCTGTTTTCTTAATTTCTTTTCATATTGCTCTTTTTCAAACTAATTAAGTGTAGCGTGGCATAATAAAACAGGTAGATCTACTCATTTGTGCCTATTTTTACCAATGTAGATTAACTTTAATCTCGGTTTAATTAATTTTTTATTATTTTGTAATTTTTAGAAATTTTCATCTTTTTCCAGTTCTTATAGAAATTAAACAGAGATTAAAGTTAATCTACATTGGCAGAAATGGGCATTATAGTCCTTCAGTGTGACGGTTCATGAAACAGGTAGGTACATCATCTACTCGAACGGTCATATCAGTATATAAAGTTTTAATCGGCGATTATAATTCAACCGACAGTGCATGTTGCTTAAGCAACAACAATTTTAAATTATACATATACATATGGGTGATATGGGGCATTCCATACCAAATCGACCTAGGTTTGACCCTCACCCTCTCGGATTTGGTCGGCGATTTTTTATGTTATTGTTCCAACTCTAAAATGCACTCAGATTTTTTTAGATTTTTTAAAATAAAGTTGATTTACTTATACTTTTTAAAATTAAACATATTGTTGGCCACAATTTAAAAATCTGAAAAAATTCTCAAAAATTCTGTGTCAGATGTCAAAATTTTCAAGCCTTGACCCAGAGTGGGCCGGCATTTACTTCTATTTTTTTTCGAGCCTTTTTCGAAAAAAACATTGAAAAAAATTAGAACCAGAAGTCAATCTACTGTAGGTTGTTGCTTGAATATTTTTATATATAACAGGATTTTTGAGAATTTTTTTAGATTTTTTGGACGCAATTTTTTTTATTTTAAAAAATAAATTAAACGTGTCAAAAAAATTTTTTAAAATTCTCAAAAATCCTGTGTTATTGTATATAAAAATGTTTAAGCAACAAGCTACAGTAGACTGACTTCTGCTTCTAATTTTTTTCAATGTTTTTTTCGAAAACAAACTCAAAAAAAATAGAAGCGAACGCTGGCCCACTCTGGGTCAAGGTTTGAAAATTTTGATATCTGACAGGATTTTTGAGAATTTTTTCAAATTTTTAAATTGTGGCCAACAATATGTTTGTTTAAAAAAATTATAAGTAAATCAACTTTATTTTAAAAAATCTAAAAAAATCTGAGTGCATTTTAGAGTTGGGACAATAACATAAAAAATCGCCGACCAAATCCGAGAGGGTGAGGGTCAAACCCAGGTCGCGATTTGGTATGGAATGCCCCATATACATATATAATTCGGTGTCCCTATATAATCCAATCTTTATTTTCTTTATATAATATATATCTATATATGTATATGTCAAACAATAAAAAATTAACAATTCCTATATGTCTATGTTAATGAAATAATAATGCAAAAGTATTACGTTTGACAAATTAAGAGTGAAAAGGATAGAAAGTAAACAGAGATTAGAATTAATTAATCTACATTGGTAGAAAATGGACATAATAAAGGAAAAGAAAAAAAGCAATATGCAACAAATCCACGTTCGTCGTCTTGCGCTGTATTTGCTTCGCAATTTTAATGAAGCGGCAAATACGTATGTACATACATACATACGCGCATAACGCGCATTTTCCCTTTCGCTATTTAAAGCGCCTCTATGTCCACAAAATGTGGACATTGAACTACGTAGCCAATATTTATGAATCTCGTAGGTAATGTCCACGATTTTGTGGTTCTCTTCCGTGTTTATGTTCAGGATTTTTTTATTTTTGATCACTGTTATGTTCACGATTTTTTGGTTTTTTTCCGAAAAGAGGCAAAAACTTTTGTAAACATATAGCATGAAAGAGGACCATAAAATCGTGGATGTAGCGTGTCCGTGCTATGGCCATAATTTTCCTGTTAGAATTACGTACATACATTATATTCTTCTACTTTTGGAAAAAAAAAATTACTTGTTTCAAATAAAATTTCATTGCAACAAGGAAAAAAATTACTCAAATAGTCCCTAGCAGGAATTTACTTCTTACATAGAAACAACTTTTTGTTGCTAGTAAATATTTTTGGAACGAAAGAATTATTTCTTTAAATAAAAATTATATGTTATAAAAAGAAATAAAAATTACATCAAAATAAGAAAATGTTATCTGCGGGGAATATTTATATTTCTTGAAACAAAGGAAATATTTCTCACGAGTAGTAATCTTATTTTTGAGGCAATGGAAAATTTTTTTGCATTAAAAATATCGATTCTTGTACGGTAATAATATTATCTTGCAGTAACGAAATATTTACTGCAATAAGAAATTAATTTGCTTGCAACTAAGAAACAGACTCTTGCACGGTTATAATATTTTCTTGCAATAAAAATATATTTGTTGCTGTAAGAAATTAATTTTCTTGAAACAAATAAACAGATTCTTGCGTGGTTACAATATTTTCTTAAAATAAATATATTTTTACTTCGATAAGAAATTAATTTGCTTGCAACTAAGAAACAGACTCTTGCACGGTTATAATATTTTCTTGCAATAAAAATATATTTGCTACTGCAAGAAATTAATTTTTTTGCAACAAATAAACAGATTTTTGCGCGGTTACAATATTTTCTTGCAATAAATATATTTTTACTTCGATAAGAAATTAATTTATTTGCAACTGACAAAGATTCTGGTACACAGAAAGAGTTCTTTGGATTTAATAAATTTAAATGTCTGAAAGCAATGTATTGCTTCACACAAGTTACAAGTAATTAGCTTACTTTAGTTAAACAATTATTTAATATTTATTTATTTATATATGTGGCGGTCGGTCGACCGCCACATATATAAATATCGCGAATGACCAGAGTCATAAACGAATTATTTACTTATACGGATGATTCCGTATGATGCAGTGTAGAACTGCGAGTGATTAAACGCTGTCGCCGTACGGCCTTGTATATATACTGTCTCTGGCCAGATTTTAAATTTGAGAAACTAGGCCATCTATCGGTGGAAAAGACATCACATTGTACATATTCATTATAATCAAATAATATATTATTTCAGGTAATTACATTTATTAGTTTCGATAAAATAATTTTCTACTGACAAGTAATTAGGTTTTGTTTCAATGAAACATTCTCTTCATTGACAAATTATTTGTTTTGGAGATAATTTTATTGAAACAAAAATAAATATTATTGTTGGAAGTAATTATTTCTTTCAATTTAGAAATCATAATTTAAGAAAATATATTTACTTAAAACAAAAAAATTTTTTTTCCGTAAAGTAAAGCTAAATTTTTTGTAACTAGAAAGACAAATTTGTAGATTCTAGAAACGTATTATTTGCGTAAAGTAAAATTTTTACTTGAAATTATTGTTGTATAATACTGTTTACAGTATGGAGTTATTTCTCTTAAGTAAATTTGTACTTGCGGCAAGAAATAATTGTTTATACATATGTATTATTTGATACAAGTAATCAATGAATTATTTCTAGTATTTATGTCATAAATTCCCAAAAATTTGTTACTTATTAACAACTGTTATGTTTAAGTAATTACATTTATTAGTTTTAATAAAATGATTTTCTACTGACAAGTAATTGGGTTTTTGTTTCAATGAAACATTCTCTTCATTGACAAATTATTTGTTTTGAAGATAATTTCATTGAAACAAAAATAAATTTTATTGTTGGAAGTATTTATTTATTTCAATTTAGAAATCATAATTCAAGAAAATGTATTTATTAAAACAAGAACACTTTTTTTTCCGTGAAGTGAAGCTAAATTTTTTGTAACTAGAAAGATAAATTTGTAGGTTCTAGAAATGTATTTTTTGTGTAAAGTAAAATTTTTACTTGAAATTATTTTTGTATAATACTGTTTACAGTATGGAGTTATTTCTTTTAAGTAAATTTATACTTGCGGCAAGAAATAATTGTTTATACGTATGTATTAATTGATTCAAGTAATCAATGAATTATTTCTAGTATTTATGTCATAAATTCCCAAAAATTTGTTACTTATTAACGACTGTTATGTTTAAGTAAGTACATTTATTAATTTTGATAAAATAATTTTCTACTGACAAGAAATTGGGTTTTTGTTTCAATAAAATATTCTCTTCATTGACAAATTATTTGTTTTGGAGATAATATTTTATTAAATTAAAAAAGAATTTTATTGTTGGAAGTTATTATTTCTTTCAATTTAGTAATTATATTTCAAGAAAATGTATTTACTTGCAACAAGTAAATTTTTTTTTCAGTGTACATACATTATATTCTTCTACTTTTGGATAAATAAATATTTCGGCTTACTATTGATCCTGTCGCATTGAAATGAGCTATTCGATCATTCACTCCATGATATCTAATTGTGAATACATGACAGCATGTAAAGGTAGACCGACATAACGAATTTTACTTGCCGGCTTGGGAGAAAAAATCAACCACTTTTACACATCCTCCTTTCCAAAAATATAACAATCATTTTCTTATTATTAAATTTTATTATTATAAAAAAAAAGACAAAGAATTTTAAGGTGCAAATCAACGATCGAATAAAAAAAAACCTATAATCGAACTCGCACTGCTAAACGCGGAGATTAAATAAACCGATGATATTCGCGATATTTCGCATAATTTCTGTAACGCATCTGATGTAAGTAAAAAAAAAATCACGTTATTATTACGTTTAAAAAAGAGATAACTGATCTATAACGATTTGATCAGAGCACAGTTCTTCCACCGGGTGACACGCCCGTCAGTTGCCGACGTAGAAAAGAACGATTCTCAATATGGAAAGTGAGCTCAATATATGTATATGTCTTATGTCGATTTCGTGTTGCTGGCATTAGTAGGTGGTTCTACCTACACGGACTCTTATTTCTATGTACCTATATATACATATGTATCCCTGCCTATTCATATTTCTATATGTTAATTCATATTCCTACCTAACCAGTTTTCTATTTACCTAACGCATCATTCCTGCTTATTCGCATTTATTAGTTTATTTAGTTTAATTATAGTTTTATTTTATTTAGATTATTAATATTAGTTAGTCGCGACCGCGATTACGGATTACCCGAATTTAGAAAAGTGTTTAAAAGATTTTAAGTTTGCGGTTATATAATTAATAATTAAACTCTCCGGAGACGTCACTTTTCCGTCTCCAGAGAGTTTTATCTTAATTATAACCGCGAACTTAAAATATTTTAAACACTTTTTTAGTGATAATAAAAATTTTGTGTATTGATGCACGCATTGTAAAAGCCTCAATTAAGAGTTATAATTATTTCATTTTTTATTAAAATCAAGAATCATATGTTTAATGGGTAATGGAAATAAGAAATCGTCAGCCATAAGTAAATTATCAATGGTTATTTAAAAACTTTCTTAATTTACCCCAATTAATTTTACCCAAATTTAAATGGTTCTTTTATTCATAATAGGTTTGTAATGCATATATATGCTGAAAGAGATAAGATATGCATGCATATAAGTGCCATAGCAGGATACACTTAAAATACACTCAGAAATGCTCCGTATACTTGCTCATTTAAATATGCCGATAATCAATTACATATCATACTTTAGCAGGTAAGACACCTGCATGCACATTGTACACTACAATGGTGGTGTTGAACACCAACCTACCTTGTGTAGATTGCTACTCTGGCAAGGCCAGAGACAGGAAGAAGAATTTCTTCTATTGCGTCGGCTGATCATAGCCGGCAGATGAGCGTAATAACTATACGCTCTTTTCCGCACGATGCGCGAAACACGACCGCGTCGCGAAGGGCTATTTATAGCAATTAAATTAATTAATTATAAAATTAGTAACGTCTAAGAGAAATGTACTTATTATCTTATATATTATATAATTGACACACGTGATAATTTCCTCGATTAAGAACAAAAGAGATATTAATTAGATAGAAACTGTTAATTTGAAAAACATCTTTCAATCAACCGTGCATAATACGAGTAAATACGACTACACTTTGTGAATGATAGGAACTTTAATTTAAAAATGATATCAGCATGCAGGACTTTAATAAAAATGCAAAGTAAATGAGTGACAATTGACTAACGCGAACTTAAAAAAATCTAAGGCCCATTTTTTCGGTTTATCGTTTCGAATATCGAATCTCACCTCAAAAGGATGAGAAATAAAGAATTAATGACGTGAGATCCAAAAGAGATAATAAATTTTCCGTACAATATTGAGCTAATGTAAATATTTTGTGCACTCGAGCAAACACAATTTGAATTTCGATAGCTGTATCTTGTTACTATATATAATAACATTTCTAAAAATCAGATATTTATATTAACGCGAAATTGATCAAATTTAAAAATAATTATTACAAAAGATTTTTCTGTTTCACGTTTGAAAATTGATAACGTTTACTGGATCTCACGTCAAATCGATTTAACTGGTATAAAAACCAGTTATCAATATATACATATGGATAGACTGTGAAAGTTCAGGTTTAATATTGGCGCGTTATATTGGGATAAATAATTTCAATTAATGTGATCGTAAACACACACATAATTTTTTTTAAACAGATTACGTTGTTACATGTTAAGTAGATTAAATGTGTACCAACAGTAAATGATTAAAATATTGCAAGGCATTTCCTCGATCGCGATGTATGCAGGCTAAAAACAACTTTAAGAGTATCATGCATTTTTGCGCCATTTTATGTAATATTTAATCCTGAAAGATATTTGGGATGGATGCAAAGTAAATGATAAATGTGAATGATAAATCAATTAATGTAATTTATTCAGGATTAAATGTTAAATAAGTCCTAATCTGTTACAGTCTACCCATTTTAAGGCAACGAATCTATGAAATGTAATGTAAGTAAAAATTTGGTGTCGTAATTTGACACAAGCGTGTCTCTGCAATATATTTGACGTATAAATTGTCACAGATTCGTTACCTCAATTATAAAATTTTAATCCTCACTCACCAACCGATGCGCAACAGCAACGACGATTCTACGATAAGTCTGTAACAAACAAATATAAAATCGAAATTAAAGCAGGACAGAAAAGAAAGAGGTAGTAAATATTTAAAAAAATAATTACTAAACATTTAATTCTATATTTTAGTTTATTAAGCAAATTTAATAAAATAATCATAATTTTAAAAAATACACTATCCATTCAAATACTAGATCTGTAGGATTTCTAAAATAAATATTTTTTTCTCTAACTTTTACTTTATAAATAACTATCCGGTTAAAAAGTAAATGACTCTCCCGCATAAGATATGTATAAATCAATATTATATTTACCATTGCTCCGCCGGCGTCTGATGCCTCTCCTAGGCCACCTCCTCCTCTCAGGCTGTTCGGATTGTCGGCTTCGCAGGATTCCCTCGATGCGACACTCTTCAGGTCGTAGGTGACACAACACTCGCGAAAACGTGGGCAATTACAATCGCGCGATACTTTGAACGGCACTCCCGTAAACTAATTAAGACGCGACGAATACGGCACTCCCGTAAACTAATTAGACGTGACGAACACGATACAACGCGCGAATAAACAGCTCTCGCAATGATGCTTCTTCCCGCGTGGATATTTTCTGTAACATATAAATAACAAATTTTATTAAATAATTGTTACGCGCATCAAACATCTTATTTATTATTCAATTAAATATATATTTAAATTATTATTGCGAAAAAGTTCTTTAAAAAGTTCAATAAACTTTTATATTAAAAAACCAAATTATATTTTTCGACGAATTTAATAAAATAATCATAATTTTAAAAAATACACTATCCATTCAAATACTAGATCTGAATTTTATATTAAATTTCAAATTACATCTTCTTTCTAATTATTATTTCTAAAATCATTGTAAAATAAAACAATTCAAGAATAAAAAGAAAAAAAATTACTTTTACACGAAAAATAATATTTACCGGGAAGTGTTGTTACGCCGATCGCGATACCCGATGCCTCTCCTAGACCTCTTCCTTCTCTCAGGCTGCCCTCTCGGGTTATCCAGTTGGATACGATGCGACTTCCCGCGTCGTTATTGTCTGAAACATAGAAATAAACGGTTTGATTAAATAATTGTTACGCGTATAGAACATTTTTATTAAATAATTATACATTTTCCGAGAGATTTCACAACTAAACTTTTATAAAATTTTACACAAAGTACTTCTTTCTATAATTATTATTACAGGGATAAAATATAATTGTTAATATTGCATATTAATAATTTTTTTAATAGACAGCTGTTAAATTTTTTTAACGCGCAAATGCTATACATAAGAAAGAATATAAGAAAAATTGAGAAATATAAATATAAGAAAGCAGAGGATATGTACCTATCGTAATATAATTTAAATTAAGTACGCGCGTCGCGTGTGATTATTAATATCGAGAATATCGTACAAAGTATGGCAATGCCTCGCGATCATTGTATTCTAGTGATTACTTGTAATCGCGTTTATGATTAATATTAATAAATATGTATAAAATATTACTTGTTAATATACTTTTTAAATACAGATAATCAAGGAATAAATGTGTGCATATTCAGATATAAAAAAGTTTTTGAATATTTTACTACTGTATATCTATTGTCGTTGCAAATTTGAATTTTTATATATGTATTAATAAATGCTAAGAAAAAAATACTGTTTATTATTTCCGGCAATTATCGACTGCAATGAGTATTCCACGCATCGATCACAGTAATATTACATATAACATTATAGCATATAAAATATATATTTTTTACATTTGAGAGCCTTAAAATATTTAATAAACTATCCGCAATTGGGAAAAGATGTAGGATATCTTTTTAGAATATCCTATATAATAAAGGGTGTATTAAAATTAATTTTAAAGCAGCAATTATCAAGTAGAATGAAAGTGTCAATTATAAAGCTGTGAATGTTTAAAAAAATAACTTTTCTTTTAGACCAGATTTTGGCATGCGTAAAATTTACCTCTATTTTTATTTTACAGTACATTTAGATAAACAAAAGCATAATAAATATAATAAAAATATTAATTAATTAATAATACATTATATAATAATATAACAGCAAAAGTATCTCCAATGAGAAACACTTTAACATAATATATTTATTGTCTATATCAGCCGATGGACAATAAATAAATCATTATTTATTGTCTATCGGCTGGACCTTAATCGTGTTAATAATAACCAAGACAGGGTATATATATATAACAAATCTTTTAGACCAATAATGAAGATATATCACAATATTGATGACTTACAGGTCTGGCGATATTTGCTGGTCTAGCAATTTAAAAGCGAACCCGTTTTTCTAGCCGGAGTAGAATAATTCATAGTAGGACTGACACTGCCGACTCTGTTGCTATTACTGGTACTTTTAATTCCTTGCGCTGCTTTTTAGCTGGTCGGCGATCAGCCTGTGCCGTTGTCGCTTAGACGCTTGATGGTTTTCGTAATAGCCTCTTGTAACAACAGTTTCTCAGTTTGCATGTATAATATATAACGCTGCAATTAAAAAATATTTTTAACAGTAGCTGCTGAGAAATGGAAGATAGATTTGCTGCTAACCTTGCGCGGCTTCGGCGTTTTGACAGCAGATTTCTTTTCAGATGCAGTCTCTTATTTAAGCCTGTCGAACAGAGAATCCAGATCCAAGCCGTCTTCGAATACCTGATGGTGCATTAATACAGGAGATTTAATCATCAATGTGTCATCAATGTCTATTTCTAACAAAATATAAATTTTATATTTTATTTTATATTTATTTCTCATTTTTAGATCAGTCATATATATAATAAATACAAAATATTATCAAAAATTTAATATTTAATTAAATTATAATATAATTGTTATTGAAATATTATTTTAATGTAACACTACTTTATTAATATCTATTGTAATTTATTAATATTGTATATTAAATCGTACTAAATATATATCTATATCAATGTTATTTTGTAGAAACTGCAGAGATCTTGTTTGAAAAATATATAATCTTAAAGAGTTACCTATAAAGACAGCTGTACTGTATTTTTAAAAACTTATTATATTATACTTTCATTGAATTATCTTTGAGAAAACATATTATAAAATTTTAAATGGTTGTAGCTGTAAATTATACAAAACAATACTAAACTCAGAAACTATATATAAGCTAATACAGGCTTGATAACTGATATCTCTCTCTCTCTCCTCTTTTTCATTCATTTATTTATTTAAAAATAATTTATAATGATTTCTGTCTTGTAATATAAAAACATTATTATTTATGATAATCTCTAGTTTTATTTCCTTCAAGTTAATTATAATTTTTTCATTAATTTTTCTTATGTTATATTTAATTCTTTTTCTACAAAAGATATCAGTTACAGTTCTTACAAAAAAGCTTGAAATAAATTCACTCACCGATCACGGCAATCTGCTTACAACTGCGCCTGCAAAATTACATAAGTTTAGGTATATTAATAATTTATTTGTACGCATATTTCTAAATGTCTATCAAAATTTTTGAAATATATGTATATTATGCATGCAGTTTTTGAAAAATAGAATTTATAATTTTAATACTGATCTTCCATAAATGCAATAAAATAAAATTAAACATTTTTTTAAACTTTTTTATACGTGAGTTTGTAATAGACAAATAATTTTTCAAAAAAAGAGCAATTTACCACTACGTCACTAAATATATCAAAGGATAAATTGATTTTACTCACCAGCCGTGATTATCTGCACCTCCATGGACAGCATCACGGCGTCGGGGCTGTGCGGCTCCGATTCACAATGGAACTTCACTCACGTCCGCGGATAACTGCGAAAAAATAACCCTAATTACGATCCCGCGCAATTAACGCCACACGACGATCGCATGACCACTTTTCACGGTACTCCCGGTGACGCTCTTTCGTCACTTTCGCGGTCGAGAAAGAACGCGACTTGTTTCGCGTCAACGCGACATGGGCCGTCCGCCAAACGACCGCAATCATGAATTGCCGTCGCGGCACTTGCCTGTCGACAGCAAATATTGAGACGTTACACCGTGTCCATCGTCATCGCGCGCGAGCCGTAATCGAAACGTATATCACGTGTGCCGTATTACCCTTGCACAGCGCGGCCCGAAAGTAATTCTCCCCGCAAGCGCGATTCTTGTAACTTCAACGCAGCGCGAACGCGACGTGAAGCGAACGGCAATTTTTGCGACGCGCGTTGCACTGCATGCACTTCCGCGATACATTCGTCATCGAGATTGCGAGCGGAAAATAGCACTCGTTCCTCGTCGCGTTGACCGAGACATCGAATAGACGCGTATTAATTCATCGACCGACGTGATTTAAAGACTGGCAGTCCGTGGTCCGGCCGCCGGCGTCCGTGCGCGGCGCATGCTCGGCCATATCTTTCCGAGTTAGAAAGGAAATAACTTACAAAAGGAATAACTTACGGTTTCAACGTCTCATGTATTCCACATCACCGCTGCTGTCCCACGAAGCGCCTCGGACACTCGTTTGTACGCGACACTCACTTAATCACTTTTGCCCGATAAGAGGGACGAAAATTCCGGAGCGACTTTGCTCCCTGCGTTCCGCCGTGTAACCCCATACGCTCGGTTATGTCCGTCCACGCTCGGCCCGCTTCGGTTACCCGCGCGACGAAGTGATCACCCCGAGCCGGCCGAGGTTACTCGAGCTGGCCGAGCTCCGCCGAGCGCGGACCGGACGCAGTCGGCGGAGCTCGGCCAGCTCGAGTGACCTCGGCCCGCTCGGCCGGCAGTCCGCCGGCTCGGGGTGATCACTTCGTCGCGCGGGTAACCGAAGCGGGCCGAGCGTGGACGGACATAACCGAGCGTATGGGGTTACACGGCGGAACGCAGGGAGCAAAGTCGCTCCGGAATTTTCGTCCCTCTTATCGGGCAAAAGTGATTAAGTGAGTGTCGCGTACAAACGAGTGTCCGAGGCGCTTCGTGGGACAGCAGCGGTGATGTGGAATACATGAGACGTTGAAACCGTAAGTTATTCCTTTTGTAAGTTATTTCCTTTCTAACTCGGAAAGATATGGCCGAGCATGCGCCGCGCACGGACGCCGGCGGCCGGACCACGGACTGCCAGTCTTTAAATCACGTCGGTCGATGAATTAATACGCGTCTATTCGATGTCTCGGTCAACGCGACGAGGAACGAGTGCTATTTTCCGCTCGCGATCTCGATGACGAATGTATCGCGGAAGTGCATGCAGTGCAACGCGCGTCGCAAAAATTGCCGTTCGCTTCACGTCGCGTTCGCGCTGCGTTGAAGTTACAAGAATCGCGCTTGCGGGGAGAATTACTTTCGGGCCGCGCTGTGCAAGGGTAATACGGCACACGTGATATACGTTTCGATTACGGCTCGCGCGCGATGACGATGGACACGGTGTAACGTCTCAATATTTGCTGTCGACAGACAAGTGCCGCGACGGCAATTTATGATTGCGGTCGTTTGGCGGACGGCCCATGTCGCGTTGACGCGAAACAAGTCGCGTTCTTTCTCGACCGCGAAAGTGACGAAAGAGCGGGAGTTACTTTTTAAAGAACTTTTTCGGAATAATAATTTAAATATATATTTAATTGAATAATAAATAAGATGTTTGATGCGCGTAACAATTATTTAATCAAATTTGTTATTTATATGTTTCAGAAAATATCCACGCGGGAAGAAGCATCATCGCGAGAGCTGTTTATTCGCGCGTTGTATCGTGTTTGTCACGTCTAATTAGTTTACGGGAGTGCCGTATTCGTCGCGTCTTAATTAGTTTACGGGAGTGCCGTTCAAAGTATCGCGCGATTGTAATTGCCCACGTTTTCGCGAGTGTTGTGTCACCTACGACCTGGAGAGTGTCGCATCGAGGGAATTCTGCGAAGCCGACAATCCGAATAGCCTGAGAGGAGGAGGTGGCCTAGGAGAGGCATCAGACGCCGGCGGAGCAATGGTAAATATAATATTGATTTATACATATCTTATGCGGGAGAGTCATTTACTTTTTAACCGGATAGTTATTTATAAAGTAAAAGTTAGAGAAAAAAAGTTTTATTTTAGAAATCCTACAGATCTAGTATTTGAATGGATAGTGTATTTTTCAAAATTACATGATTATTTTATTAAATTTGCTTAATAAACTAAAATATAGAATTAAATGTTTAGTAATTATTTTTTTAAATATTTACTACCTCTTTCTTTTCTGTCCTGCTTTAATTTCGATTTTATATTTGTTTGTTACAGACTTATCGTAGAATCGTCGTTGCTGTTGCGCATCAATTGGTGAGTGATGATTAAAATTTTATAATTGAGGTAACGAATCTGTGACAATTTATACGTCAAATATATTGCAGAGACACGCTTGTGTCAAATTACGACACCAAATTTTTACTTACATTACATTTCATAGATTCGTTGCCTTAAAATGGGTAGACTGTAACAGATTAGGACTTATTTAACATTTAATCCTGGATAAATTACATTAATTGATTTATCATTCACATTTATCATTTACTTTGCATCCATCCCATATATCTTTCAGGATTAAATATTACATAAAATGGCGCAAAAATGCATGATACTCTTAAAGTTGCTTTTAGCTTGCATACGTCGCGATCGAGGAAATGCCTTGCAATATTTTAATCATTTACTGTTGGTACACATTTAATCTACTTAACATATAACAACGTAATCTGTTTAAACAAAATTATGTGTGCGTTTACGATCACATTAATTGAAATTATTTATCCCAATATAACGCGCCAATATTAAACCTGAACTTTCACAGTCTATCCATATGTATATATTGATAACTGTTTTTTATACCAGTTAAATCGATTTGACGTGAGATCCAGTAAACGTTATCAATTTTCAAACGTGAAACAGAAAAATCTTTTGTAATAATTATTTTTAAACTTGATCAATTTCGCGTTAATATAAATACCTGATTTTTAGAAATGTTATTATATATAGTAACAAGATACAGCTATCGAAATTCAAATTGTGTTTGCTCGAGTGCACAAAATATTCACATTAGCTCAATATTGTACGGAAAATTTATTATCTCTTTTGGATCTCACGTCATTAATTCTTTATTTCTCACCCTTTTGAGGTGAGATTCGATATTCGAAACAATAAACCGAAAAAATGGGCCTTAGATTTTTTCAGTTCGCGTTAGTCAATTGTCACTCATTTACTTTGCATTTTTATTAAAGTCCTGCATGCTGATATCATTTTTAAATTAAAGTTTCTATCATTCACAAAGTGTAGTCGTATTTACTCGTATTATGCACGGTTGATTGAAAGATGTTTTTCAAATTAACAGTTTCTATCTAATTAATATCTTTTTTGTTCTTAATCGAGGAAATTATCACGTGTGTCAATTATATAATATATAAGATAATAAGTACATTTCTCTCAGACGTTAGTAATTTTATAATTAATTAATTTAATTGCTATAAATAGCCCTTCGCGACGCGGTCGTGTTTCGCGCATCGTGGAAAAGAGCGTACTTATAGTTATTACGCTCATCTGCCGGCTATATGATCAGCCGGCGCAATAGAAGGAATATTTCTTCTTCCTGTCTCTGGCCTTGCCAGAGTAGCAATCTACACAAGGTAGGTTGGTGTTCAACACCACCATTGTAGTGTACAATGTGCATGCAGGTGTCTTATCTGCTAAAGTATGCCGCATGTAATTGATTATCGGCATATTTAAATGAGCAAGTATACGGAGCATTTCTGAGTGTATTTTAAGTGTATCCTGCTATGGCACTTATATGCATGCATATCTTATCTCTTTCAGCATATATATGCATTACAAACCTATTATAAATAAAAAAACCATTTAAATTTGGGTAAAATTAATTGGGGTAAATTAAGAAAGTTTTTAAATAACCATTGATAATTTACTTATGGCTGACGATTTCTTATTTTCATTACCCATTAAACATATAATTCTTGATTTTAATAAAAAATGAAATAATTATAACTCTTAATTGAGGCTTTTACTATGCGTGTATCAATACACAAAATTTTTATCATCACTAAAAAAGTGTTTAAAATATTTTAAGTTCGCGGTTATAATTAAGATAAAACTCTCTGGAGACGGAAAAGTGACGTCTCCAGAGAGTTTAATTATTAATTATAACCGCAAACTTAAAATCTTTTAAACACTTTTCTAAATTCGGGTAATCCGTAATCGCGGTCGCGACTAACTAATATTAATAATCTAAATAAAATAAAACTATAATTAAACTAAATAAACTAATAAATGCGAATAAGCAGGAATGATGCGTTAGGTAAATAGAAAACTGGTTAGGTAGGAATATGAATTAACATATAGAAATATGGATAGGCAGGGATACATATATAGGTACATAGAAATATAAGAGTCCGGGTAGGTAGGACTAGAGACCCTCTATACAGAGTCTGGCCATAAGAGATTTTGTCAAAATCCTGTGAGAAAGAAGGATATACATTATCTCTATAATATCGTTATTGTTCGCTATCTACCTATTGCTACAATACTTATAACACTTTTACAGCTGCCAAATGTGCTTGAGCGTATTAGATGAGGCTAGGTTAAAGAGAAAATGTATATCCGTCTCTCTCGCAGGATTTTGACAAAATCGCTTATGGTCAGACTCTGTGTAGAGGGTCTCTAGGTAGGACCACCTATTAATGCCTAAAACACGAAATCGGCATAAGACATGTATACGCTAATACAAAATTCACTAATTAGCGCGTTGAATAATTGCGTTTTTACTATTTTTAAACTTTTTTAGAATACTTAACGGTTTTTATTTCTTGTCGACAATTTTTTAAAGATTATGATTAATTATTATAAATTTCATCTATCAATTTGAAGACGTAAAGATTCGAATGCTGAATCAACGATCATATAATATACTTCTTGCTCGCGGACGTCTGTCTAAAATTTAATATTACAAAATAACAAATAAATTTTTGAAAATTGATACGAAATTTGTAATCTATATATGGAAAAGATTTGTGTAAACATAATGTAAATAATTAATGAGCAATTTGTGTAGACGTAATCGTGAAATTTACCACACAACCCTGCACGTACGTTTCATCGACATATAAATGATGTCATATTTATCGGTAAGCGCATATCACTTTTTGATATAAATGCTATATAAGTTTCTAATGAAAATAATAAAATCATGTATATAGCAGTAAAATAAATTTTGCTGCATAATTAAATAATTATATTACTCATACAATTTTTTTCAAAAATTATACCTATGTAAAAAAATACACATCGATGACTTCTAGTAGTAAATTAGTAATACAACAATTAAATTAGTCGACACGAGATATCGATTTCAAAGAAAGAACGATAGGTCGATTAGTCGATTTGTCATCTTTATTGCAATAGGAATGTTATCCAATGTTATCGCTGCTGGCTGCACTGAACTGCACTGAAAGTCTGAAACAGACTTTTGACGTCGGTTAGCAGTATTTTGACTTTTCGTGCCGATATTTCGTTCGCACGCCCCCGTATTTCGTGTTCACGCGCGTCTATCGTCGATCACAATTGTCCGCGATTCGCAAACAGCGTCTGTGACAACAACGGGAGAGATGCCTGGAACTCCAATGGAACGGGACGGTAACGTGTTGGAGAAGCTGCAGAACGAAAACGAACGAGCGCAGGACGAACCGAGGTGCGAGTCCGTTGTGCGGGAGATAACGCAGACCGATCGGCTGAATAAGAAGCTGCTCGTGTCGGTCTTGGAGAGGATGAAAAAGTCGGACGGGCAGTTCGCCAAGTTTATGGAGGACGGGAAGGGAAGCTGCGAGTCGCAGGACGACAGCGAGTTTTAGGACGATCTGAATCTCTGAGCGCCTAAGTAAGTCTAACCTGTACTTTCAGATTTGTTTAATCATGTAAAGGCCAATCATTTAGATTCAGTACAGTTCAATATGAGTTCTATGACAAACTACGCCTTTCGCGTCGATTTTGTCGTTAAAAAAAGGACTATTGGATTTTGCCCAAAAATATTATTTTTTTTTTTAGTGTTTGGGATAGGATTACTCTCCTCTGCCATGCCTGCAACTGCTTGGTACGATTTTTTTTAACACAAAACACCTGTCGCCTCCTTTGTCAAGGTTATATTAACCTTTCAGAGAGAGATTGTCTTGATTTTTCATATAAATTTGTATACTATTTGCAATGTGTCCAAAATCAGGATCGGATTAGGCTAATCATTTAAAGCAGTGCTGTCCAAGACGTCTAATTCTGGGCACTGGCTTGACATGTATCAGCAATCAGCAATCAGCATTCATGCCTATTGCTTTCCTTTTTCCTAATGGAGATAGGAAAAGGAAGGCAGCAGACATAAACACCGATACATTTCTCATAATTACAAATTCGATTCAATACTCAGAATTACAAGTCTTGGACACTAGTTTAAAGAATGTTATTGTAAGTCTGAGAATTTCCTAGGTTTGATAACAAAATTATCTCTAAATGTGTAAATACTTTTACAGGAATCTGCCTAAGCAGTGGTCAAACTGAATCAATAGACACTTCATACCATCATGGCGGATGTTCCGGATTACGAGGGTGACGACGATATCATAGAGCATTACGAGAATCGAGAATCCGATAACGAGCGTGACAGCCACGGAGAAGCGGAGGATGCAACTTCCGACAATGAGACGGGAACTGGGCGGAGAATTGATCCATCAAAGTCTAAGCCGCACGTAGTGAGAAATCCTGTGCCCAAACTTAATACAGAAAGATTGAAAGGTCCGAATGGTATCCAGACCATCGAAAAGTACTTCGAAGGCTTCAAGTTCAACGGCAAGGGTCACGAAAGAACGGACCTCGACAGAATCATGAAGAGACTGGAACATTGGTCCTATCGATTGTTTCCCAAGTACCATTTCGATGATTTTCTCACGAGAGTCGAGCAACTGGGGACGAAGAAAGATCTGCAAGTGTTTATCAAGAGATATCGCCTGGATATGATTACTTCGGACGATAATTTGATCACCAACGATGACATGGATAAAGATGAGGAGGATCAACAGGAAAGCGTGCCTCTGGACGACTTTGATTTGCTGATAACAGAACAGATTCAAAAACAAAAGCAAGCTGAAACGCGAGCTGCCGTTGATGCTCCGAGCACTTCAAGCGAGGATGCATTTGACAAGCTTTTAGCGCAATCCGCTGGTACACAAAATTCCCAAGTACTGCACACAAATACTACTGTTGCTAACGAATTGAGTGATGAAGTAAAACAAAGAATTGAGAGAAACAAGCAACTGGCTATTCAAAGAAGACTCCAGAGGCAGAGGGAGCAGGAGGAAGAAGCTAAGAGAACAAAGTTGATCGATGACACGAATACTCTAAACGAAAGCGGTAATCTTACAGTCCATGACGGGACGGATTCATCCCAGGTAGACAATATGCTATCACAAATAAATGAAAATGCAAATGAAGCAATTATTACTGAATCAAACAATACAGTATCAAATGAAGAGCCAGTAGCAAGCCACGTTTTAGTAAAATAAATCTTGCAGCAATGTATTAAGTTTTCGCTGTCCACAAAAGACATCGTATAGAAGCATTTATTATATAGTATAAAAATTGTTTCATCTGGAATTACCATATACTTAGAAGTACAAGTTATTAGAGATACATGTAAAGGTGAATTTTTTTTAGATGCTTATTAAATAAACATTTAGTTTTTATTTATATTTCGCGATTAATTTCTACGCTTTTGGGTGCTGATATACAGAACATTATTCCCCCGTATAAAGGCATCCCCGTATTTGTCCTTCAATTGTCCGTTCACGTACTCTTCCGTTTGTTCAAGGGCGATATTCATGTAACCATCTATACAAGCCAGTACACCTGCAAATAATACATTGCATTAGGATATATCTTTTCAAACTATTTTTTTAAAGAGAACTTTAACATTCAAAATTTGTAATATTTACTAATTGAATTAAAAGTTGATTCAATTCTTTTAATTCAATTAGTGAATATTACAAATTTTGAATGTTAAAGTTCTATTTTAAAACAAAACATTTGATATATCCTAGTGCTGTCCAAGACTTGTAATTCTGGGCACTGGCTTGGCGTGTATCAGCATTCATGCCTATTGCTTTCCTTTTTCTTAATGGAGATAGGAAAAGGAAGACAACAGACATAAACCCTGACACACTTCAATTCAATACTCAGAATTACGAATCTTGGACAACTGATATAAGTAGAAACAATTGATTCTATCAGGAAAATCTTAGATTTCTTAATATAGCCAACTTGGTGAACGTTAGTACATACATACATCAATGTTGCAGACAAATGTTGCTATACGTCATCAAAATTATGAGTAAATATCTACCTCTGTAATCGACACCGCTGTTCAATTTTACGACGACAGGCCGTCCATGAATTTGTTGTATAAACTGAGACAACGCTTCCTTTCGGCTCATCTGTCAATGTGCAAAGACGACATTTAAATACATTAAAGAAATTGCGCACTAAAAAAAGAGTGAATAGTTGCAGTTATATCGTCACGTTGTTTACATGCCGCAATGTGTTTAATAATTTATAGTAAACGAGAGACGAGCGCGATTGTCACATTCTGCGTACTTACCTTTGTAAATAATACGGATAATCGGTTTCTTCGTGGACCGTCTCGATTCTAAACACTTAACCTAAATCTCTCCGGTCATAATACACGGAATAACGCAAGCGGCAGCCGGCAAGCAGCGGGCGGCTTTGCTCGCTGAGCGATTGAGCATGATTGGCTCTTACCTGTGGACCCAACCAAATCAACCAATCATTCAACCGCTCGGCAAGCAGGCTTATGACGTGACTTTAGCCGAGGAATTGCGGCGATTTAAAAGTGTTCAAAATTAAAAACAGTACTTGGAATAAACAGAAAATTTTATCCTGCAATACGCCGAATTGTTAGGCAAAAGACTGCAAGAACAGAAGAATTATTTAACCGTCGCCGTCATCTTAATTATATCCGTTTAAGCTTCAACCCCGCGAAAATATGCTTGGACTGTATTCCATGGACTTATGAAAATTTATTGATTTTATCATCGACGAGGTACTATCAGGATTATTTCGATTTCCATTAACTTAATTAGCGACTAACTATAATCCAGTAATACCTGCACTATTTTGTTAACATAAATAGATAGAATATTATTTGTCTTTTGTTATTTAAAAATATAATGTTAGTAGATTATTAGGAACGATGAATTATATAAAGAAATTGTGCTGTTAACAATTCTGCTCGAATTAATCGTCGATTAAGTTAATCAGAATTTGATCCAAGTTTTTTTTTAATAATTTGATTAAAATCAATTTTAATAAATGAAATGCGCGCATAATATGATTAAATACGGATATGTGTACGCTGCATTGTTTTGCAACTTATAATTGTTTTGCCTCTATTTATTTGATTTGTTAAATCAATGCAAAAGAAAAATCTCTATGAGAAATCTTGATCGCTTCTTCTTCTTCTTCTTCATGTAATATAGCGCTCGTTCCCCCACGGGATCGATTCGGCCACGATCGGATTAAATCTTGACCGCGAATTTTATTATTATGTCACGAGCGATGGAAAAAAAAAGCGAAAGATGATTAAGAGTCGGAATGATGCGTATGGAAATTTAAACGAAGTAGATATATATCTATCTTCTTGGGTAGTATATATATATCTTCTTGGGAATACCGTTTATTGAGTCATCGATCAGGCTAGAATGGCTAGATCATCGTATGTGTACACATAAAAAGTGTATATAAAAGACCGTTATGAATTATTCATGAATTGATTAATTGTAGATACAGCTCTTATTGTGAGTATTTATATCTCAAGTTAAGTATATCGTCACCCATAGTTGCATCGAAACATTTATCGTTGATGTGATTAAAAATGTGTCGCGAAAGAAAAGAAAGCGATACGTTTCTTCTAAATCACAAACTGCGTCGAGCAAATTAATAATATGCTGATTACTTGATGTATAATGTCATAAAAATTTTTTTAAACGCTTGTAAAAAGTAAATACCATTTAATATAAAATGTTGATTCACGTAAACTTATAAATAACAATTATTTAAATTTTAAAGTAAAATAGCGCGCGCGCATTTCAACATATAACTTACCAGGATTATTACAATGATGAACTATATTGTGTAATAATAATATATTGCAATAATAATAATATATTGTGTAATAATAATAAAAATTTTATTATGGAGTACATAAAGCATCAATGTAAGACATACAAAACTCACTGTGCAGGAAACGTACCTATATTAATTAACACAATCGATTGTACGGAAGATGGATAATTACGCTGCAAAATAGCGACGAAATAACAAAAGGACTTACAGTCGTCATGCAACCGGATTTATATACAGTCCCGACGGAGGCAAACGGGTCTTGATATACCGTCAGACTATTATAATCATTGGGTTGCGCAACGTGATTAGCGATGAATTACATCGATTTGATAAGCATTTATTAATGATGAAAAAGTGATGAGAAACCGGTCTTTCCATAACTAATCAAAACGGTATTAACTAGCGAATAGCTTATTAAAGCCTGTTATGTTAGCGAGGTAACATAACAGGCGTTATGATTTCACGCAATCGGTATACTTATTACAATGATTTGTCATATTTATATTTTCACCATGAGAAATTTTATCTCTTTAAAACACTAGGCGATCAAATAATTTAAGATTCAATAAAGATTTATTTGATTGTAATTATAATTAGAAATAAAAGCAGAATTTAATGAAAATTCAATTTCTATGACTAAAGACTAAAAAACGTGGTGGCTATTTTCTGAACTGGACAATGACATATATAATGTACTAGCTGGTTACCCGGGCTTCGCCCGGACGTCGTTTTTCTTCAAACGACTTCATTTGTGTTTCAATATCAATATTGTGGACAAACATAAGGAGTGTGTCGAGTGGTTGATTTAAAAGCGATTTAAAATCGGACTGCATAAATGTTTTCCTTCATTAAACATGTCGTAACACCGGTCTTTTTCTAATCGAGTTTCAGAATAATGAGTTATTTCCGCTTTTCGGATATTTCACTTATCGATCAGCGATTTCATTTCTTGGTTTTCCCGGGCGTTTTTTTCGGGAATTTTGAGATTGCTCGCTCGCGATGTACATCGAGGTTCTGTGTACATCGCGAGCGAGCAATCTCAAAATTCCCGAAAAAACGCCCGAAAAAACCAAGAAATGAAGTCGCTGATCGATAAGTGAAATATCCGAAAAGCGGAAATAACTCAATATTCTGAAACTCGATTAGAAAAAGACCGGTGTTACGACATGTTCAATGAAGGAAAACATTTATACAGTCCGATTTTAAATCGCCTTTAAATCAACCACTCGACACACTCCTTATGTTTGTCCACAATATGGATATTGAAACACAAATGAAGTCGTTTGAAGAAAAACGACGTCCGGGCGAAGCCCGGGTAACCAGCTAGTCTATATATAAAAGAGAATTAATTTATTAATTTATTCGTAATCTTTTTTTTTTAATTTCTACAACAATTTTGAGATATCCATAATCTTAAAATTTGCAGTCTTCCACCGCCTAAGAAAAAAATTGACGAACAAAATCATTAATAACATCTCAAAGTACGGACTGCTCTTTTAAATAAAAAAGAAACTGTCCGCCGATTATTTAACGAAATATCGCAATTTAAAGTAACCCATGTTTTTCTATGATCCCCCCGCTCTTCCCGACTCTTCCGTACTCGCGGAAATTATTAACACATACAGGCTCACAATTTAAAACTATTTTTGTTACACAATTTGCAATTAGTATCACTGACTCACATTTTAAAACTAATTATATTTGCAATTTTAATCCTGCTCGCGTTATGTTCGTTTGACTTGAAGTTTCAGCATTGTAACAAACTTAAACGCAACGAAATTCACGCGAGACAAAACGTCAATTCGTTACGGTATTCACTGAATACTATTTCTTATTTGAATTTAATTTCAATCTCAAATCGAACTTTTGCAACAGGCATTACAAAAAATATTGTAAGTATGTGGCATTTGCGGAAGACAACGAATTACGTTACATGAGAATAAGCAATCTCGAAATTCCCAAAAGAACGCCCAGGAAAACCAAAGGATAAAATCGGTAATCGATAAATTCTCGAAATTCCCAAAAAAACGCAAGAGATAAAATCGCTGATCGGTATCGAGGTTCCGTAGTAGCCTATGTTTTGCGCAAGGATGTAAAGAGTAACTGTGCCAAAGTTGGTCCAGATCGGTCGAATAGTTTAAAAGTGTATGAAGAACATACAGACATACAGACATTCTATTTTATATATATAATGTATTATTAAATCGTAGATATCCTAAACAAGATACGAACAAATTAAACTTAAATTTTCCATTGCTGAAAGTGAATAACCAGTAAATCAATCACTCTTTTTACTTGACATAAGTCATTTTAAGAGATTTTTCAAGTCATTTAGAAATACGATAATAAATAGTCGGAAGTATTTCCGGCGTCATTTGGACATTGGTCGTAGCGTTGATTGCCGAACGCACAATAATGTTCTTTCTTTGATTGGGACCAGGAAACATCAATCAAACATTCAGGAGAATGTTATATAAATCCATGGATTTATTTTAGACGTCACATCACGCTTGACGATGAAGAAATAAATTAAATCGTAAACCTTGAATTGTTGTATTACGTGTATGTCGAAATAGGTGTGTAATCACAGCTACGCATCTCCAGTCGTCGAGAAGGTCTCTAATCTAGCGGAGCAACAACCAATTTCCGATATCGATGTGAAAGTTAAGCGCGGTTTACGCGGTTACGGGATTTTACCGGCTTGACGGAGTAAGCACCTTTACCGGTATCGTCTGTGTTCGCCGCGATGCTGCTGTAAACTCCTTTGACACCCTCGACGGTACCGCTCTGGCTTTCCTCGGTTTCACCGATGCGGGAGAATAGACTAAAAATAAAATCGAACGATTACCACAAAGTTAATATCTATTATCAAAATGAGATCACTGATCAATATTGACTTGAAATGAGTCTTTATTCCACGTAATGAGCACTTCTAAATTTTTTAATAACGACTCCAGGCATGTTTCTTCTTTTTAACACTCTTCTTACTTTTTAACTATGCGTTCGTTTATTCCTATTGGGAGCTATTGGGAAAATAAAATCTATAATACACGTTACATGTATTATATATTTTGTTTTCCCAATAGCTCCCAATAGGAATAAACGAACGCAGACTAATAGTTTCAATAATATTAGTTTTATAAATAGAAATAAATTAAAAAGGCAACACGTTTATAAATTATCGAGGTCGAAAAACTTTTTAATATTGAAAATTTTGTGCGAGACGCATAAAGTGCTTTAAAAAAACCAGTGGTTAGCATTTGCTATTTGAACTCGCCTTTGTCAACTTATGTCTCATCAATATTTGTTCAATAAATTACCATGTCTTGTCGATTTCCATAATCAACCGTAGTTTTCATATTGTCGATTGTGTGACGAACGGGAGTTACGGAAACATTGGATTTCAAGTAAGAAACCTGTTCACCTTGAAATCTACTCTAGTGTTATGGCGGAAACTCTACGCGGGTTGATTGGTTGGATCGCATACAAAATTCTGATGTCATTACACGTCTGCCGTTATTATATTTCTAATTATCGTTATTATATTTCTCGTAATATTCGGAGCTATCCCACACACACACACACAAATCCGAGACATTAATTTCAACGACAGATTGTCATTGAAATTGAAAATCGATGTTTTCTTCAGTCTCGTTTTACGACTTACTTACAAAAAAATCGATGTATCAATATAAATCGTTTTCAAGTCATAGGCAAGTAAGATTGAAAATCGACTTTCGCCCCACGCCCGACCAGTCCCGCCCAGTCTTACCCGTTTGACAGATCCCAATAGTTTATCGGCAATACATACTCTTATACTCCGGTCCGTGACCGCCGAGATCTCCGTGACCTTAATATCCTCCGCCGTAACCTCCAGCACCGGCATTGGCGCTTGCCCTAGCTTGGTCATTAGCACTACCACCACCATGGCCAAAACCGCAGCTTCCACCAGCACATCCACCTATAAGAACATCAGATACAACATGATGAAATCCGTCGTGAAATCGATTAACATCGTCTAAATTGCCATTAAATTTTTATTTAAATTATCTCCTAGACCTCTAATTCCGCCATGTCCAGCGCCTAATCCTCCTGTTCCGCCCGCGCCGTAACCACTGCTTAAGGTGGTTCATGCAGTACTTGCAAGTCAAATAGGCAACTATTTTTATTAGTGATAAATAAGTGTGATTTTTGTCCGTAAAAATCAGCATATAATTAGATTTATTATTTATGACATCTTTAATGTTATACGACCTCTACGTAATTAAGATATTGAGACAAAAGTCACTTCTTTTACTAGAGTTGTGAGCACGGTCGGTATACACGACCAGTCAGCAGCACGCGTAGTAAGCAGTCTTCGTCGCCGCGATCTATATAACCTTTACGTACAATTGTCAAATATGAGCGAGCAGCCTCGACGTAAGGGAAGTTTCGAGACAAACGTGCACAAACGTGGTAAACGTTGAAAGTTTTGAGATAAGTATGCGCCTTACGCATCAGCTGACACGTGCGACGTTGTGAAGCTGCCGCTAGTGCCGCTCGAGTCCAGCCATCAGTTCCGTGTTGTCGATTTAGTCAATCGAAAATTACGTTTCATTATTATATGGTTCGGTCAATGAACTCGGGCTTTCGTCCAGTATCTTACAAAATGTTTATTGCATCGTTTCGTCAGTTTTTGGTTCGTTCAAGTACATTTGAAGTATTGCAATTTTTGCAGCATAAGCGCTTTTGCCTCGTTTTTCGCATAGGGTCTACCCCCACCGCGTTAAATTGGCAAAGTTTACGGACATATATCTCCGGAACCAATCGGTTAAAAAATCCGAAATTTTACAGACACACTTTAGGAACGTTAACCTTTCATTTCATATCACATTTTCCGGGCTAACTACATATGACCTAAATGCATGAACCACCTTAAACCTCCTCCATGTCCACCTAAACCTCCTCCATATCCAGCGCCAAATCCGCCAGGACCAACGCCAAATCCTCCTCCACCTAATCCCCACCGGCATCAACATTAGCTTAATCTTTCAATATACTTTTTCCAACACTATCACCACTATGTTAAATTTATATAGAATTGTCTTAAAACTCGAAAAAGATATGGAGGCGCAAAAAGTAAAATAATTAAAATTTTCAGAATTAATTGAAAAGGCCACATTAAAATAACGAAAATATATAATTTAAAAAAGAGAAATATTTTGTATTCTGATCAAACAAATTCTAATGGCATGAACAAATATATATATTTTCTAATGTTCACTTACTACTACCTCCAAAACCGCTGCCCGAACTGCCGGCACCACCGTAACTACCGCTGCCATGTCCACTTCCACCGAAACTACCCCTGTAATTGCCTGCACCCACACTAGGATTAGCCCCGCCATAACCATCTCCAGTAACTTTATGAACTCCGCTTCCATCATCACCGTGGCCAACTAAAAATGTGTATAATATATAAAAACTATATATTAAAATGTTCCTACTATTCTATAAGATTGTGAGAAGTTATTATTGTTATTATAGCAAAAGCTAAAAAAAAGCATTTCTTTTTAACTAACTACACAAAGTCTTGAAATTATCTTTGTTATACATATTATATATTTTTTAATTATTTTCTCTTTATTTAGCATTTGTATATTTATATTCTATAAGAAGGGTTAATAAATTTTAATTAATATTATACGCCTAACTGAAATCACTTATGCTTGTTTTTACTTATGCATGTTACTTTTAGACTGCGTAAATTGTTTAGCGTAATATTTTTAAAAAATGTGCTACTTTACTAAATTAGAATGCTTAAAAGCGAAGCTAATATAAATTAAAAATATTACTAAACCTCCAGTAACTTTATGAACTCCGCCTCCATCACCACCGTGGCCATCTAAAATGCGTGTAATATATAAAAACTATATATTAAAATATTCCTACTATAAGATTGTGATAAGTTATTATTGTTATTATAGAAAAAGCTGAAAAAAGCAATTGTTTTAAACTAACTACACAAAAATTATTCTTGTTATACATATTATTGTATATCTTTTAATTATCTCCTCTTTATTTAGCATTTGCATATTTATAATCAATAAGAAGGGTTAATAAATTTTAATTAATTATACTGTAATCACTTATGCTTATTGTTTCCATGTTACTTTTAGACTGCATAAAAATTTTTTAGCATAATATTTTTTTAAACTGTGCTACTGTACTAAATTAGGCCGGTAATATTCATAGTCTTCAAGACCGTCTTAAGTAATGTCTTAAGACGGTCTTAATTAAGACGCTCTGTGATTGGTTCATGACATCTTAAGATTGAACTTAAGGCGGTCTTAAATAACTATGAATACTGGCCTTAGAATGCTTAAAAGCGAAGCTAATATAAATTAAAAAATATTACTAATTGTAAGTATTAACTTCTATTTATTATTACACGTGCCTACGTTCTCTATACATGAAATTCAAATTCTGTTATTTTGAACTAATTACCACCAGGATAGCTTCCGAGGCCTGAAAAAATGTACGAAATATTAATTCTAGATAAAGTATATGAATTAAATATTTGGATTTTAATAAAACAAATTGTTCTTGGTTAAATTGTTCAAAATTAATCAAAATAAAGAATTAATTACCATGGCTACTGCCACCTTCGAATCCTCCATGGCTACCGCCACCTCCGAAACCGCCATGTCCACCGCTGCTACCACCTCCTAACCCGCCGAAATATTAATTCTACATAAAGTATATGAATTAAATATTTGGATTTTAATAAAACAAATTGTTCTTGGTTAAATTGTTCAAATTTAATCAAAATAAAGAGTTAATTACCATGATCACCGTGACCACCGCCGCCGTATCCACCGCTGCTACCGCCTTCGAAACCGCCATGACCGCCGCCTCCGTATCCATCTGTTAGAGCCGAAGATTGTCCACCTGCTGAAGCACTGCCGGTAGCTTGAGCATTGGATTTGGAATAAAGATTTGTTATCAATTTCTCAAAAAAAATCTAAAACTTGTGACCGCTTCTTGTTTTTATATGCGCTTTCTTCGAGGAGCAATCGTAAAGCTGATGTTGTAAAAGGCACGCATTACACATTTACATATATATTTATGAATGTTACGTCACGAGAAGATTATTATATAGTCTCACTTCTAATGGTAAAATCTTGGAAACATAAACTGACATTTTACGTACATATTATATCTCATCTCAGCTGTAAATATCAATTTTAAATAAGAATAATATGTACATTGAATTATTTTATTATTTAAAATAAAATATTAAACCTATCTCCTGTATCGAACACACAAACACACACACACAAAGTTTTTATATTAGGATGAGAAATGATATACTCAAATATTTAAACTTTCTTTTATATATTTCTGACAAAAGAGTTTCTCCTTTTATAACAAATACATTCTTCCTTATTAAAACAATAAAGATGATAACCGCGCGGAAGCAAAATATATCTTTACAATTAGTATAAGGTGTAATGCTTTAATAATGATGACAAGTTGATGTTACAAAACGAAAGCAACTTACCTCGTGCTTGGACACATGCTGCAAATAATAAGGCCAAAAGGCCTATCATCCGATACTGCCACATGACGATATCTGGTTTCTATTCCGATCTGCGCCAAGGGCGCCAAGTCTTTATATCTTGCCTCCCACAGTCCCACCCCGCGACCGCGTTCATACCTTCACATTCCTTCCTAAAACACTGGCTGCTTCGTTCGACGCAGATCGGATTGAGGAGCAATGAAAGTAAAAAAATGCGTTAGATGCGTGGCCAAGGTTAAGGTAATCGGCGCTAATTATTATCGGAAATCCACCCAGGTTTGTCGTCGTATCTTCTTGTGCTCTTATTTACTTTTCGATCGACATCGATAACAAAAGCAATGAAATTATTGTAATTCAAAAAATAAATTGATCAAATGAACTTAGAATATTATAGAAAAAGATGACGCCAAGTGTATTCAAATAAAAATTTTCTTGAGAATTATATAAATAATTTGTACCGCATAGAATAGATTATGTCTATTTTTTTAGAGAAATATGGAAAATAGGGGAATTTTTTGCTTTGGTTATTTATAGCAAAAATGTATTTATTATACGATTCAAGTGAACGAGCCTCTTATAGAAGGCCAAGCAACATGATGGAATAAGAGATTTAATCACTCAACAGCTAACAATAAGAGAATCATATAATATAAAGACACTGTTTCCTGCAATTTACTAATTGTCTACCAATTTATTGTCGCGATTTATTATTATTGCTGTAAACATGATGTGCTAAATATACTTTAAATATGTGTTTGGTCATTGACATTGTCAATGGTAATGGTTTACTGTAATGGTACTTACGTAAGTGCGTTTTTTTCCGTGTTTACGATCTTATATAGCATAGAATGTGGAGGATCGCCGCGCGGCGATTTAATGCGTCGTCTACAATAACAGCAGGAGTAGTGGATTATGACTGTAAGACATAATTAAGCTATTGACCAACCACAGTTGATTATCATTTGATTGTAAAAATCCCATTAGTCAATAGCTTACTTCTTATAGACCGCGGGAGCCAGCAAAAAAAAAATCAAAACTCATTAAGTTCATTACTGGCTTGTAGAGCGGACCAGAAACGTTTTAGCATACATTACGAGCTGGCTTTTTTCTCACGTTTGACGCATACACGCGATTTACGAGTGACGCCACGCCGTCGCGTATTTTCGATCGTGAAGCTATCGTAAAGATAAACACGCGGCTACATCAACGGGATCATTACAATTTTTTATTTTCCTTACCTTGTTATAGGTATCGTCCGTGCGGAAAGACCGCGCGAGACTCTCACGAATCGTCGTGGAGAGACGTTATTTCCCTAGAGATTAATCTTCAATTTTAATATACAAAGTATTCCGGTGCTACTGGATATCCTTTCGTAGTTTACGGTCGTATTACTTACTTTTTTCTCGGCAAAATCAAGAGAGACCATATCGTTTGTTTACCTTTTTAATTTACTTATCTTTTTTTTTATTTTATAATCACACACACACAACTTTTCTTCTTAGCGTATGGCAAGTTTCGAGGATCTATTATAGACTGCCATGCAATTCGCTTTAACTAGATCGGAGGATGTAGGATACAATTTTAATATAAAAGATCGGATGAATTCTTGGACATCTTTAGTTATTTTTATATATTTTGACTTTCTTATATAGATCACTTGAAAAGGGCCCCAACCCGAAAGGCCGAAACGTTGTGAGATAATCCTTATCTTTTATGCCAATAAAGTCGACTTAATAAATTAATTTGAATAAACAACCGTTCTGTAACTGAAATAAACCGAAGAACGAGTATTTATCGTCTTTTTTTGAGGATACGCTACAACTCATGACAAATCGAAAGTTATATATACGCGGCTTCCGTTATATTCGCGCCAATACATGCACTCCACGAGTAAGCGGCGTTTACACACGCAATAATAAGTGGCGCCAACTGACTGGCATTCATTGGCGCCAGAAACCGTTACTATTAAACTGGCAAACTCATAAGTGTTTACATAGTGATGCTATTGGCGCATAATATGCAAAATATGTATTTAAAGTTTATCGTCAAAGTGTCAACTGAGTTGTTGGGTGCGACTATTCGTCACTCTGGGTGACTATGGGTCATTTTTAGGTATATTTCTTATTTCAACACACATGACAGCAAGCATATAACCTTAAATTTTATATAGATTACACTTCAGCCTGGCGCCAGTACTGCTAAAAGTTAAAACATTTTAACTTGCGATTTCTTGGCACCAGTAATCGCCAGTAAACGCCACACTACTAGCGCCAGTTTGTATTAAGTGTTTACACTTGCATTTTTACTGACGCTAGTCGAATGGCGCCACTAATCATTGCGTGTGTATAAACGCCGCATTAATTCGTTTCTCGAGACGAAAACACTATGTTTATTTGCTGCGAAGTACATTTCAATACGTTTAGTCACCCAGATCTCTGCATTGTTGCAGGCGTACGCGACGTTGGCAAACCAGAATCCGCTCGATCTTCTACGGAATTCCAACGATCTATACATATGTATGTACTTGTGTAGTAAGATTCAAAAGTTTCCGACTATAGATATAAAAAAATGTAAAATGAAGTAATTATTATAAGTTTTTATTTTTCAATAAAATTAATCACCCTCTTTATTTTAACATATCGTTTAGAACGATGAATTAATTCTGCTATACCACTAAATGTTCTGAATTTTTGTTGTTAAAATGATTTAGCGATGAGGAGAAAATTATTTCGGAAAATTATTTTTTATTTCTTTAAAGTCTAATTTGCGTGAAAAAAATTTACCAGTGATGAAAAAGTGATTTCCTCAGTGTTAAATCATTTTAAGAACAAAAATTCAGATATTTTTTTAGTAATAAAAAATGATTAATTTATTGTTTTAAAAAATGTATTGAAATAAAAGGTGATTATATTGAAAAATCAAAATGGTTGTTCCATTTTATCACTTTTTTGTATTTTTTGGCCGGAAATTTTTGGACTTTATTACAATTATCCGATACGATCGTTCAATTTTAATCCTTTATTCGGTAAATACGACTCGTTCTACAAACACGAGCTATAGTTAATCGAAAAGTATATTAGAGCTAATAAATATCGGTAAAACTAGTGTATATGATCCATAATTCATATCGGAATTCAGAATAATCAATATTCTACTTGTAACATCGTGTGTGATGCGATACGAAAGACGATTGAAGAATCAGAATGTATAAGCATAGGTATGTACATGAAACATATATTAAAATGCAACACACAAGATGCATAGTAAAAAAAATTATAAATTTCAGGATATAGAAATTTCACACTAATTACGTATCCTCTAAAACGGAATTTCCGATTAATTTAAATTAACGATTAATTCAATCGGTAGAATCGCTCAAAGCAAAGTTTTTATTCTATAATTTTTTAAATAATCTTTTTATTTATTCAACAAGAAAATGATAATTCTATCCAAATTAACGAAATAATTATATATTAGGTGTTACTTGACAAGTTATACTCACTGATTATATATTAAGCCGAATGATTGATGTCGCTATAGTTGTCTATAAACGGATCTACGAGAGCCAAGTGTAATTATATTAAATTTAATTAATGTGAGGTGTATCTAATGGATATTCAGTAGATAGATTGGCAATAGATTCGGAATTACTAATGGACATATTTTCGATTATATATCACTCTCTAAAAGTCGAAGAGTGAAATATCACTCAAAACGAGTGAAATACAAGTGCAACGAAAAGTGAAAATTGAGTCTGCGCACTTGGAGTGAATCGCCCACTCAAGAAAGAGTAAATTTGCGCTCTATAAGTTAAAGTGAAATCGCACTCTATTTGAGTGAAAAGGCACTCTTTTCGAGTGCAGTAGATCAGTGTTCATACAAGTGAATTATGTCACTCTACAATTTTGAGTAGAAAATTTCACTCTGTTTATAGAATCATTTATCAGTCGATCTTTAGTGAATCGTGATTCACTATAGCTTTAGAGTGAGATCGTATTACTCCGGTAGAGTAGCCGCTCCAACAATTTGAGTGGAAAATTTACTCTTACCTTATGAGTGCCCGCATTTACTCAAATTAGAATTACAACCCTCTCTTTTGAAGTGACTATCGCAATCACTCTGATATATTAGTGGCGAAACCACTCTATGAGATTTAGAGAGCAGACGCTCGTTCTTGGACGCGCTCTTGTGGTCGAGATATTTGTACTTCCAAGTTAGGTCATTCCAGTTTTAGATCGTCGCTTTATTAGTTATTGCATGTGACATCGCGGCATAAATCAGCCTCCTAGCACGTCTCGGCCTCGCGACACCTGTTTTCTCGCGTAATCGCCGAAATGCTGATCCGATTAATATACTCGCGCTTACGTGCGGCTTTTGTTTACGCGATATGATAAATCGCGCTTTTTCATCTTTGGTCAAAGTTTCATTTTTTTGTTGAGCTTATGGTTTATTGCTCTATTACTTTTTATTAATAAAATCATACATTCCAAAACGATACAACCCAAAAGATAAATAAAATGTCTCGATTGTGATGAATTGTTTTTGATGAAAATTTATATTGGATTAATCATCGATGAGGTATCATCAGGATTTGATCAAACTCTGATTAACTTAATTGGCAACTTTAGCGTTAAAAAAAGATAAAAAGTAAGTTAAATCAAGATTATAATTAACCTGCATTGGTAGAAATAGACATAAGTCATTGACAGGAGAGGTATTATTAAAGAATGACAATCTTAAGATAACTTCGACTAAACTTGGATTAACTTAACTCTTTGCCAACCCCGTGAGAGTTACTCTAAGCATTGGGTACTGCACAATTTTTGTGATTTGCATCGCTCTTTTTCTCTCTCTGTTTTCTTTCTCTTCATATTGCTTTTTTTCAAACTAATTAAGTATAGCATGGCATAATAAAACAGGTATAGATCTACCCATTTGTGCCCATTTTCACCAATGTAAATTAACTTTAATCTCGGTTTAATTTATTTTTTATTATTTTCCAATTTTTAGAAATTTTTATCTTTTTCCAGTTCTTAGAAATTAAACTGAGATTAAAGTTAATCTATAATACATTGGCAGAAATGGGTATTAGTCCTTCAGTGATGGTTCATATGAAACAGGTACATCTACTCGAACGGTCAGTAAAGTGTTAATCGGCGATTAATTCAACCGACAATGTTGCTTAAGCAACAAAAACTTTAAATTATACATATACATATATATAATTCGGTATCTCTAATCTAATCTTTATTTTCTCTATATGTCAAACAATAAAAAATTAATAATTCCGTCTATGTTAACGAAATAATATAAAAGTATCACGTTTGACAAATTTAAGAGTTAGAAAAAAAAAGTAAACCGAGATTAAAATTATGACGTGACTTTAGCCGAGAGATTGCGGCGATTTAAAGTGTTCAAAATTAAAAATAGTACTTGGAATAAAGAGAAAATTTTATCCTGCAATATGCCGAATTGTTAGGCAATAGACTGCAAGAACAGAAGAATTATTTAACCGTCGCCGTCATTTTGATTGATCATAGGTATCCGGCGTTATCCAATAAATTTCCCTCTTTTTTCCCCTTAAGCTTCAACCCAGCAAAAATATGCTTGGACTGTATTCCATGGACATATGAAAATTTATTGGTTTGATCATCGACGAGGTACTATCAGGATTATTTCGATTTCCATTAACATAATTAGCGACTAACTAATAATCCAGTAATACCTGCACTATTTTGTTAACTTAACATAAATAGATAGAATATTATTTGTCTTTTGTTATTTAAAAGTGTAAGATTAGTAGAGTATTAGAAACGATGAATTATACAGAGAAATTGTGCTGTTAACATTTCTGCTCGAATTAATCGTCGATTAAGTTAATCAGAATTTGATCCGTCTTTTTAAATAATTTTTGATTAAAATCACTTTTAATAAATAAAATGCATAATATGATTAAATACGGAAATGTACGCTGCGTTGTTTTGCAACTTAATTGTTTCGCCTCTATTTATTTGATTTGTTAAATCAATGCAAAGGAAAAATCTCTATGAGAAATCTTGGCCAGAATTTTATTATCTATTATGTCACACGAGCGATGAAAAAAAATCGAAAGATGATAGAGTCGGAATAATGCGTGGAAATTTAAATGAAGTATATAGGTGTATATGTCGTAGGTTTACTGCAAAATCAGCCCTTTTGCAAAAAGACTAGTCTCTTTGCGAAAGGCCGGCCTTTTGCGAAGCACTGATCGTATCCCAATAAGACTGAACGCACTTTAGGCTTTTTGGCACACATGGGTTGGTGCTAGGCTAGGCACTTTGCAAAAAGTCTAAAATACGTTAGTCTTATTAAAGAAACGATCAAATGCTTTCGCAAAAGGCCGGCATTTCGCAACAAGGCTAGTCTTTTTGCAAAAGGCTGATTTTGCAATAAGCCTGCGACATATATATCTTCTTGGGAATACCGTTTGAGTCATCGATCAGGCAAGATCATATATGTATACATAAAAAGTGTTTATACAAAAGACCGTTATGAATTATTCATGAATTGATTGTAGATACAGGTCTGATTGTGAGTATATATATATATCTCAAAGTTAAATATATCGTCACCCATTAGGTAGTTGCATCGAAACATTTATCGTCGATGTGATTAAAAATGTGTCGCGAAAGAAAAGAAAGTGATGCGTTTTTTCTAAAATCGTAAACTGCGTCGAGCAAATTAATATGCCGATTACTATGATAATCAACATCATTAAAATTTTTTAAAACGCTTGTAAAAAATAAATACCATTTAATACAAAATTTTGAATCACGTAAATAGCTAGATAACAATTATTTAAAGTAAAAAACGCATTCAACATATAACTTATCAGGATTATCATGCAATGATAAAATATATTATGTAATAATATATTGTAGTATTTGTAATAAAATGATACTAATTCTATCTCTTGGAGTACACAAAACACATCTACAATATGTGAGACATACAAAACTCACTGCGCAGGAAACATATTAATTAACACACTCGATTGAGCGGAGGATGGATAATTACGCTGCAAAATAGCGACGAAATAACAAAAGGACTAACAGTCGTCATGCAACCGGATTTACAGTCCCGACGGAGGCAAACGGGTCTTGATATACCGTCAGACTATTATAATCATTGGGTTGCGCAACGTGATTAGCAATGAATTACAACGATTTGATGGGCATTCATTAGTAATGAAAAACTGATGAGAAACCGGTCTTTCAGACTAATCAAAACGGCATTAACTAGCAAATAGCTTATATTAAATAGCGGAGCAACAGACGTTATGATTTCACACAATTTGTACTTACGGTACAAATTTGTCATATTTATATCTTCATCGAGAAATTTTATCTCTTTAAAACGCTAGACGATCAAATAATTTAAGATTCAATAAAGATTCATTTGACTATAATTAGAAATAAAATCCGAATTCAATGAAAATGCAATTTCTACGGCTAAAACGTAGTTGCTAGTTTCTGAACTGGACAATGACATATATAATGTATTATTAAATCGTAGATATCCTAAACAAGATACGAACAAATTAAACTTAAATTTTCCATTGCTGAAAGTGAATAACCAGTAAATCAATCACTTTTATTTGACATAAGTCATTTCAAGAGATTTTCCAAGTCATTTAGAAATACGATAATAAATAGTCGAAAGTATTTCTGACGTCATTTGGACATTGGTCGTAGCGTTGATTGCCAAACGCAGAATAATGTTTTTCCTTTGATTGGGACCGGGAACGGGGAAACATCAATCAAACATTCAGGAGAATGTTATATAATTCCATGGATTTATTTTAGACGTCACATCACGCATGACGATGAGGAAATAAATAAATCGTAGACCTTGAATTGTTATGTATTATGTTTATGTCGAAATAGGTTTGTAATCACAGCTACGCATCTCCAGTCGTCGAGAAGATCTTTAATGGAGCAATAACCAATTTCCGAAATCGATGTGAAAGTTAAGCGCGGTTTACGCCGGGATTTTACCGGCTTTGACGGCGTAAGTACCTTTACCGGTACCGTCTATGTTCGCCGCGCTGCTGCTGTAAACTCCTTTGGCACCTCCGACGGTACCGCTCTGGCTTTCATCGGTTTCACCGATGCGGGAGAATAGACTACAAATAAAATCAAACGATTATCACAAAGTTAATATCTATTATCAAAATGAGATTCATTTATCAATATTGACTTGAAATGAGACTTTATTCTACATATTTTTTAATAACGACTCCAAGCATGTTTCTTCTTTTTACTCTTCTTACTTTCTAAAGGTTGCAATATTAATGTTATAAATAGAAATAAAAAAGGCAATATGTTTTTAAATTATCGAACTCAAAAAACTTTTCAATATTGAAAATTTTGTGCGAGACGCGCGTAAAGTGCTTAAAAAACCAGTGATCAGCATTTGCTATATTTGAGCTCGCCTTTGTCGACTTATGTCTCATCAATATTTGTTCAATAAATTACCGTGCCTTACCGATTTTCATAATCAACCGTAGTTTACATATTGTCGATTGTGTGACGAACGGGAGTTACGGAAACATTCGGTTTCACAAGCAAGGAACCTGTTCACCTTGAAATCTACTCTAGTGTTAGGAAAACTCTACGCGGGTTGATTCATCGCATACAAAATTCTGACGTCGTTATTACACGACTGCCGAATTATTGTAATCATTTTTCTCGTAATATTTGGAGCTATCCTAAATCCGAGACATTATAATCTCAACGATAGATTGTCAAATTGGAAATCAATATTTTCTTCAATCTCGTTTTACAATTTTCTTACAAAAAAACCGATGTATCAATATAAATTGTTTTCAAGTCATAGGAAAGTGAGATTGGAAATGATTGAAATATTCCTTAAATTTTATCGTTATACTTGTATATAGTTTTTCGGCAATACATACTCTACTCCCGGTCCGTGACCGCCGAGATCTCCGTGACCTCCATATCCTCCGCCGTGACCTCCAGCACCGGCATTGGCGCTTGCACTAGCTTGGGCATTAGCACTACCACCACCATGGCCAATACCGCAGCTTCCACTAGCACATCCACCTAGAACATGAGATACAACATAATAATGAAATCCGTCGATTAACATCGTCTAAACTGCCATTAAATTTTATTTAAATCATCTCCTAAACCTCCAATTCCGCCATGTCCACCGCCTAATCCTCCTCCTAATCCTCCTGTTCCGTATCCACCGCTTAAACCTCCTCCATGTCCACCTAAACCTCCTCCATGTCCACCGCCAAATCCGCCAGAACCACCCCCTCCATGTCCTCCGCCAAGTCCACCAACGCCATATCCTCCTCCACCTAATTCACCGGCATCAACATTAGTTTAATCTTTCAATATACTTTTTCCAAGACTATCACCACTGTCTATGTTAAATTTATTATAGAATTGTCTCAAAACGTGAAAAAGATATAGAGGTGCAAAAAATAAAATAATTAAAGTTTTTAAAATTATTGGAAATCCACATTAAAATAACGAAAATATATAATTAAAAAAAGAGAAATATTTTGTATTTTGATCAAACAAATTCTAATGGGGCATAAACAAATGTTCACTTACTACTACTTCCTAAACCGCTGCCCGAACCGCCCGCGCCGGCACCGCCGTAACCACCGGTGCCATGGCCACTTCCACCCAAACCCCGGCGCTACCACTACCTCCGTAACTACCTGCACCCGCACTAGAACCAGCCTTGCCATAACCACCACCACCACCACCCACCACCACCAGAGCTTATACCATCACCATATCCTCCGAGGCCACCACTACCAACGTGACCTCCGGAGCCACTTCCTACATGACTGCCAGCAGTGCCAGCACCGGCGCTACTTCCACCGTAGCCGCCGGCGCCAGACCCACCATAACCACCTCCTAAACCTCCACTAATTTTACCAATTCCGCCTCCATCACCACCGTGGCCATCTAAAAATGCGTATAATACATAAAAACTATATATTAAAGTGTCCCTAACTAATATAAGATTGTGAGAAGTTATTATTATAGCAAAAGCTTAAAAAAAAGCATTTGTTTTAAACTAACTACACAAAGTCTTAAAATTATCTTTGTTATATTATTATATATATCTTTTTTAATTATCTCCTCTTTATTTAGCATTTGTATATTTATATTCTATAAGAAGGGTTAATAAATTTTAATTAGTAATACGCCTGACTGTATCACTTATGTTTGTTTCCATGTTACTTTTAAACTGCGTAAAAAAAAAAATTTTAGCGTAATATTTTTTAAAAATGTGCTACTCTACTAAATTAGAATGCTTAAAAGCGAAGCTAATATAAATTAAAAATATTACTAATTGTAAGTATATTAACTTCTAATTATTATTACACGTGTCTACGTTCTCTATACATAAAATTCAAATTCTGTTATTTTGAACTTACCACCAGGATAGCCTCCGAGTCCTGAAAAAATGTGCGAAATATTAATTTTAGATAAAGTATGTGAATTAAATATTTGGATTTTAATAAAACAAATTGTCCTTGGTTAAATTGTTCACAATTAATCAAAATAAAGAGTTAATTACCATATCCACCTCCGTGCCCACCCACCGCCGCTTCCATATCCGCCATGGCTACCGCCACCTCCGTATCCTCCAGGGCTACCGCCACCTCCGTATCCTCCAGGACTACCGCCACCTCCGTATCCTCCAGGGCTACCGCCACCTCCGTATCCTCCATGGCTACCGCCACCTCCGTATCCTCCAGGGCTACCGCCACCTCCGTAACCTCCAGGGCTACCGCCACCTCCGTATCCTCCATGGCTTCCGCCACCTCCGTATCCTCCATGGCTACCGCCACCTCCGTATCCTCCATGGCTACCGCCGCCGTGTCCACCGCCGCTACTACCTCCTAAACCGCCGTGGTCACCACCCCCTAAACCGCCATGACTGCCGCCTCCGTGTCCATCTGTCAGAGCCGAAGATTGTCCACCTGCTAAAGCACCGCCGGTAGCTTGAGCATTGGATTTGGAGAAACTGCCACCACCAAAGGAACCTGCGCTGGCCGAACTGCTAGCGCTGCTGGAAGCTGAACCTCCGCTATAACGCTTCAAACGCGATGATTCGATTTCTGCAATAAATTAAGAGAATTGCTTTTATATCACCAAGTTAAACTTAATAACTTGAAGCAAAATCACTGAAAAAATACCTTTAAATGAATTACAAACCTCCAGAATTATATGTAAATATTTATTTTTTAAAAATAAATCTTTCTCCTTTATATTATGGGCCAAAAATTTATATTACTTGTTTTAATACTTACAAGAAATTAAAGTGCACTTAAGTGAAATGTTTCTATTATCTTGGATCAGAGTTCAAGTACATAGAAACTCAATTATCTACATACGACTGCAACAAATTCATATTCGTATTCATAATAAAGATTTGTTATCAATTTCTCAGAAAAAATTTAAAACTTGTGGCTGCTTCTTGTTTTTATATGCGCTTTCTTCGAGGAGCAATCGTAAAGCTGATGTTGTAAAATAGAAGACACGCATTACACATTTACACATATTTATAAATGTTACGTCACGAAAAGATTATCGTAGTCTTACTAATGGTAAAATCTGGGAAACATAAACTGATATTTTACGTATTATATCTCATAGGCTGTAAAAATATCAATTTTTAAATAAGAATAATATATGTACATTGAATTATTTTATTTTATTTAAAATAAAATATTTTATAAAGTGTATCTCCTGTATTGAACACACACATACACACACATACATTAAGTTTTTATATTAGGATGAGAAATGTAACACTCAAATATTCAAACTTTCTTTTATATATTCCTGACAAAAGTTTCTTCTTTTATAATAATTACGCTCTTCCTTATTAAGACAATAAAGATGATAACGGAAGCAAAATTATTATATCTTTTACAATTAGTATATAAAGCATAATATGCTTTAATGATGACAAGTTGATGTTACAAAACGAAAGCAACTTACCTCGTGCTTGGACACATGCTGCAAATAATAAGGCCAAAAGGCCGATCGTTCGATACTGCCACATGACGATATCTGGTTTCTATCCCTCGGCCGCTAAGTCTTTATATCTTGTCTCCCACCTCGACCCTCGACCGCGTTCATTCCTTCCTAAAACACTGGCTGCTTCGTTGGACGCAGATCGGATTGAGGAGCAATGAAAGTAAAAAAATGCGTTGGATGCGTGGTCAAGGTTAAGGTAATCGGTGCTTATTATCGAATCCATCCAGGTTTGTCATCGTATCTTCTTGTGCTCTTATTTATTTTTTGATTGACATCGATGAATTTGGCACTTTGTTGCAAAACACAATGTAAACGAATTCGTCTTTAGAAAGTATTTTAAGACAAAATGCAATGAAATTATTGTAATTCTAAAATAAATTAATCAAATAAACTCAGAATTTTATAGAAAAAGATGACGCCAAGTGTATTCAAATAAAAATCCTCTTGAGAATATTTTATGCTAAAACAATAATTTTTGTACCGCATAGATTATGTCTATCTTTCAGAGAAATATGTAAAATAGGGGAACTTTTTGCTTTGGTTATTTATAGCAAAAATGTATTTATTATACGATTTAAGTAAACGAGCTTCTAGAAGGCCAAGAAACATGTCGGAATAAGAGATTTAATTACTCAACAGCTAACAATAAGAGAGTCATATAATAAAGACATTATTTCCAATTTACTAAATTCCTACCAATTTATCGCCGCGATTTATTATTGCTGTAAACATGATGTGCTAAATATAGTTTAAATATGTGTTTGGTCATTGACATTGTCAATGGTTTAACGATTACCCGTTCAAACAGCTACAGGAATATGATACGATCTAACAATAAGCCGATAATGTAAAATATTTACGAAGGTCATTTGCAGCCTCCAGCTCGGATTATCTCGATGAATCTTAATGTTATTTCACAGATTTATCACTTGTGATGCCAATCGTTAATAATACGTAATAAGAGGTATATCCACTTTGTCAATAATAATTGTGATTTTTCTATTTTCACAAATTATTGTATAAGAAAACAGATGTATAATTTCTCAAAAGAAAAGTTAAAAACATTAACATACAGAATTCAGTATTGCTTTGTAATATTATAATGTTTTTTAATATTTGAGAAATATTGAACGAGTAATTATATATGTATTTTAATGCAAAAGTATGAATATTAGAGAATATATCTTTTTTGAAGAAATCTATTTTTAAAAAGTCTTCATTTGTGTTCAAAACTGTAATGATGTGACCATTTACATTATAGCAGCAAATATTAAAATCGAGTCTTCGATAAAAGGATAGCCTTCAAAGCACAAAAAAATGGCAATTTTTATAGATTACTGTAATCTAGAACTTGGAAATACATGGGGCGATAGAGGAAACAGTTACACGATTGATATTTATTACATGTTATGTAGTTCTAGAATAGAGTGAGTGTAAAATGTATGTAATGTATGCATATATGTATGTAAAATAGACCAGTTCTGGCATAAAATACCTATAAGTGAATATTAAAAAAATTATAATTCCTATCTTCTCGTAAGTTACAAGGCCAATAACAAAACGTAATTTCTTAACAATTATTAATTTGCATTCTTAACGTATCTTTACTTTATTGCCCAACGATTTGTATTATAAACGATGAGGCAGGTTGCATTATATTTATTTAGATCTGTATTAATCACGATTATGTGTATGGCATATATTTTTTCATTAATATTATTATTGAATTATTAAGATTATATATTTTCTCTTCCCCTCCCCAGAGATTAGACTCCCTACATCTTTCTTTTCCGTGTACATATGTGATTCCATGAAATGTATATTCTGCGAAGAGTAAATCAATAAGATGCGTTATGTAAATTAAATTATAGGAAAAATATTATAAATATATAAAATACATTCTCTTATACCCATGATAGATAAAATATTCTTATTATTTATGCTGAAAGGACTGTCGCGGTTTTATTAGAACCGCAAATTTCTCGAGATCAATTTGTCTTTATCTCAGTTTTTATGAAACACTATCAGCAATCGCGTGTTTTTACATTTTCACATCATCGCGATTAAATTAAACGGGGAAGTACAAGGAAAGAATCCTTTGATCGGTCTAACAGATTAAAGCGACGCGTATAATCGAAATAGTCACGAGATAGTTCGTGGCTTCCGTTATCGAGGTGATTTTTTGAAATTTTCTCGACGCAATAATTTATAATTTGCATACTTAGCACAAAGTGAACGATACACAAGAGCAAATATTTATTTAATGAACTAATCTCACGAGCGCTCGTTTGATTGTAAAAGTTGTCATTCGCTTATATTAAAAAAATCTACGATTACTTCCACTTAACATTTAAATATTAATTGGTCTCTATGTGTATGTTTGACTTGAAATTTGAACTTCTATATATAATGCAAATAATAAATAATTACAATACGAAGATAAATAAATTATTTTGTGCAAGACGATTCTTAAAATGCATAATTATAAATTTTTTTCGAATTTGTACGACACCCGCACGGTATACGGGAAGTTCCATGTTGAAAGCCTGGCTGAGGTAATATTTTTCGCAATAAAAATTAAAACTATTTAAATATGATGCTTATATATAAGCGTCAAAAGTAGAAAGGACCAAAACCCATGGTTGGAACGTCTTGACGATTAGTTTGAGAGGAGCTATGCTGTATCTAACAAACAAAGTCGGCGCACAGTCTTTCTAATTATATTGTTTATACCGGAACGACGATTATGCCAGTCAAAGTCCATTTAAAATAATTTAATTCTATAAATTTTTTTTCTCGCTATCCGAATGGAAAACAATAGCTCTAACATAAACTGACTTTTTCTTATGCAAAAATAATGTAGATAATAATAATAAACAAAAATCTCATATTTAGAGTAAAGAAACTACAGATTTATAATTTTTTAGCCAATAGGTACGTTGTTTCTCTTAAATTGAAGGAGGTCAAATTAAATATAGATAAATAATTAAATATAGATAAATAATTATCTTGAAACTAAATTTTTTAAATCCTTTGTATCATTGCATATATACAAGGTAAGATGAAATACCTACACGGTGCAATATGAAAGAGAGTGATATTCTATATGGCTCAAATAAGTCCAAATAATAGAATAAATTTCTTCCAAGTAAGGCCTCGTTTTCGAGAAAAAGAACTTTGAAAATTAATCGAATACTTGACTGATTTTGACATAACGATTTTTGCTACGTCTGTATGATGGTTTGTTTATTATCAAGACTAACTAATGTAAACAGTTGTTTCTTAAAACAGACGAGTGAATTTGTGAGACGAAGAAAATAATTTTACTTCTTATACATTTATTTCTTATTTAGTTGAGATATTATTGAAAGTGCTGGCCGTTTTGTCGTATACAAAGTTGTGTTCTGCGAATTAAATTAGAATGGAGTGTTTCTAACGTGTTCTGCCCTTTTAATTCTTCAATTCTTCGCGTACTCGATTAACTTTCAAAATACGTCCTTCTTCTCGAAAACGAAGCCTTATATGAAAAAAATTTATTCTATTATTTCAATTTATTTTGAACCATAGAATCACCCTTTCCTAGTTGTACTTTTATTTTTCAGCCCACTGTATAATAGGTGTTCAAGAAACTTTTTATGTTGCATATGCTATGATTAGCAATTAATGGATTGTGAGATCGTGTATTTAACGTCATATGACAGTTTTTGTCAAGGATTCGATTTTAACATTCTTTACAAATAACCATATCGTTCGTCCACTGTATGTTCATTATATTGTGTGTTTTATTAATATATGTCTTAATAAATAGTAATTTAGTGATAATAAAGCAATGTTAAAAGTTTTCTCGATGTAGATGAACATTTACAAAGTGATATTTATATACAAGTATAAAGTGATTTTAGTTTTTTTTCTAATTTACCGAATTTACCTTCGCAATTTTTGCATAATAAAAAATTAATATACTCAAATAGGTCTTAAACGTAAATAAAATTCTTTATAATCTTGGAAAGAAAACTTTTAAATATCTTTGTAAATTTAAAGTATAATATAAAAGAAAAAAAGATATTAAGAAATTAAAAATGATGCTGAATTCAGTGCTAATGATATAAAACTGAATTCTTACCAAAGTTGTGTGTGTGTGTGTGCTATCTTGACAAATAATTATAGGTGTTGAATATCGATTTCTCATGTCAGTCATGAACGGCTGCTTTCCGTTAATTGATATCGATACAGCAACCATCGGACATCATCTTCGATGTCCCTGGAAAACATTCAGCCTCGGAAATTCCACGCCTCTTTTTCTTAAATTCTGAAATAGATATCAGCTTCCAGTCAGTTCTCGATTTCCGGCAAGAAACTCAATTCGAACGTATTTGCGCACGCAAGAAAACGAATAATAATAGATAAATATTACAAACGATAATTATGTATGGATTGTGGAAACATCGTAACTACATTGGGTTTCCGTTACTTTTTTTTGCGTTAATTACGGATAGTATTACGAATTATTATTCATATCTATAACGCTATATAATCCTCGGGGCGTCGGGAACGTGAAAGAAAAAATAAATCAAGCGATTTGTATACCCGGCCTTTTCTATAATTATAGAACGGCAAATAGAATATATATATTTCTGCATGGAATCAAAGAGTTATCTGCGTTTGCCGTTACGTCGCTTGGTGCAGACGTTTTCTCTTATCGATTCATCCTAAGCATCCTGAAGAATATATGCTTCCTGCAAACTTGCTTTTACAAATGCAACAAGTTTCTTCTTCTAAATGTTTAATTTTATCTCCCTGATCACGAAACATGTTCTCCCGTCGGAGATCGAATTTATTTGAGAGCAATTCCACTGCAGTCGTGAAGATTAATGGAATTAACGCATATATCGGTAACAGTGACTGCTTAATTATAAAAGCTTGCAAATAAAAAGAAAAGGTACCATTATCTAATTTTTTCAAAGGTCGATTTCCTTGATAGCCAGAACGAGAGAAGACCGGCACTCTTGAATGAGACAAACAGCCTTCTTTTTATACTACGCATTTCGGCCTCTTATATCCCGCGCGTCAGAGGTTTCAATTATATATGGTTATTCATGAGCACATGAACGGCTCGTTAAATCGCCGCTCGGCGATCCTCCACATTTTATGCTTTGAGATCGTAATTATCGTATAAAGATGGAAAAAAGCGCACTTACGATGCCAAAACTCATTAATTCCGTACTGGCTCGTACTTAGAGCAGACCAGAAACGTTTTAACATACATATTACGAGCTGGCTTTTTTCTCAAGTTTGACGCATACACGCGATTTACGAGTGACGCGACGTCGCCGCGTATTTTCGATCGTGAAGCTACTCATAAAGATAAATACGCGGCTACATCAGCGAGATCATTATTTTTATTTTCCTTACCTTGTTACAGGTATCGTCCATGCGGAAAGATTGACTCTCACGAATCGTGCGGAGAGACGTTATTTCCGAAAGATTAATCTTCAATTTTAATATACGGAGTATTCCGGCGCTATCGGATATCCTTTCGTAGTTCACGGTCGTATTATTTACTTTTTTCTTAGCGAAATCAAGAGAGATCATCGTTTGTTATTTAAAATCGCACCTTCCAATATTTTCGGCATTTTCTACCCGAGGAAAAATTTATCATATCATATAATTTATCATATAATTTATTAATTATCATACAGGGTGAGTTATTTTAATTTACCACCCCCAAAAACTTTTTTATTTTTCATTGTAGAAGAAAATGCTTCAGACAAAGTTGTTTGGCTTGAAGGGGGACACATGATTCCGATGTGAGTCATGTGGTAGATGTCGTCGTTTTCAAGAATTTTAAAAGCGACTAATTTCTTAAATGGAACGACTTTTTCCTTGAGATAAAAGTTGTAGATATCGTTGAGACGTTTTCAAAACACTATGATAAAGCTCTCTTCCGTTAAGAATTTCCTTAGATATTTTAAATTTTGTAATGATATTTTTAATCTAAAATATGAAATATCTCGTAAAGTATTCACTTTTCGATGACTACCTTGATACTTTTTATACCTAGAATAATGAAAAGATTTAAATAATAATATTAATTTTTACATTTACAATTTTACAAAATTGAATGAGTCTACAAAATACAGTCAAATTTTTTAAAATAATTTTTTTTACAACAATTGATTCCTTTCATTATTCTACGTATAAAAGTATCAAGGTAAAGTCATCGAAAAGTGAGTACTTTACGAGATATTTCATATTTTACATTAAAAATACCTATCATGACAAAATTTAAAATATCTCAGGAAATTCTTAACGGAAGAGAGCTTTATCATAGTGTTTTAGAAACGTCTCGACGAGATCTACAACTTTTATCTCAAGGAAAAAATCAAGAATTTCCATTTAAGAAATTAGTCGTCTTTAAAATTTCTTGAAAACGACATCTACCACATGACTCACATCGGAATCATGTGTCCCCCTTCAAGCCAGACAAACTTTTGTCTGAAGCATTTTCTTCTACAATAAAAAATAAAAAAGTTTTTTGGGGGTGGTAAATTAAAATGACTCACCCTGTATAAAAGATATCCATATATGTTTTCTTTCTTTTGTATAATCTCTGTTCGTATAAGAAAAATAATATGAAGAATAATTGAAAAATAATTGAACAAATAACTAAAATTTGTTTTTTACAAAAAAAAAGTTTAAAAAAAGGAGAAAAAATTGCTTATATATAATCATATATATAAATGTAATAATTATATATAAATATGATTATACAATGAGCAATTCTTTCTCCTTTCTTCAAACTTTTTTTTGTTAAAAACAATATGCAAAAATATTCTTTTTATTATTTTTTAACAATATTAAAATATTGATAAAGAAATTATATTTTTAATTCTTCTTATTATTTTTCCCTGTATACAAGAACAGGGATTATGTAGGAGAAAGAAAAACATATATGGACACATATTGATTTTATATGTATCGTAATTACACATACTTTTACGTGTTTTTATGTGAAAAATTTTTTGGTATTGACTTGCGTTCCATCCTAATGATTTGTCAACATAGAATCACGGTGCGTATTATATAAACATAAAAAATACTTAGCGCATGTAATATTCTTTTGTAAATTTTGCTCTTTGCATAGTACGTTAAATACGTTCAAGGAAAACCATCGATGAATCGATTTGATCAAGAAAGATTCTGCGATGCTGCGGTACACATATATTCCACGAGATTAATTAAAAATCGGCCAGTCTGTACTATCGACTTCGTAATTTCCATCTCTTTCTAATGTCTCCTAGAAAATAACCGTTATTATGAGCAAGAAAAAAAATGTAGGCGCAATCGCACTGATATATGTTTATTGCAGCAAAACATGATAATACATAATTATATGACATTCACTTATTACATTTGCTTGTTTATCTTAGCTGCAAGAAATAATTTAAGGAAAAATATGTATTCGAAATATACGATGCGGATGAATAGCTGAAATAGATGGGATATTTCGATATCGGAATCGACGAATTGAACTAACAATATAAGAAGCAATCCATTAGGATTGAAAGGTTGAGAAAATGTGCTATACGGAGGATAAATCTGTTATGGCAAAACGCTACTTATATAACTTACATTCTGATATATATGAATTGTCTAATGCACTTTAATTTGATTATAAGAATGTGATTCCGGTCTTTTCTACTTTCGACTTCATTGGATCTAAACGTTACAATATCGCAACTTCTTATCATTATAGATATATTATAAAATTATCCTTCCGGAGTTGCACTCTTTGCGCTTAAAGTGAGTCAAATATCTACGCTTTAATATGCTAATATTCGAGTTTGTTTTTATTTTATTTGCGAACGTATATATGTATCTATTAGATTGTTGAACACTCAGAAAGCATTGTACATCAGACGCTTAACGAGGCAAAGGTAATGGTTTGTGGACCAGTCTGTGATTTACTTTCAACAAATTTCTACGCATATACTTCATAAAGCGTCAACTAAGCTTTCATTTTACTTACGGATTTTCAACCGAGTAGTGTATACAACTAATTCTCTTTCCATGTTCTCTTTCTCTCTCTCTTTTAATGTTATACAAGGTCGACCGAAATACGTAATACAATCAGGAAAGAAGTGATACTGACTCAAAATAAATTGAAATAATAAAAGGACTTTGAAAGTTAATCGAGTACTTTACTGATTATGACATAACGGTTTAACCAGTATTTTGGCCCCACCCTGTATATTAATTATAATCTAAATTTTTATAACAAATAACAACCTTCTCAAACGGCACAAATCCGAAGATGTCTTTTTTAAATGTTATCTGACTAATAAAGAGTAATTCAATAAATCAATATATTCTCATAATATCTTTTTTAGACTTTTATATAGTCTAAATACATAAGCAAGCTTAACGATTAACTTAAGCTTAACTTAATGATTTATTTGTCTCTTTGATTCGTTATTCAGGCAGAGGTACAGCTTAGAGATTATAAATTCTGTCAGTTAAATAGCCGCTCAACATAGAGATAATAAAATATATTATTATGTAGCGCATTATAGCCATTTTATAAGAGAATTTCTTCAAGTCTCTCTTTGTGCAGGAGCTATATCATAGATTGGTTCTAAAAGCGCAATGGCACCATTTACTAAAACTCAGAAGCATTTTCTTAGATCTATGATATATAACATAAATATTCTTCCCATTTTATACATTTGCTTAATACGAATTAGATCGCATAGAGAGAAAAGCATTAACAAAATTATTGTCTTATTTGAAAACCATTATAAGCAGATTTGATTATAAAATTGGTCCGATATTAATATGTATAATTTCTCGTGACTTTCATTGAGTTTCGTTATTACGTTATAACAGAATGTGTCTAAAAACGTGTTATTAGTGTAAATATATCTGGATACAATTCTAACACTATGTATTATATCCAGTATATTCATACTGGATGATAATCGCGCAGTAGCAATCAATTATATATGAGTAAATTATATAAAAAAGAACCTTTGTTCTTGAAAAGTAATGTTCAAAAATATATTACTTAATATATTGTATTGCTATTGTGACCATTACTTATCCGCGCGACTGTCGCTCAATAAAGAACAGATATAAAAAAGCTTTATTTAAAACTTCTAAACGCGAATACAATTAATATATGTGTAAATATCATATTACATGTTTTTATATTTATACACATATATATTATATATATATATATATATATAATTTCATCTCTTTCTCTTTCTACGAATAACATTCTCCATAAATTTGACATAATGTCGAGATTCCCGTCACTCGTTTATATACATTGTAATGCCATTTTTTAAGTTTATATTAAAAGCATAAATCACATATCAAAAAGTCCTGCGACTTGTATAAAAAGTTTCTTTTTATAATTTCGTCTCTAAATAATTTCCTGTACTTTTCGTTATATTTTTATATATTATTTGTATACGATTTTTAATTGCCTTCAAAATTATAAAGTTTTCGTTGGAAGAATGACTTAAGTCTGAGAACACAGTACTTAAAAATCATGATTAAATATTTAAGTAAATGCTTGCAATATTTTACTAGCAGAATAGTGGAATAGCTTAAAGGTAAAAAAACAGTGTAATAAAAATAAGTTGTTCTTCCAGAAAACTGTACACAATCAATTTTTATTAGACATAACATCTAAGATATCACCAATTACGACTCTCTTTTGATTTCATATGTAAGGCCAAAGATTTAGATTTTCTCATTATATATCATTTTAAAATCATACTCTGTAGCATGATTCCATAATCTTACAACTATTTCTTCTTAACAATTATTCCATTATTGTAGATTTCATTTAGTACTCTTCTTTTCCATTCATACTAGCGGGCACATGACTTTGTTGAGTTGCACTTCGAATGACTTCAATCCATCTGAAGATATAAATTTATCAATGTATTTCTCTCATAATTCTTAGCTCTTTAAAGTTACAAAAACTTTCTACATATTCACCTTCCAAAAGTATAATCGCTTTCCCGCTCGAAAGAAATATACATGGTTCTTGAATTGTAACTTGAATACAAAGTCCTTGTTGATCCCATCTTTTTTCCGATGGTGTAGAAACAGTATATCCTAATAATGGCAAACTAGCTAATGGGTAGTCGTCTTGATGAGATTTGTAGAAGAATAAGCAGAAGTTAGTAAACACGACCCAAAGCTTTTGCCAACCATTGCTATTCTTGAATTTCCGTAGAAGAAATCCGCTAAGCTGATTCTGAAACAGTGAAAAAAACGTAACACATCATTAATCAGTTTTTATGTAAGGTATCCAAGTATATCAACCAGGTATCAGTGATTCTCAAATATTACTCGAAACTTTAACATACTTGAACGCTCGTAGTTGATCGCTGTAACTAATGCTTGTATTACGATGCCAACAAACGTGAACTGTAGTATGCTACGTTGTGAGGCCTTTGCACCACCGCAACTAGTTCGATCTACTTCTAATCCTACACCATCTCCCACTTCGTCGGCTGAACCTAAAACTTTTGCACAAAGAAAAAATTTAGAAGAAATCTTTCATTATAAAAGGAAGCTAAGAAGAAATATTTTTTTGCTCGGTATATTTTGACTTCGTATTACTTAACAGTTACTTACTACAAGACTTTAACTTAAATACGGCATTTTTGCATCCGAAGCATCGATCTGTGTTATAGCCATGTTCAAATCTTCTATCCCACCTCTCTTTTTCTTCCTCGTTGCTTGCTGCAACTGTCAATGACCTGCAAAAATAAAATTATTAAATTTTATGTCTCCTTTTTGCTTCTGTAATATTTTTAACTTAAATAATATAACACTAAAAATATTTGCTTTAAATTTCAATATAATTTCTGTCTCTTAAAATGACTTCACTTTAACACGACGAGTTCATATTCGTCCGAGTTGAGGTCACAAGCGTACTGATGGTTGTCATTAATAGCATACATGCTTCAATAAAATCAGTTTAGCTAGTTGACTCCTCAATAACGATATGGCCTTTTAACGACCACTTGGTATCTTTTAGTGTATTTTTACACTTACTATTACCTCCATAATAATATACACTGTAATTGATATATCCATAGTCGTTTCGTTCGTTGCCGAACATCGTGACTTCCTCATGATCACCGATTCATGGAAAGTTTTGGGGGTATTATTTACGCAGTAGGGGCCCCTTTCCTTTCTGCGGGAGATAATTTGATATATATACTTACTGATTTCCCTTGTCCGTCGATAATAAAAGCGAAATCTGTTCCAGTCTTATTATCCGCGTCTTGAATCTTCATTCCTTTCAACGGTAATTGGCCATGCACGCGGAAACATTGCGTTGGTTGTTGCGTACGGAATGTATACCAATAACACGTCCGAGAACTGCAAAATTAATGCAATTAACTATTCTATTAATCCAGCTGCTGTTGCACTAATTAAAAAAAAATGTAAGAGACTTACCAAGAAAACATGCGTTGTTGGAAACCTTTACGACTGTATTCTGCAGGCACCCTTGTCTGATAAACCTTCGGCCTTCCTGCACTAGATTATCAAGCCAGTGATGTCTCTCTGCATTTCGCATAACTGCACCAGATTTTCCTACAACGGTGTACGGCAAATTAAAAAAAGTTAAAGTTAAAATCGACATAACTGACTTTAGTAAAAAAAAAAAAACAGTATTCTTGTAGTCAAAAATAGATTCTTTTCTTTCATTTTATTTTATTAAGTTCTTGTATCAAACAATAATAATTGCAATAATTTTCTCACCGCTTGATTTATAATCGTGAGTCCTTCGAGCAATGTCTCGCCGAGCCTGTCTCTCGCCGCCAAACAATCCTCGAAATCGGTATGATCCTTTGGATAATGATCCAATAGTCCTAAAAGAGCGCCACTTTGAGAAATTAAGAATTATCATATATATATACGTTACAAATCTGATGATCCGTTTTCAATACTCACTATCGATAATACTATTATAATGCAGTAATCGTTGTAAAGGTTTCAAAAGGAATGAAGTCAATGGCAGGTAGCAATGCTTCTGCGACTCGAAATCGCGGCAGAGCTGATCGAAGCGTCGCGACGTTCGCATGGAGTATTCCATTTTCTCCAACACCGGGATGAGATTCTCCAGGTATTGGTCATAGAGAGGCAGGACGTTCAAAAGCGTGTTGTACAAAAAAAGTCACCGATATTGTGACGGGCGTTGCTCTCCCAGCGTGCCAGCCGTGCCTCCATTTCTTGGAGGCAGGGGTCCGTGCACGTCGGCCGAGTAGCTCGATTAGAGAGACTACCGACTCCCCTTCCAATGCCGCTTCTCGAGAACTTCCTGGCGGAACCACTGCACATAATATAAGTCACAAGTTAAAATTTGTGAGTCCTCTTTCAGTCTCTCTAGATATACCGTCTTCTAACTGGACTCATTTCAACTGACTGTATTCCCTAGCTCTAAAACGAAGCGCAGTTTTACTTACCACATTAATAACATCCAAGTCTTCTTGTAAGTTCGTTCTGTCATGAGGAGCTCTTTGGCTATGTAATAAGCTTTATCGGTTGGCCATCTCTGGACAGAAAAATAGTAACTTTTTATTGCTGTTCTATATAGAATTGTCGTTGAAACAACACGGCAATAGCCGTATTCTTAAGCGACAAACCTACCTTCGTTTTTCTAACTTCCGCCTCCTCCGTTTCCCCATTTCGTACATTCTTCACCGGGCTGAGATCCGGCGAATTTACGACGCTCGCATTGTTCATCTCGACTCCGCCGTTCGTCGTCCGTTTATCCGGCGATTTCTCAGCGGCGTACACAGAATTATTGTTCTCCCGTTGATTAGATATCTCCTGCTTTTCGGCTTGGACATCTGCAAATAAATATCAGTTAGGCAACCCCGGCAGAAACAGAAGTTTCGCTGGACACGAGAAATAAAAAAAGAGGTGAAACAAGTGTCGAGGAAACATCTGAGGGAATAAGTAAGACCTGATATATTAGGTATATGTATATGTATTATAGGCACGCATGCTATAGTGCACTATCTAGATTTATTCTTTCTTCTATTGTGATTTTTTGCAAAATCGGAAATAAGTACTGATGGCTGATTCAAATGCAACATAAAGTTTCGGGAAAATTATTCGATGAATCGATGGCATATCTACAAGTGTCTATAAAATTTATACTAATTTGAATTTCATGTGAATCTACAATTATTCTCGATGTATTAATAAACATCAAGAAACTTATAAGTAAGAATTAATCACAACTTTTGGTTTAGCAAAATTAAACTCAATATCTCTGTCGTAGAGGTGTCTGCTCTAAGAGTTCTCTCTTATCTTATTAGAAGTAATAATCATTTAGCGACGTTAATGTTATGAGGCGGATAAGTATAAATAGAGTGTATTTTAAATAAAGACGCTCTGTGACTAGCTTCGAAAATCTTAGAATACGTGCTTTCTAATTCAAGAATAAAAAAAGACCGATCTTCTTTGCGCAGATCATGATGCAAAGGCAATGAAAAGTGCAGATAATATCAAGTAAGCTATTTCAGTAAACAAATGAGACATCAAAGCCAGCATATATGCGGTTTCATTCCTATGAAAATTCATGCCCAAGCACGTCTATAAAGTACCGTGCTCTAAGTAAAAGCCGATTAATAAAACGGTGATTAGAAGCCGGATGAAGTTAATGTTAAGAATCCATAATGTAACAACATTCTACATTATTCCACTGACGCAAATCGCATGCGGAAATAAGGAGCATCGTGACGAGAGGTCGTGCGATATTCGCAAACGGGCGAACGGAAATTCCTCGGCAACGAGAGAGAATTTCCGATCGAATTCGGCTTCCTTCCTCCACGGGGAGGAAGACGTAAAACGTAATGAGAACTGAGAACAACAACAGAAAAAGATATATGCGGTACAACTAGGAATAAGCTACTCCGCCTGTACTTTGCGTTGGCTGTTAATGACATAAAGATCATTCAAATACGAGTGCGGACCGGTAACGCATTTGCATGAATCTCTGAAGCCTTGAAAATATATTCCTCTGGCCTTTGAGCGCGATAATTAATAGCCGATATTACTTCCAGGCTTATATAAACCGGGGTATCGCATACGATTTAAGGATATTTGATACTTTCGGCCTTGATCCCGAACACACACTTACGCTTTATTGTTGCATTCGGATTTGTGACATTTGGGAAATATGCTGTTTTCATTATTAACACTAGAATATCGAAGATTAATCTATATTTATTTCTACCGAAGAAATCTTAGAAAAGAGAAAAACAAATTAATAAAATTAATCATCTATGTAATTTCAATAAAAGTCAGGGAA